>JAOSYY010000007.1:4817855-4884244 GCA_025727935.1 Hebomoia glaucippe
TATAGGCATAGCCGTGTAGGGTGGGTTTAGTGACAAACGTCTGTTCTGGTTAGATCTGCGAATCGGATAACTTATAATTTATATCCCCCTGAACGTTACGGGTGGTCCACCCCTAATTTTTTTATGTTTAATTTGATTTTTTTAATATTTTGTATAGATACAGAAATCTGCTCCCTACTCCAGTAACTTAATTAAGCACTTTAAATGTTAAAGGTTAACGATTACACAAAAGACGCAAAAAGGCAAACAGATACATATCTTTAGGATATAGTAATGGAGTCGATGAGAAACTACTTACTACCGGCACATTTACTGACTAAAAATTTCGTCAGTTTTTAACTTTAAACTGACTTTGAATATATGGTTGTTACCTACTTAAATGTATTAACAGCATTTCGATCTTCCAAAACTGTATTAAGTAAAGTTTCTGAGAATATCTAAGTCTATTGCTAAGTTATTCTAAACCGAGCAACGTAATTCAAGACGATTTTTTACTGTGATTAGGCTGTGTGTTTAGGCTTTTAAAACTAACCGGACGTTAAACTTAAATGTAAAATTTCTTTATAAGCCTAGAAATTTAGTGTTTCGCAATCAAATTAAATTCTAAATTGCATTAATACAATAACTTCATGGATTGCTAGTTTTTAATGAATTCTTTACACTAAACTTATCTTGAATAGAGACTTATTTCAAAATTCACAACTTACAGTTTCGTAGCTTTAACATATTTTCCAACGGTCAAGGGTACAGAATAACACTAACAAGAATAATCCATTACTATCATAATTTTCAATGTACTAACTTAATGAATTCAAAAACTAGGCCAACGAGGCCTCTGTTAACAGTTAAGTAGTGTCTTAGCGTGTTTTACAAGATGTAAAGTGTGTCAAAGTACTAAGTGGAAGTTAGTGTGCGCTTACGCATTGACCGCAAGTGTGGTTGGGACGGCGCCATGCCACCGTAACGAAAATATTCAAAACCTGTTCCGGCAATGATTTTGTTAAACAAATACATGTGTGCGACCCACAAACACACGCGAAAGCGGGAAAACTAATTATTTTCACTTTAAAGTCCATCACATAATTAATCAACAGATAAATAATAATCGGCAGCCAGACATGACTTCTACATGTGCGAAAATTTTAAAATGCCTCCAAAACTATTGTGATAAAAAGTTTCGCTTAGACAAGTCTAGCAATACTACTACAAATACCAATAGCATTGAAATTTTAGAGCTAATTTAGTAAAATTAATAAAATATCTATATGTATAACAGCTCTAATTATATAATCTCTTATTACTAAAACACCGTACATTTAAAATTGTTTAAGAAAAAATTTTTTCCTAACGAATTTTTCTCACATCTCGTAACTTCCTTCCACGCGGCGAACGCAATCACGCAAACGTATTTGCAGTTACGTGTAATATTAGAAAAACAAATGACAGTCGCGAAGTGCACGCAAAAGCGATCAATGCAAGGAAGACGCTCAACGAACCGACTTTCACCGCATTGCTTGTAAAGAAATTAACATTCTATTTGGTTTGTAATCAATCGTTAGCTCGACGCTTCCCATTCGAGTCACCACATCGAATATGGGCTATGACAGTTGCCTTCGTTAGTTGAGCATTTGTCAAGATAATTGCCCGAACCGCACCATTTGAGGCTTTTCCGGGCACAGATTATTACGACTTGTCTATTGCAAAGGTATAAAGCTTACAATTGTACGAGTACTTGCAAAATTTTAAATCATTCCTCTCATTTTAGCCTTGGCTTTGACATCTTGTCACGTGTACAAAATCGTGTTGTTTTGTGCTAAATTGTCTTGGCATTCTGAATTGTCCCCTTAAGGCGAGACAGGTAAAGTATTCAATTCATAGTTCTGTTTGAATATTTAGCGTTTAACATCGACCGTCACTGAAGAAGTTAAGTATGCGTCCTCACTTGTAATCGCGTATTATCTCTCATTTGAATTTAACACGACTAACAATAATAGAAGTTTTAAAAGAGAGTAGTATCCAGTATTCTTTTGAGCTGTAGTCTTTAAAAGTACAGATACTAGTACAGCCATAGCTTTAGATAAAGTTGTAATACTACAATTATATTATTCGTTTCTGCATTCCTTGTAACTTGACACTTTCGAAAGCCATCAATATTTTTAACGGTTTTAAGTAAATATTTTAGATTTACAACAAATGTTAATCTCATGACAATGTTTAATTTTAAACTATTACGTCACAATCTTAAGACTGACAAGAAACTGAGTTATCAAGAGAAAAAGTAAAATAACCTTAAAGAAATTTCGTGTCAAGTATTCTAGTTCAAATTACTTTAGCATTGATCGTATTTCCTGCTCTTTCATTATACAACGATAAGTTATGCAAAGAGAGGAAAGCGCATGAATCATCGGCATTGACGATTTTAGCGAGGTTTATATCTTTTCAAGGCTTTAAATGAGCATTTTAAGAACCTCGAATCCTTTGAGAGCAAATAGCAGAAATAATGCTGTTTCTACGTAACTATACAACAGATTTATGTAACTGCTTCAAATTAGGTTTAGCACTTTAAGACATGGATTTAAATATTGGAAACAAAATTATAAAAATATTTCCGTTCGTAAAAAGGAAAAAACAATGAAACGGAATAAGGATATAATTAAGAAATCAAATAGTATTTTTAAACAAGTATTGCCAAAAAAGGAGATTATGTACTAGCTTATCATAGTTAATCTTATAAAACTATGTGTTTATCTTATACATGTTTCGTATTATAGCGTTTGAACTACTGAACCTAATAGGATAACAAATTTCAATAAATTGAATGATCAAAGTCATTTCTAAGTGTTTGATTTAGTTGTGGAACCGCGGATTTTACATTGAATACTACAAAATATATGTATGGCCTATTATAAGACCATTTGAATAACAGACTGAATGAAGCTGATTATCAGATAGATAATTCAACGAAATGTCCAAACACGCGCGTATCATTTACCCAGCTGCAGGTGTTATGTTAACCCCATTGAGGCCCAAATTAACACACGGCCAATATCATATAAAAACGCTAGCGAAAAATTCATTAATCTAATCGGAGTTTAATATAAACGAATTCTCACTTTTTATTTTTATCTTCGAAAAAAAAATTGGGTTCACAAGGATATGCATGAAAGCTGAGCCAACTGACATCATCAATTATTAAATGATGTGCTGCCGAACTATTTAACTTTATTCCGACCAGTCGGTTCTAAATATAACTTACGAAGTATATTAAATAGTAACCATAGCAAGGATGTAAGATGTCAAATGGTATAATTTACAATTTTTGATAAAAATTATGGTTTAATTTAGCTAGAAATATTAAAAATAAAAACTACATGAAACGCCACAATAATTTTATATTTATTAATACATTTAGCGAAATCGTACACTAATCATTGAATAAATATTTGCAAGAGTTATGATTATATTATGACTTGACTCCTTTACAGAAGAAACTGGGCAAATTAAACTATATTTGTAATAATAAGTGTAACAAATAACGTTTTAATTTCCTTGTTTATGTTTTCATATGATAAACAAAAATAATAATGATAACCCTGAGGTTCTTGCATCTATAACGCCACCAAAATGACCTCTTTATCTTTATAGTTCACACGTTCTTATTAGCTTTTATCGTTAATAGCTGTTATTAACACTAACAAAGATGGTAGTATGCTTCATGTTTTTGGTTTTTGGAAAACTAAATCCAAATATATTTTCTATTTTCAACTAATGTAAGTACTTTATAATTCTTTTAAAATGGTATATCTAGCAAGTTTATACATGAAACCTAAGTAAAACATCAAGTTACCGTAAAATAATTTCGAATTACTTGATGAATTGCGAAAAATAGTCGACGATTCTTTATGTTACAATCTGTACTTGAAGTTACAGCTGTAATACATAATCTATAGCCAAAAATTTTAAGAGTTTTTTTTATGACCTTTAGATAATCGTTTCACCACAGGCCCTGCTGTCGCACCTGATGGATGTAATTTTTGGCTATGTTCACATCTATGTATTTCAATTTCGTTAAAATAATGTATGAGCTCATTGTCGTAATCTAGGAAGTTTATCAGTAATCAGTTCTCTTATCAGTTTTAGTAATGTTTTAATCATATTAGATAACATGTCGTAAAATACTACGATATTTTTTGGAACATTATAACGAACATTTTTAGAGTTTTTGACACATTATTTATTTTTCAATTTCGGCATAGTATTTTGTTAAAGTAAACTTCATTTTTAAAAAGTTTCGCTTAGGTATCGTGAATATGTTTTTATTGAGTAGATGTAATCAATAAATAAATACGTATGCAGTCTTTTTTTTAATAGTTTCATAATTTGTGTAGGTATCAAAATGTCTCTAGTATTTGATAAACCATTTTAATTACGCGACATCGTATTTGGTCTGAGCCATAGACAAGAAGATAAGAGATGCGCGTATCCTGCTTACAACGGGATACTGTAGTTTTTGCAACTTTGCAAGCACATATAAAAAAATATCAATCGCATAAAAAGTTGTTTAACTGCTATAAGACATTACATCGGCTGTTGTAATTGAATAAGCTGTTGTTATACGATATTCAAATTTATTTAAATAATTTTACATTATAATAACGTTTATGAGACGTTTGTCTTGCTTTATCATACCTAGAAATATCTTTCGAGAAAAATTAAAATGTTATAGTTAAATGTGAATGAGTTAGAAAGATTGAACCTACATCTTTAACAAATATTTGAAACATTATTTTTAAACGAAAATCTATACTAAAGAGCCTTTACTTAGTTTGATAGGCGGTGACTTCATTCTAGGTGTTTAATAATAATTAATTAATAACTTCGAAAACAATTTTTCTCTCACCGTGATACATACATACATTACTTTAAATAACTATTTCTCAGAAGCATTAAGTTTGAAATATTAAGAATTAATAATACTTTATGGTTACAATACCATTACATTGGTTACATTACCATTTAGAAATAGACTACTAATTCATAAGGAACCAAAAGACGTAATTGTTGTCATTCGCAATGATGAAATTTGATAATTCCAATGGTCTTCCCGCGGTTTTGATGCTCTACTAAGTATGTTTGTATATTATTTTGCAATTCGTGCGTCTTGTAGACATTCGTATACTAAATTATAAATTTCTATAAAAAATATATATTTAATATGCCGTTCGGGTCAATGTAAAGATTATAATATGTTGCATAATTTTGCTGTATTCTGTGTAAAATATATCGACAACACAATATTAAATAATTCATTATGTCATGTGGCTCGGGAGAGCACTCGCCATCAAGTGAACCTAAGCTCGTGTTGACGACTAATGAAAAAAACATTCTGTTAACTTCATTAATATAAGGTTTATTAATTGTAACACGACAATGAAATTTTAACCTTAATAGACGAATTATCTAGATACCTTACTTAATAATTCGATCACTATTTTTTCTATTCGGCTCATACTCCGTTAGATCAACACCTGAGAAGTGGTCAGCCTACACACACAGAAATTACGTAGCATGCACACACACAAGCGCTTGTTGATTACGGCAGCTAAACTATAATTTAATCCAGAATGCTTTAGGAAATATTACTCACCCGATTAGATTCCAAAGCTTCGGCACTATGCTCCTCTTTCTGACGGAAGCAATTGGTGCACTTGCTCTTGTTAAAGATGTTTGGTGCGAATTTTCTGCAATCCGATCGCCCAGACATGATTGTCAGAGGTCAGGGCCAATTTAAACGTTCACTATGTCACAGTGCACAGCATGATGGTACTGTAAAACACACACACTAGATGACAATTCACCTTTTTAAAACCGAACACGTAGTTTATCACGCGCACCAACCGTCGAGAGAGGTATCAGCAAAATCACAGCAAGTGAGCGCAAGCGTTCAGAAAAACCTAATACACAACACTATCTTCATCGGTATAAGAGAACCCAAGAAGTCGAACAATCGCGTAAACAAAATTTGTATTCACGTTAAAATATACATCGATTTTATATCGAACACGCAGAGTTAGCGAGAGCACAACAACACAACCACTCGTCCATTTTACATCTGATAGAAAACTGAAAACCACGAGCAACTAGCAAGCAGCCGACCGAGTTGTTGTTTTACAACTTCTCTTTTCTTGTTACGGTGTGTTACAGGTGCATTAATGTGCGTGTTCTTTACATGTAGGCGAATCCATATCAACCTCTCGCTTTGATATAGCATCATTACCTATACCCATCTCACACGCACACTTCATTAATCTTCGAGAGTTGAAACTCCTGCGACTTTTAATGCCATCTATTGGCAATACATATCCAACAAATACAACACAGTTTGGAAAAAAGCGGCCTCTAGTGTATAATATAGATACTAGATATTTTCAAGCGCTATATTGATGCAAATAGTGTTTGTAATAAATAGAACATAAACAAGAGAGATAGCGTGGAGAACAATAATGTATTTTAATCTTGGTTCTAAATATAAAATAATTAATGAATAGCTATTGACTTCAATAAATTAAGTAATAAGGGGAACGTACTCTATAGACTTAGTTAACGAACACTATAGTAAATAGGGATTATTATTTTTTATCCGAAATAATCAGTTTAACATTTATTAACAAAACCTGGTTTTCAGAGACAAATAAATAAGAATTTTTTTTCTTATGCATAAATGAAGTAAAGATTTATAAATTTAAAGGTGTCGAATTGTCAGTGTCCTGTGTCATTGTTCTTTGACATATAAAACTGAGTAGTAGTACTTGTGACAGATTTAACATTTAAGTTTCAACTTCATTTTGGATTGACAGTAGATAATAGGGCCTTATGTCTGTAATAAAACTTGCGAATTCCGAGTCAATAATTAGTAATATTTATTGCACCACATTGTACATTACCGAATTCAACGTCTGTTGACCGGCTCTTCGCTAATATTGCGCTTGTGGACAGTAATTATTATTTCCTTCTCAACGCGCGTAATTGTGAGACATTCGTAACGATTAGTTGTTAATATTTACAAATCACAAGCTATACAAATATAAATTAAATAAGGCGTTTCCCCAATACACCTCTTCAGTATAGCTGATGCCTATTAAGGGAGTAGGAAGCGCTTTCTGCTAGTGTGATTATTTTACGGTTATAAAATAATTCTCGTAAATTTCAAGGTGAGATATTAACGTTTTTGAGATCGCACCGATCTAGCGGAAGTAAACTCTAACGATTTTATTATCTTGATACATTTAAATGATTCAATTTTTTATTTTATTAAAAGGTTATGTTATGAAATTTGGCTATTTTCAGATATAATATGGAAGACTTAAGTTTTATCCCTGACCTACCAAGCGGACCTTTGGATGTGTATAGGACTAAATCTTCGTTTAATTGGAAAAGACTTAAATTAGCCTTAGAAGGAGACATAGAATTACTCAGGCTTAAGGTAATCTTTAATATTAAATTGTTATTTTGAATGTTGTAAAATATTTTAATTAAATCACATGAATTTAATTAAAATATATTTATGGTCAACAAATTTAAAAATATAGAAAATTTTTATTTTATTTTAGCTCACCAAATAGGAAAGTAGTATTCTACTTATACTGTATAAAACTTGGCATTATAATTCTTATTTTCCATTTACATTTATTACTCTAAGATTTCATACTATATACATACACCAATTACTACAATTTCAACCAATTATCATATTTTCAACCAGATGATCACCCACAAGTTATCAAATATTTCTAAAATTGTAAATTGTATAAAATATTTGTATCATTTATTTCATACAATATGTTTGATTTGGGGGCATTTAAACACCTAGCAAATAGGCTGATAAGCTGAGCTTGTTGCATCATAGACTACATTTTCCTTTAATATGAGTTAAAATGTGTCTGATTTCTTGAGCTTTTTCAAGTTGGAAAAATATAGCTATGACTGTTAAGTTTTTCCAAAACTCTCTATGGACATTTCATATTGACTTAAGAATTTTTTGCAGGATTTTAAGTTAAAGTAAACTACATTACTTTAACAGTAGCTTTAAAAATACTTTGTATTTAACTCTTGCCCTTGTAAACAATCATAAATATTTTTATGTACCAAAGCATAAAAAGGCTATATTATACTTCCTATTAGAATTAAAGATTTAGTTTCTTTTGTCAGAACAGTTGTTATTTAAAATTATTTGAAACTAAAAGTACTGCTGTGTTATTACCATCTATATGTCATCTCAAAATAAAAGATAATGTAAATTAAATAGATAAAATAAAAAATAATTATCTAGGCTGCTAATAACTACCAATGTTATGAATCCTGAAAGTCAAGTCCAATCGAATACCTTTGTATAGTTGTATATTTACAATTTAACAGACATGATTTATATATAAATATTAATAAAATATTTATATAATAAAAAGGAACACACAATTAGACAATATTATATAAAACTTTTTGGTCCTTACTTTATGTCAGTTTTATGAACTCGAAGTAATAAAATATATTTGAATTTCATAAATTAAATAGCTAACAAGGATTAAAAATACTATAAATTTCAATGTTCTCTATCCTGACTAGCTTATCAAGGATAACATAAACTAAACAAGACCATTGAAAACCATATGTACATCCAACTTATCGCATGCACTTTCTTATCCATACAACCGTAACACTGCGCATACTTCGATGTTTTTGTTAACATACTAACTTCCTACGTATCGCCAATATAATTGAACCATTCAAGAGTAACAAGTTGTTTGATTATATTGTTTGGCTTAAGTGTTTACTTCAAAGAATATGTACTTGCATGAATTTCCATACATTTCTTATATATTATGAAATTGTGTACAATTTATATTATGTGAGTATAGTCCGCAATCAAACTGACATTAGATTGATCTATATACCTTTTTAGCATGCCTAACTAAATTATTGTGATATATACATGGATAAAGATATGTCTATTCCCAAACAGTACCACATATGGCAAACGTTGGAGAATGATCCTCTATTCGCACACAACACTGTCACGCCTCCAGTAGAAGAACAGAAACGAATCACCCAGATGCAATTACAGAAGATAAATAAGTACAAGTTTATAAGTAATGAGACTTTCAACGCTGGATATAGAATACGGGTAAGCTATAATAATCTTTGTATATAATAGAAAAGCACTTATGTTGGCTTAAATACAACCTCAGGTTTTTATATCAATTTGATGTAGTTTTATCTAAGCACTCGATAATTACAAAGTACCCATACCTGAAATTTAGAAAAACATCGACCTTCCTTTAAGCTAGGCGTAAAACAATTGTTTAATATAAATTAGTATATATTATTATGTATTAGATTGAAAATAAGTTACAAAAAGTTATCAAAAACTTAAATCTTTCTTTTATTTAATGGTACGATAACGAGCTTTAACTGATTCAGCGTGACTGGGTGGCCAAATTTTAGATTAAAAATGTATATAAATATGTGTAGTAATTAAAATATAGTAATTTAAGTCTGTAGCGTAAGATGTGACAAATTTTACTGTTTGTATTTCTAATGTTCGAATTATTCCTGCTTTAGTTTAAGTGTTTTTCTTGTACATAAGACTAATGAAATGGTTCTTTCAGACGCGAACACTTATGACAATAAATGAAGCAGTTCAGTCTTTGGCTCCAAGTGTATCAGTTAAGATGGCAATCGGCATATATCTGTTTTCTAACGCCCTATTGTCACTTGGCACAGAGCGTCACTTGAAGTTCTTCGAAGCGACCATAAAGGATAGAAAGGTAAACATTTCCCGTGGCAACTACATACCCTGGGGAATAATGGAGCCCGCATTTAATCTTTTGAATCGATATAATTTATACATAAAACCATTACAGATAGTTCCGAAACGAAATAATATATTTGTTCTAGATGAACCTAAAATATAAATGAACTAAATTTATTTTCTTAATAAATTCGGTAATCACTTAGTATAGGCAGTTGACTATTTCGCTGTTGTTTGTCAAAATGTGTTCCTTGACTTTATTATGGGGTCAGCTTCAACATTTGAAAAAATAGCGCTGTCGTCTAAATTACCATTTCACATGCATACAAATTTGGAATTTGGTTTGATATTTAAAAGTAGATTTAAATTCAGTTCCAAGACTTTATTAAGTTTTTCGTTAATTACAATTAAAGTTATAAATATTTTTTTATAACTCGTGTTATAAAAAGTCTTCATTCAATAAAACGCATAATAATATAAAGTAATAAGATAAGTTTTATGTGAAGAATGTTATTCGTTCGAATATTTTCCTTAAGATATTAGATACCGATTGACGTAAAACACAAAAAGCTGGGAAGATCAGATATGAAAATTCATTCTGAAATTTCCTGCGTGACTTATACAAGGTAAAACTGATGTCTGTTGGCGCAATTCGACACGTACACATATATCTATTATTCTAAACTAATTAATATAACACTACATAAGGAAAATTCATATCCTTAGGGATAAATAGATTTGTTATTGTGAGATTCATTGTTTACTCATAAAGTACGTATTTGCATATATCGTTGCTTTGATTTGCTAGTGACATAAAGAGTAGTATTTGTTATATAAATATTTCAATCGGTTAACATAATAAAGTTCGGCCAAATTCATAGATAAAAAGATGAGATTTACACAGAGCTATATACGTTTACAAATCGTAATATTATAAAAGACATATCTTCGAAGTCAAAAAATTATTATTAAACATACTCTTACACCTTTTGGCTAATAATAATAATTTATGGGCCTGTCTATATTACAACAGCTAATATAGAAGTAATAAATAATCTACTACTTGTACATGGACATGATAACTTTTGTTAAAGGTTTCATGTCCAAGCCCAGCATCCTTGTGTTGTTTTAATTTTTTTTCAATTATGTTTAAAAATCCTCAAAAAAAGAAGCATTGACTTAACTCTACTTTAACGGATTTCTGTCTCTATTCAAGCATTCTTGGATTTCCCTTTAATTCCAATAATATTGGACGTTATATATGTATTAAATAATATCTACAGTACGTCGCAAGTTTTGCCTTAACGGAGATCGCACACGGGTCCGACGCGAGGCTGATGAGGACGACAGCCACCTACGACCCCGTAGGAAAAGAATTCGTCATACACACACCGGACTTCGAAGCCGCTAAATGCTGGGTTGGTAATCTAGGTAAAATTTTGTGTGACATTTTTATTTTTCACGCTTTCATGACTGAAGCTTTTGACTATAGAAGCTTTCTGCATCGCTTTAATGCACTGATGAAACAAAATATAGAATTTAATGTTTTATTTAAGATACCATTATCAAATTTAAATTAAGTCAATAATAACGAAGTGCTTTCGATTTTCTTATTTTTCCTCGAGGTTTAGATAATTTTTAAAAGAAACGGTCGCCTATCTGTCTCCTACAGACGTTCGTGGTATTTTAATGTTCTTATCTTAAGAATTTTCAAAAGTAACGCAAAATTTATCAGACCCAAAGAAATAACCAAAGTCGTAGAGACATGTAGTGAAAGAGAGATTCTTATTTGTAAATAGCTTGTGGCCGCGGCATAACTTCCATTAATGTTTATTTCTTCAACTTTGACTTGTCAATCGATACATAAATCATAATTTTAAAAACTAACAATTTATACAATTATATTCACCGTATTGATATTCATTATAAACTTAGCTCTTCTAAACTAATTAGGTTAAAAAATAAATATAAATGAAAATTTCTTGAACGAAACTCTCGGTGTATTGTTCTTACACACGTTTTTGTAGATTATGTTTTTTATGAATTTGGATATTTTAGTAAAAAGTGCGACAAGTATCAACTTAAACTTTGCCCACTGTGATATGGAATATCTAAAATCTAGATAAAATAATTACTGAGTATGTTAAACAACTTTTTATTAAATGTTGTCATCAAGTTTTAAGTAATACTCAGTGGTTTAAAAAAATAACAAAAATACTCTATAAAGCCTGACTCCGTTATCATATCAGCTGTACCAAACCAAATTATACTGTTCCTACTGGTAGTGCAGACCAGATAGAATTTTGCTAAAATTAACTATCAACATTTAGTTAATTGTATGATTAGTTATAATAAATATTAATTTAATTCTAATATTGTATTTTGCATACGTTCACGTAGTATAATATTTTCTTACTGTGTATGATGCTGGCTAGCTGTATATATTGATTATATTTTCTTAATTTCATATATCAGATACACATTCATATACCATTTGATTGGTATATTATTCTAGATGTAGAGACAATCTATAAATTGGGTGAACCCAGAATGGATCATTATTAAAATAATAAAATGGAATGTAAAGAAAATAAATTCGTGATTTTTGAGACATTATATCACGGTTTAATTCAATTCAAGGCTAGATACGTTTTAATTCTTATCTAGGGCATGCTTTCTTTGAATTATACAGATAATGCTATAGATTTATGGATAGATATGAATATTATTAGTCATATTTTTAAATTATCGAACGAGGAAGTTGCCGTTTGTCTGTTCCAATGAATTAGTATGATTGTGCATTCGTATTTATTTAACTATACGAGATTTTGTCGTTATAAAACAATTACCATACAATAACTCTCTTAATTAAAAAAAGTTTTAAAGGCTTTACTATGACGCATAACATGCTAAATTCAACGTCATAACTATTATCCTATTTCAGTGTCGTAGTATTTTAGTGTCGGTTTTCATACTATATAAATCGTAAAACATGGATTCTCAGACATATGGATACGGCATATAATTGTTTCTATATCATTCAAGATTTCTGTATTCCACATGTGTTTTTAGTATTGATATTTTGGCTACGTATTGATATAAACATCAAGATTATAAGTACGTATTTAAAAAACACTGTGTTCCTACTCTAATTTTAATTGCGTGTTTAGTTTACTTTTGACTAAATAATATATTAATTTATTCACCTGATAGGTACGGTTTTCATAAGAAAACGATTTATTCCCTTAAATAGCGGATGTTTCGTAAGAAAAAAGTTAAGAAACTTATGGTAAAAAAAAGAAACAGCAAATGGATTTCTATAAAAACATTAATACGAATCGAGTTTTACTCGTTACTCTAAATTATTGTTTTAATAAATATTAGATCTAGTAAATGAAAAAATTTATGATATTCGGAAATCTTAATTGATAATAGCGCTAGCATACTATAAAAATACTGTACAACCATTTCGATTAGATTAACAGAGTGTGACAATTAAATTCCTCTAACCTGATAAATCTATAATGTTTTATGGCAAATATTACGCAATACTTTATCAGCGACACGGTCGTGGAGTTGACCTCGAAATTCGGTCTTGCTACAAACGGGCGACTGTTACAAACGAATATCCAAGGTGATATTAGTTTTATATACGTGATGAGATAACTTCGAATGCCCTTTCAAGATTTGGCTTAAATCTATATATATTTATAAATCAACGAAGTGTCGGTTTGTCATATTAAAACACAAATTACATCTGTTTCTTAATAATTTAGGTTATTTTTATTTCAATGTCGCCATCTTTGAGTTTACATACAATACAGGATTTTTGAAGTCTGCTCCCGAAAACGAAGATGGGTGAAAGAACTAATGACACCTTTGATGAAGGGACGGAAAAAATCTATCCTGACTAAAAAAGACATATTTTTAACACTCTTAATTAGCAATATTTACGGTACGTCTTGTAAGTTCAGCTAAATAAAACGAAAGTTTCATAAAAAATACATTATTAAAAAAAAGAACCAGTAATGAAGCATGATAACAAAAACAGGTGGACTAACATGATGCAGCGAAATACCGCTAATAAAACTTAAATTAATTAATATATATAATAATTTAAAAATGTCTTTTTTTCGTCGGGACGAATTTTATTCCGCCCTTTCATCATGGGTATCCTTAGTACTATCACATGTCTTCGTTTTCGGGAGCAGTCCCCAAACATCCTGTATATTAATAATTTATATATTATGCACTAACCGATGTGACGTATATCAAACCGCGAGGCTCCAATAGTTTAAATATACAAAATATAAGGAATGACTGTAAAAAACATTTAACTTGATGATACGCTCATCGCTCGTTAATGACGTCATGGAAATGATGTATTCACATCTATCGTCATGGAGTACTACTAAAAAATAATGCTCGTAATCATTAATCACAGTGTCGTTTTCTGCATCGTAGGCAAGAACGTATTGTTCAATAGTTCGTTGTGTAGATAATGACAACTTTATCTAGCTAGATTATGGACTGGGTTTGAATTCTTAAAACCTTCAGATTTTTCAATAATTGCAAAACTATACCAGCGAATGGGGGTAGCCACGTGAGTGTGTTCGCACCTAATACTCTGAGATCGTATTCGCAGAGGAACCATGGAAGGGCGAGTCTCACATAACCGGCTGTCAGACGGTATGCGCAATGCAAAAAAGGCACATGACTGTGTTTTCCATAAATTATTTAACTTCCTGTTTCCCCTGATTTTGAGCCCGGGCCTTTTAATGCTGAAGTTAATTTATGCAACTAAACCGCACAGGGAGCATCTTATGCACAATATATTTCCTCAAAAGATTTTACATATCCTAAATATTAGTCACATCAACGTATATATATCCTGGGATAAATTAACAACAGGAAAATTTGTTTATGTAAGATATATTGAATTACCTTGAGGTTTATTCCATCTAAATCAAAGTTAAATTTGGGGTTTTAGCAAAATACTATTGGCTTCATTTTTTTATTACTAAACACTAAGTAACATTTAATCGCTACCCGCGTTGAATCCCCGGAATTTATCTGAATACTATTTATTTAACTTAGTTAAAATTGCTAGCTGCTGAAAATATCTTATGTATCGTTTCGTATCTTGTATTAAATGAGATCGTAAAAAATGAAAACGTCATAATATAATACATACGCTACATATGAACCTCAGCCAAAATATCACCCTTAGATCTATTTAAGACAGAAAAACTAGCTTGAGATTTATATGGCCGCAGCCACATAACATGATTATTCAACTAAATTTTAGATTGTTCTTTAAGGTGATTCGAAAGCGAACAGAATGTTATATAATCATCTCATCCGTAAAGTGGATGGAAAGCAACTAGATGCTTATGTAATTTCGCATTTTACAGCTTTTTACACTGGATATAATCTAGCTTTATCACATTGGCAAGACTGCTGCAAAGTTAAAAGCTTAAATTATATCACTCACAGTAACATACAATTACCTCCAGGTAGAACTTGCACTCACACTCTGCTTTTCGCGCAATTGGTGACTCCTGATGGGACTAATCATGGCCTGCATGCATTCCTCGTGCCGATTCGTGATCCTCATACACTGGAGGTGTATCCTGGACTTATTGTGGGTGATATGGGAGAAAAGATTGGCGTCAATGGGATTGATAACGGGTAAGATTAAATTATTTTGTTGATATTCACCAAAGCTTTTTATGTCAGTTAATAGTTAAGTAGCATTAGATCATTCGATGGTGACAAGACGAGTGAAGAAATGATGTTAATCTAATTTCAGGTTTATAATGTTCAACAAGTACCGAATACCTCGCGTCAATCTTCTCAACAGAACGGCCGACGTCACAGAAGAAGGGGTGTATGAGAGCTCCTTCTCAGAACCCTCAAGAATACTTGGTGCAGCACTGGAGAATCTATCAGCTGGTAAGACAATTGGTCCAAAAATATAGTCTTTACATTTCCATCTTTGTCAGTTGATTTTGTATATAGAACTGATGTGAATATTCTTGTTCACGATGAAGAAGCTTCTATGAACCAACAATCAATCAGACTAAGCTCTTTCAGTTAAAACAAGTTAATAGAAAGATTTGAATATTTAGGGTTATTGAATTATAATTAAACAGTTCGCAGAAATACGCTCCTTTGAGCCTGGGTCGATCTCCGATTTGTCAATGTCGGTAATGATCTTTTGTGAAGCATTTACATGGATTTTTTTATAATATCCTAACAGCAGGTTTTGAATAACAAATAACCTATATGTGGTTGTCGCCAGGTCGAATCGGCATAATGCAAGAAAGCTGCCATTCAATATCGAGTGTAGTCGCGATTGCGATACGTTACGCGGCGACGCGTACGCAATTCGGCGAGCGTCACAACGAGATACCCCTCATTGAGTATGAGCTGCATGTTAGTACAACACATTTACGTCGCAATATAACAACCATTTATTGATAATTTTAAATCACGAACTAGCTTCAAAGTACCTTTGAAGTTAAAATTATAGTTTTGAATATAAAATTACATGCATTTATTTATAATGTTTATTTGTATAAGCCATAGACAGCGAGCTGACGTGCTGACTTAATTAAATTGAGGCAATCGCTCAGATACTTGACATCATTTTGTATAATATCATGTCAAGTATCTGAGCGATAATGTAATGTACGAATGCCTTACTAATACGAATTAGGAAATAAAAGTAAATATGTTGTAATTAATTCTCCAGATTTATTAAAAGTTGAGCTCATAAAAGTATAAATATTTTAGCAATGGCGTCTGTTCGCGTACGTGGCAGCCGCGGTCGTATTCCGAATCTACCTGCAGAACTTCGCGGATGTTTATCTCAAGATAGTTGAGAAATCCAACCGTGGCGATGGAGTTGATAATTTGGTACGTTTATTTTTTAGTAGTTTTGTTATAATGACATATTATATAGTTATAAGAACTTTAAATAAAATTGTCTGTCTACTTCTAGAGTGAAGCCGTTTCAGAGATTCACGCGATGGTGTCTTGTAGTAAACCATTGCTCACCTGGACGGTGCTGGAAGCGGCACAGCAGTGCCGTGAAGCTTGCGGAGGACATGGCTACTTGAAGGTATACCGTGAACTAGGATCTTTTTGTATTTTAGAGTAGAAAGTATCATCCTTTCTACTATATATTTTAGCTAGTAACAAGTTTCCACCACACGTTAATTTATTTTTTTATTTATGTCTTTATTTACTACGTATTATTACGGCTTGTTAAGGCTAACTAGATACATACAATTAGCTTACTACTAAATTACATACATAATAAAATCTATGTATATATTTAACTTATATGTAAACACAACATTACTATAGTAGGAATAAAAAGAAGAACTACATATTTACATAATAAAAAATCAATAACAAAATCATAATCAACTATCTATCTCTAACTCCATACTATATATATAAAAACTTAATATGATTGTAAGGTTGTAAATGAAAAAGCCCATTATATTTTTAATAACTATCCTATTGCCTATTAAGAGATGATGGGGTCGAATCATTTAGATCCAAGCTATCATTAACTTTTACCACGTTGTTGTACAGTTGCCAAATGAGCTGTAACGGTGATTTCGGAGCATAATAATTAGTTTTGTGGGCATGGAGGAAAGTCAGAGATTCGTCACAAATGCATATATCTTAAAAAATTCAACGTTCCTACTGGGTGCCTACATACGCCTTGTAATCACCAACTTGCCGGGGCCAATTAGTTTGTGATTTTATGTACAGAATATGTATATCACCAGATTCGCCCCCAAATATCGATAAATTTCATGTATTTCTCCAGCATAATTTGAATAGAAAATTAAAGAGTCATGCTTCCATGCAATGCTTAGATTTTAATTTAATTTTTCTTTTTGTAATTTTTTATTGTCCTTTTGCTGGACATATTTGACTCATGTAAGTATTGGGAAACATGATATGATGTTTAGAATCCACATTCTACCTTTTTGCTATTTGTGAAACTTTATGATGATTCTATTTACATTCTCTTAAACTTTCATAAGTTAATGAAGTATTTAAACCTATATAGTATTTCTTGTGTAGTATTTGTTTTGTGTGATTTTTGTTTGTCGTTCAAAAATAAAAATATTGTTTCAGAAATTAAAGGTGACCACTTAAAGGCACATTTCATAATAACAACTATTACAGGTAGCAAACTTAGGCGATATCCGAAGTAATCACGAGCCCACAGTGACTTACGAAGGGGACAACAATGTGCTCTCCCAACAAGCTGGTAACTGGCTCCTCAAGCAGTATGAAGCAGTCCTCAATGGAAGAAATGTAGACTCTCCACTGGGTACGGTCACCTTCTTGAAGGACTTCAAGGCGATACTCAGAAACACCTTCATGTGCAAGACCACTGAAGAGTTGAAGAATTCTAAATGTAAGATTCTTTAATCAAAATAACAATGGATTCGATTTTCATTCAGATTTTCAAAATTTTAATTATTATTAGGCGAAAAGCTCCCATTAAATTGAGATAGCACTTGATAATTATTTTACGTTTCCAGTCATATTATCCACATACAAATGGCTACTCTGCTGGCTTCTGAAGCATACACATGAGAAAAACGAAGCAGAACTAGCGAAAGGCCTAACGAAGGTGCAAGCTCGGAATAGAAGTCAAGTATATCGCTGGAGAACCCTCACCAAGGTCTATGCGGAATATCTCGCTCTGATCTTCTGCTTGGAAACCATAGAGAAAACAGAGAAGCAACTACTGCCAGTTCTGAATCAACTGTTATGCCTCTACGGTCTATGGTCTTTGGATAGACATTTGGTGGAACTATACCAGGGCGGGTTCTCAAAAGGAGAGGAGCTAGCAAGACTAGTTCGAGCGGCCGTTTTGGAATTGTGCGCGGATCTGAAGGGAGAAGTTGTGAGTGTTGTGGATGGACTAGCACCAACTGATTTTGTTCTCAATTCGGTCCTAGGGAAGAGCGATGGAAAGGTGGGTTTAACCGTTTTGCTATTTGAATAGCGCGTGAGTTTATTTATTCTATACACTGTACTCGTCAGATATGTGAAAATGGTATATACATGAACTTGCCCCTCCTATAATGAAAAAAATCTTTCTAAGACATTTTTCGTCGCCTATCCGAATTTGCTAACATGTTTTGGTAATTCATTCCAGCTATACCAGCATTTGCAGAAGGCCTTCTTCAGTCATCCAGGAGTGTTCGAGCGGGCTTCGTGGTGGCGTGACGTTGTTCAGTCTAAGTTATAAACCATATTGACTAAACGGGAAAATGAAATTGCTGTGCATAATGAGGTTTTCATCAAATTTTGGCTGGTTCCAATATAATAATACAAAAACCGTAGGTAGTTTTTGTTTGTCGATACTTAAACTCTAGCATAATTCCGTAGTTTTAATGTACAGACAAAACGAAGAAATTAGAAAACATTAATAACTTTTTGAAAAATGTCAAAAATGTAATAAAAATCCATAATTACTAAAGATACATAATAAATATAATGCATTATATTTTATAACACCTATATTTTTCAGCTTACTTTGAAATACTTTACAACAATTTTGTTTTCCCTTATAGATCTACTTAATTCAATATCGCTTGTGGAATCCTGGAATATTGCATATATACTAATCATTATCGGTCTCTTTGCACATTTGTTTTAAATTAGGAATTTTTTATGCGTGGGCGAATGTTTCTTTTTTTTAAAAAATACAAAACGTTCACAGTTTTGTCATCCTTATCTATATTTCTGTGCAGAGTTACTTTGACAAATGTTATATAAAAAAACTGGCATTAAAATTTCCTACCAACACATGCTATAGCAATTTATTAAAGTTATGCAATATAACAGGATAGCACAAGTCAAAAACCAAATTAATAGCTGCCATTGTTTAATGATGCATTTGAGACAAGTTATTGTTTATTTCGTAAGTGTTTTGTTTAACTGTTACATAAATATTTTTTATTTGTAAAACAAATGCAATTATTTTTTAATAATTTAGCATTAAGATGCGTTTCGATGTCTTTCCATAAAGCATTTGTTAAATGTATTTTGAATTTTTTAGAACTCGGTAGGTTAAGTGTTCACTAAACGACAGCCTAACTTTAATCCCTTAAGTCTATCTCGCCATTGAATAACAAAGTTTATGTACGTGGAATAAGCTATTGTAAAAGAAATTTGAAATGTATGCGGGTACATACATTGGCTTGAAAAAATAAACCGACAGCGTAATTAACCGATCTTACGGTTTTCCGATTCAAAAAGTTGTAGTGTTTATGACTGAACGCACAACCTAAACAGAACAGACAATGAAGTTTTTAAGGGATTTTAATTAATTGTCATTTTGAAACTTAAACCATGCCACATTAATCCCACCCGAGTGAAACCGGGTACTTATAATTGTTATATTTTTGTATTGTAGACGTAGCAAACATATATTAATGAATGCAGTGATGTCATAACACCTCATTAGGATAATGTTCCTCTATTGTAATGTTATTTTATTAGCCAATTTTAGAAGAGCTGAAAATTTCTATCGGTTCCACCGGTTTAAGTTTTGGACATTTTTATATGATCGACGCTTTCATTAAATTACATATTATAAATTATTTTATGCATGGAGCCGAACAGCAATGTATACTATAAATTGTTTATGAATACAATTCAATTCGAATAACCGATAATTCACCGTTTATTTTAACGGTAAGAAATTTTTCTCGAATAACTTATTGTAAAATTTATAGAAATAACTCGCATGCATTTTTTATTTTATTATATAGCTAATCATATACTTTTCTTAATTATTTTTATAGGTGATTATTATTTTATATTTTAATAAATGAATTGATAACATTATTTTTTTACGGACAGTTGAAGCATTTGAGATTTTACACTTCCATTTTAATGTTTTTTTAGTAAAGAAGTTTGTTGAAAATGATTGCTTACGTGTAACGTCCATCCCTGGCTAAGATTAATCAACTACAAATTTTAAAATTATGACTTGTTACAGAATATATTGAAGACAAATTATTGTTATTTAAGAAAAATATTTGTCGGAGAATTTTGAATTTGCAGTCGAATCTTAAAACTATTTTGTCTGTATGTAGTTTCTAGCAAATAATGTACAGGGTACGAACATATTGAATATTATTCTTATAAAACAGTATTTTAAAGAATTTTAGATATATCGTTATTATTTACGGAAAATCTTTTCCATATGATACTATTATATACATTTAATTATTTAATGAATTTCAATTATTCCGTATTTATTTTCTTTTTCATAAAATACTTACAGTATTTTTATTTTTATACAATTTTTTAATTAGATAACTTATAATAATTTTATTTACCACTTCTAAGTGCCTTCCTGTATTATAATTATTAATAATTGAATCGTTTTTTTCATGTCTTGTTATGTTCTATAGATTAAGTACATACAATTGATTAACAGTGACCTGTGGGATTTAATAAATGCATAAAAATCTATTATACATTTTATTTATTTACCGCGTTGGGGCTTTGCTTACGTTTATTTTATGTAAAAAATAATTTTTTACATAAAGTAAACCACGTCAAACTTTTGAAAACTGGTTTTTGTGACGTATTGTCTTGTGGTTTAGATTATACTGTTAACTAGTTTTATTTTATTAAAATATTCTGCAAATAATGATATACAGACAAATCAAAATTTATACAAAATAAATCTATTTTATGTATATGATTAGTCTAGTCTAGCTCAAAATCAAAATTTAAATAGAGGAATTAGTGATTTAGCACTGAAACCTAACCAAATTCTTTAGCAGAACTTATGACTCCGACAATTTCCACATATTCCGTATCATATATAAACATTCTAAATCGTGGTATCTTTTAGTACTAAGTGGTATAAATAACAGTAAAAGAGTACTTCGAAGAAAATAATACATCCTTTCCTTCAATTCAGTATTTATTACAATATTAGTAACATGATGATTAACAATAGTTTGCATTTTAAAAACATCTAAGAGATAGGTACAAAGAGTCTTTACGAGGAACAATCCAAGGTTACATTTTAAGTACCTTGTTTATATGTATTGTAATATTTTTTAATTTTTTATTAAAGGATGAAAGATACTAAAACTATCTATAATTACAAAATACAAATTATAAACTAATTTATGGATTATATGTATGTATACATACATACATATATATAAATATTTCTCAGCCATATGCAACCGATAGGTACAGTATGATTTTACAGGGCCATTATTAAGACTTAAGGTCTGAATTTAAAAACATAATTTTGAGATTGTAGAAATATTTCTTATATAAGTTATAAATTAATAACAAATCTTAAAATATTGGCCCTAAGTATTGCAAAAATTGGAAGTTTTCAATTTCACAAAAATCATAAATATGATTAATTAAATACTTGCAAAACATTTCCAGCACAAGGGTTTTAGAATGTTTATATTAAGTACTCGCCAATTTTCATTCTTCGCTAAAAAAATAACTAATCTTAATATGTCTCTAGTTTTACATTAATTATGGCTTTATTCCTAGAAGTGATAATTTGTTTATGATTGTTATTGAAGTGTAACTACGTGATCGTCATTAATTATTTTTCTTTACGCCCAAAGCAAAAACTCAAAATTAAATTAAACTCAACATTGCAAAAAACATTTGAATCAAGAATCCATTCATCCTCCCTCACTTTAGTGTAAAAAAGCATTTAAATTAACAATTTTAAATGCAAAATTATGCGACGTACAAACTATTTCTGGCAGTCAATTGAACGTTAAATAAACTAGTATTCGAAAAGTTACCGCTTATCAAGACTATCTTACATCTTTATAGTAATATTTAGGATATGTAGAAAACACTTCCTTTTATACTATAGCCATCTCAATATTTGTTTATTTATAGTTTAAAATCCAATAAAAACAAACGAGTACGCGGCATCACTAGATCGTAAACTATCTTTGAAATTCTATGTAATACATTTTCATTAGAAAATTTGCAAAGATATTCCATATTTTAATGATAAATAATTCAAAGTAGGTATTTGTGTCAAATTATGTAAACATTACCCTGATCCCCTGACCACAATAAGTATTCACCATCTCAATCCCACAGTCATTTGACTGTTAAACTAAAGGATATCTGTACGCTCATCGGAGTAACAATAGAAGTGACATATTTAAAAAAAAAATAACCGGGCATTCCATTTAAATTAACTGCTCTGAAACAATCATGACAAGAATTGGTTAGAATATTAGCTATCATAAATGTGACGTCATTCATGTCTACACGAGGCAATTTCTAGTTCGATCTAGATAAGTCAATAAAATTATACTTTAACTTGCCTATAACAAACAACCCCAACCAGTCTAATATCCAGACTTCCATGATAAGAAATTAGGTCTATTTATGGAAAGAAAATCATTCTATATGTCAATCCAACTTAACTGTTAAATTTCATCCAAATCCCGTCATCCGTTTTAACGTGTTGGAATTACAAACATACATTTTTTGATTTCAGTACAAAAAAGTAGATTATATTTTTTTCTAATTTGAACTACAATTATACCAAATTTAATACTAGAGCATATATATACATATAGTAAAATGTTTTTTAATACAGAAAAAAAAACAAATCACGCTTATGAAACATATTAGTAAATGAGTATTTTTGGGATAACAATTATCACAAAATTTATGTAAAAATAAGGTTCGGTTCTGGGCAAGTGCGTATTAAATACGTTTAGTAATATTAATCTTCAAACTGGATTACTCTTGACACTATTCTGCACCTTATCTAAACATTATATATTTATAATGCATTCATTTTGCACCTGTTTCAGATAAAAGCGCTTTAATTCATCAATTTACTAATAAATCGCGAGATCTTATCTCTTTAATTATTTATTTCCACGAACAATTACAACCATAATTTGCAAAATGAAATATTTCGAAAACCTTTATTTAAAGGGATATCAGCGAAGCCTCATTATAGAACATTCTTACATTATTATGAATAAATTTGTCTATTTATACACATTAATAGTTTGAAAAGTTTGATTTATAACTTCATATATAAAAAAACGTATAAAAATGGTGTTTGTGCTCTCCAGCTTTCAGAAATATAACAGATTGTCTTCAGAGAGTAACTTCACGACCTGATATCCTCTTAAATACAGATATATGTATAGCAATGTTAGAACTAAAAAACTGTAAGATTAATATATTTGAGTATTTAACTATTATCACTGTCCGTGACTGTTGAACTTGTCATCCTAATTACTGGGTTCTGAGTCGAGTCACTGGAATCACACTCCACCATCAATATATCATCTGGACTTTCATTTCTATCGGAATTGCTTTCCGTGTATGTTCCAGTTGGAGATTTGTCTTCAATGACTGCTTTCAGATAAGACTCCCTATCCATAATAGACGCATCTCGGGCTAAAGCTAAAACGTCTAATGACATCATACTTTTCGATTTATCACTGCTAAGCGGCATAGGAGGATCGTAAACCGCTTCCCGACTCCTAGATTTCAATTTAGACAAATTTGTTTTGTCATTTTTTGGCGCATTAGTGCTTGTAGATGGAGCACTTGAATTTTTAGGGAAATTAGCGGTTAGTTTCGATCTCTTTTGTTGATTGCTCTCCTTCATCATGAAGAGTTGGTCTAATTTGTTGATAGTTTCGTTCAGATCCTGCGCCCAAGCTTCATCTGTTTCCACGTCTCTATCTATAGGTTTCAAAGCTAGTTCTCTAACACGCATTCTGAGTTCTTGTAGAGTAGTATCTTCATCTTTGTCCATTTCGAGTAACGTCTCATCTTGTACAGGGTCTTTTTCCGCCCCCACTCCTGGTTCCCTCGGACCTACAGGAATGGAATCCTTCCCAGGGGGATATTCTCCCCTTCTTCTGTGTATCTCTTCGGATATCTCCTCTAAAGCTTTAAGAGATTTGGAGTAACGGAGCTTTGCATCCGCAATGAGACGTTGAAGTTTCTCTATCTTTTCATTCTGCATCTGCATCTGTTCGTCACATAATTTCTTCTCCTCAAAGTAGATTCGCGACTTTATTATATTTCTTTTGAGATTTTCTTCCAATTGGGTCACCTGTAAAATAAGATGTATTTTAAATAATATCTATAAACAAAATTTTATTTAAAAGACGATATAAAACTATGTTAGATATAGACTGAATTGCTAACAAATTAGGAAAATCCTTGAAAGTAGTTATATATTGTTAAATATTTATTTTATTGTATACTAGACTTAAGAAGCGTCAAGAAAACATTTTATATGATTAATTATAATAACCTTTTTCTGTGCGGTGATATAGGCAGCAGCTTTTTTCTGATGTTCGCGTCCACTTTCCGCCTTCCTTTTCTCAGCGTCCATAACCTTGATGATGGCATGGTTAAGATCCTCTTGCCAGTTGTTATCAAATTGCCATTCATCCTGTTTGTTCATGAACCTTTGCTCTGCAAGTGTCACTGTCTCTTTCGCCGCTGCATGTAACTCTATAATGATTTCAGAAAATTATCAATAGATGATACGATTTAGACGTTTATTTATTCCTATTTGATATGTTAAATTTTCTAGTAGTGTCTATGATATCAGACAGGTTATACGAGCTGATAACGAAATGGTTGCAAGCACAGAAAAATAACAAACACACAATTACTTTATATGTGTATAACCTTCCCTCAAACGTAAGCAATAAATTGACAGTTGTATCGCAATTGGTAGAACATTATCGCGCAACATACGCACAAATAACCATTTTATTTTATACATTAGTCTTACTTTTATCAGAAATTTGAGTATACGAAAGTCTCCTAGCTCTAAATTTTTATAAACTTGTTTAAAAACAAGCTTAAATAAATAGTGATATTGTAAATTGTATAAATAGATGATGTTGAAACTAAATGGTATTAAATCACGTACAGTTATAATATTTACAGATATGTACCTCTATCATAACAGCATACTACAAAGCATATATTTAAATATGGAGATAATGATTACTATGCAGACTGGCTGTGTGCTATCAGTTTTGTATGTTCAATATACGTCTTATCAAAATGTTTGTTTAGCAACAAGTACTTATTATAGGCATTATGAAAATTAAATGTCAATTATATATGACAGGCTCATTGATAAGTGATTAGCTCGAATTAAAGGGGTGGCAGCTTCAATATACATTTAATATTGGGTATATAGAGAGAATTGAAACTAAAAACAGATATATACAAGGGTAGTGTGAATAGTTGAGTCAGAGGTAGTCGACCTAGACGGAAGTAGCTAGATCAGATCGAGAGCATGTTAAAGAAAGGTCACATCAACAGTTATTAAATCAACGAGCGTGTTTGATAGCCTTGACGGAAGTAAGTAAAGTGAAAAATGTATGCCAGTGGAAAGCTGTAGTTCCTGACTATGTAGCGTGATTTTATGTGTGTACATGTCGTAGAGTAAATAATAACTCAAAAAATAAATGTATTGAAGCTTCTATTTCTTTTAGAAAAAGAAAATATATGATTCATCAGCATATCATTGACTTAATTACCTTAGTTACCTTGCAACTAGCATTGATTCTCGATCACTATTAATAAGTATAATTTATGCAAACATTCACAAGGAACCACTATACAGCGAAATACACTTTTTTACGCTACAACAAAGATACGTTGTATTTTATATTCTCTGGTATTGTTAGATCTACAGTTTACTTATTTAAAGCAGTAGCGAAACAAAGTTATAACATTTGAATTACGTAACTGCGTATGGACCAATCGTCACTTAATTATTACGATACCCGGTACAGATAATTTTTAAAATAATATTCTAAAACTGTCTAACTAATGAGATATATCCATTGCGAGAAGATCTTGCGTCGGTTTGAGACAATGCGCATAATTTTAGGTGTTTATAAACATTAGTATTATTATACATAAGTCTTCCGTTCATTACTGTTTATTCCCTAGACTGTGGTATATCCTCGCATATTGAAATGATTACGTAACACATGATGGAGGTGAAATATATCATGTAAATTGAAACTAATTTACAAAGCACTCTATAGATGATATATCTTCGTGGCATACTTCTTGTGGGTCAATTTACTTAAATTAGTAGTATATAGTTCTAAGTAAAACGTAATAGCTTTTTTGTTATTAAGAATTCTAAAAGAACATAGTAGTATTGACTTACTTACTCACATAAATTTGATGAGGTATTGTCGACCTATGTTTTCTTTAATAAAATAAATTTTGTTTAGTGTATTATAATTTGAATGGAATTAAAGTGTGTTTAAGCTTTGTTATTGCATTTTTAAATTAACCAAAATATAATTATATTAAATATTAGTGTATTGTTTTTAATGCTAGGGTTGTTACTATGTTTCACAAATTTAAAAAATTGATCCATAAAAGGCAACTGCAATTTTAGTACATAATCATAGTACGAAAAAAACTGTCGTTTGACAGATGTTTGGAGGAACTGTCAATGAAAACGAAAAACATAATTAAGGTGCATTGAGTGTGTGGGTTAAATAATTCGCCACTGACTTTTGATTCCAATCGGAATTATATTTATAGAAAGGGGACGTAGCCATTAAGGGTATATTAGTGGCCTAAGGACATGCATAAGAGACTAACAGCTGTTTGCCTTATGTCCAGGAAGTTATTATTGCGTGTTATTCCGAATAAGAGGTAATTTACAAAGAATACAGCGTTTCGACAATTTTGTCGTATATTATCGGGACACGAGAATTTTTTGCCTTCATGTTATATATATATATATATACATTCAAAACTATTAAAAATTATACAGCCAGGGTATTTACAAATAAACAGATTTATATAGATGTTTGGGGACTGCTTCCGAAAACGAATACGTGTATTATCAATCGTATATAATAACAATTAACAATTAACAAATATAGTAAACGTTAATAAAATGTGATGTTCTTAGTGACACTTATTAAGAGGAACAAATTTCTTTTAATATAGCTGACGATAATTTTTGTCAAGTATAAAGTCCTTAATTAATCAATAATAGCTTCATATGTTTCAGTTTGTCCACGATTTCGAAAAATAGGACTATTTTGTGACCCAGAGTTTTGTTCAGGCACTATAACGTAAATAACCGAAAAAAGGGACGGCATCATTTAGAGCGGAGCATTTTTTAATCACTTTAAATATAAATTACTCTAAAGACAAATTGATAATGAAAAATAACTAATGATTCTAGATCTTCTATTTCCAATATCGAATTATTAGAGTCGAATTATCCAAAGTCCTTATACATACGTAAAGTAAGTTCGACGGAATAAGAAGTGAGTAAAAATTTATTTCTATAATTAGTATATATTAATCTAATTACGTTTGAAAATTAAAAAATAAATATTACTTTTGATCTTTTAACTGACATATAAAGCATACTTTAATATTTAGGTATAAATGATTAAAAATATAGTGAAAATATAAATTGATGTTCGCGATATCTAATCTATGTGCAAATTGTCTGCTTCCCGTAGGGGCCGCGCACTTGTCTCTCGAAGGACGTTTGGTCAAGGTTATGTCAATTCACACGTATTTTATAATGGACTTATTCGCTCATCTTTGCACATTGAAACCTAATCATTGACTGTCGAAAATTTTTATTTCCAGCGTTGGATTACGATAAAACACGCGAACAGGATAATATTGCCCTTGGTGTTATCGACTTGTGAAAACCAGTGCGAAATACATTATTAGGAGATTTGCTTGAACTATAAAAATGAAAAATTAAATTGGAGAACAAATGTACTTTTATCGTAATATGTTTATATTATACAATTAATATCCGTCATATGTACAGAGGCGTTTCTTGTCTATGTATCGCCTGTCTGCAATAATTATCCTAGTTCTACCTAATAAACGCGTGGTCAATATTTTTTCGATAATTTCATAGTCTATATACATTTAAACATATCGCGAGTGGCACTCGGCGCCCTCTGCACCCCAACGCCCGGGATGTAGAGAGCGCCCCTGCACTATAGGTAAAGACGCATATGTATTTTGTTAAGTAGCTAATATAAAATTGTTCTCTTTTTCTGTTCGTCTATCCAAACCTGCTGACATTTAGAAATGCCATATACAATTTTATGATGATCAAATATAGTATTTTGCTGTGAGCTTGCGGTAATTTTTCGTTTTTTTTTCATTATTTGGTAACTTGAACATTTTATTGTATATAAAGTACTAATGTTATTTTCACAATAATGTTATTTACACCTTACCACTGGCTCGCTGGAACTGGACTGCTGCCCGCTGACATTCGGAACGCGCGCAGGTAGCTGCGGAGACCGCATCGTAATAAGGTCGTGATTTATCCACACAGGTACCTAAGCGTTTCGTTAGCGCTTGAAGTCGGCGTGATGTCTCATTCAACGAAAGATGAAACGTTTTCATAGACTCCTGAAAATACAATCTGACATTATTTTCTATCATCACGTCATTATAATAAGTTATTCCTTGTTTGATAAAATATTAAATAATAAAGAAAGAAAAGACTTGCACGCAAAGTTAAAATATTCAGGATTCATGGACCTCTTAGCTCTTTAGAAGCTTTAGACTTTGAAGAACTATGAAGAAACTTAACTAGGTTTTGGGAGCACAAAACTTTAAAATAAAGCTTTCGTTTTATTGAGACATTAATTTTGTTTACTGACTGTATTTTAAAATTCTTTTAAAAACTCGTGTACATGATTAATTATCAGCAACTTTTTTTTGTCGTATCGATACTATGACCAACATTTTTTCGAATGAAAATACAATTTAATATTTTGAAGCTAATTTGATTATGTTTCTGGGAGTTTAAACATGTTTTCACTTATTTTTAACTTTCTATTTCCTGTTTGTCCGTATAATGTTATTTAAATCAACAATGACGGTCAGTCTGTAAGGACTGAATATCCATATGTGTATATCTATTGATCGCAGTCCACTGTTCATTGTGTATTCTAGCAGTGTTCAATCAACGTGGAATTTATGTCGTTACTGGTGCAATTGACCCTATCCATTGGCTGTGTACTAGCATAGCTACGCGCGTCACCGTTACATCATAATATATTCAGTGTGTGTGGGATGAATTAGAATTCAATTAGATACTTAAGTTTTAATATCGGCTCAGTTACCTTCCTGTGAGATGTGTAAAAATCAAAATTAAAATTGTCTTGTATATTGTAATGGGGATTATTACATTAAATGGAATATCATATATATATATATATATATATATATTATATTGAAGTAAAATATTAGACACTAGGCATTTTTTTAATACACAAAGTCTTAATAATGTATTAATTGTGCAATAATAAAGCTGACTCGGTGGTGGGTCCTTAGCCATTTGACCATATAGTAATTGCTTAAAAATTAAGCGCAAAGAATACGTTAATTTAAAATCCCGAATATGTGTACAATAAAAAAATATAACAGGTATAATTTCTGACAAGTGAACCGACACTTATAAACTTGAATAATTTGGCATAACAGGATTCTTTTCATCTTGTTACACATTGCATTAGTTCAACCATACGCCAATAATAATAGCTAAAACCTACAATTCTTCAGTTTACAAATTGATTCGACCCACTTCTACTCCCATATAAATAGTAAAATTGATTGCTTACTATATTTTATTATGATTGATCTACAATGGATATTCGCAAGTCATTTATTATAATGTAATGTTCGGCGAAAACCTTATAGTAAGCTTGCTTTTATTTCGGTTCTTTAATCTTTTATCGCAATATTTTGACATATTACGAGTAACTTCATATAAAAAATCAATAGCCACAAAGTTCGATTTATATGTTCAAAACAGTTCATCATTGAATAATAGATAAACGATGTTATGTAGCAATCACTCAACCATCAAGCAAGTCGACGAGGGTCGTAAAAAAAGTTGTTTAAAATTTTATAACATTTTAATTACTTAAAATTACTTCCAGGGTATTTTTCATATATATAGGACTAGCTTTTACCCGTGGCTTCACTCACGGTAATGTTGATTTAGACAAACAAATAAACAATATGATTCCTATTTATTTAAACGGGCTTTCTAGTAATTTCACAAGTTTTTGTTGCTTACTAAATTTGAAACCGTGTATAAAAAAGCATCGATGATGTATCGCGTGTCTTGTCAGTTTAATCTAGCTTTAGTTAACAACATTTACCGCGTTTTTAATTAATACCTGAAGTAGGTCACTTGACTCTCCACTTTGACTAATAATGCTTTGAAAAGCTTATAAAATAAAAAAAATTATGTTCTATATTTATAACTAGATCTATATGGATTGCTATGTTTTATATATCTGTTTTCAATTAAAATTTCACTTGCTACATTAGCCCAGCCCGGTAGCGAGAGTAGAAAATGCTAGGAGCCCCATGAACTGCCCTTTTCATTTTCATAAACCTGATAACTGTAACTAAAACAAAACATGGGCCCTTTAATAAAATTGGCTACAGACCCCGTACTGGCTTAATCCGGCACTGACTCTACTTAAACCATCTCAATAATTTTTCTAAATACGAAGTTTAATTAGAAGGTAAAAATTGTCTTCCAACATATATGTACTTACATTTTTGTTACAAATGTAGTTAATAACAGTATGCTAAACATCATCGATTAGCAGACGACAGATATACAATTTTTCATATTAGACGTTGTATCGTAACCTAACACGAAACGTTAGACGATGATATTAAATTTTAATCCAATTTATCGTAAACCATTTACTAGCCAGCAAATTGCCACGTCACTCATACTTAAACATTGGAGTTGCATAACAGTATGCGGCATTTTATATGAACTTCATTGGATCTTACATGTACCTTTGAAGCCAAAGTATTCATAGTGGGATATATTGACCCACCGTTTTTGGCAACGACAAGCTGTTAGAAAGAAAAATAATCTTTAGGCCTTGTCTGCATCATAAGATACGCTGTAAGGTACGAAAAAAGTTGTTGATCAAAGTACACACTCAAATTAGAAGTAGATGGTGATTGACGATAATTTCAGCATGTTTATATACCATAGTAATAACAAGTGAAAATAATAACAAAAAATATTAAAAATTTGTTAAGATAATAATTATATGCATAGCAAGTTTTTAAACAAATATGAATGGGGATTCTGCTCTAAATAGTGTATTTAAGATACCTTTCTATTATTTTAACTGTAGCCCATTAGCATAGAACTCTATAACTCAGTTTTGCATAATATGGAAAATGATACGAATAACTTAGAATGTTGGACCAAACTTTAATTTTTTGTAGGTATTAAAGAACATTAGGCAACATAATTCCAAGGTCTTAATATTTTCACCGATTATTATTAATGATAAACTAGCTTCCATCTTCAGTTTCAATAGAATTAGTATTAAATTAATTTTCTAGACTATAATATTACATCGTTTCCTAGGATACAAGCACGCTAGAGATCTATAATTATTGATGGTAGACATTGAAAGCTGGAGAATTCACTTTCAGCTACTGAACGTCATTCATTATTCAACAATTAAATATTTACTTCTGAATTTATTCCTTTATAGAACATTTACAAATGTATAAAAGCCGACAGACGTATTTTAATTGCAATACTTTTAATTTTACTTCTTCGGATTTTTTGAATCTGGGACCTTTAGTACCCTAAAGCATTTCGTATGGCAAAAGCCAGTCGTCCTCGAGTAGTTGGAGAGGCGCCAGAAGTAGTCGGCACCTTTTCACTCGAGCCTATGAATTTCCAAATACCCGAAATAAGAATAATAATAATTATTAAGAATGGCAGCAGCACGCCATGAAATATTAATTGATGTTATACCTATATCTCAAGTCCTAAGACTGGCAACGCGTCTACTACATCTTCAGGTCTGGGAAGTGCTATAGGCCACCGTATTTAATTAATATCACATGAATCGTAAGCTCGTTCGCCTCTCTATGGTATAAAAATGACACAATGCTTGCAGTACGGTTAGAAAAATATCAGTCATACATACACTGAGCTTTAGCTTTAGACTCATCAAGAAAACTAAGCAGTCTTATGTTCAAGACCAGAAGCCGTATGGAACTTCCGTATGGATTACGTTTTGAAATTTAAAACGTCTAAGTGTATAGCCGTCATGGAAGACGGAAAAAGATCACGTTACACTAGAACTGGCTTGATGAATGCTTAACGCACTCACTACCAGTTGTGAGTCGAACCATGAATTCTTTATATGGGAACGGTATAACGGCCCGTGATTGTCATTTACTAAATGGACATTTACAACATTTTTACCAGTAATTGGACAAAGAAATCGTTTTAAATGGTATCTGTATAAATGAAGTCGTTGACTAACTGAGTTATGGATACATCGTACAATGAACATTGAAAAATTAATTCTCAAGGGTAAGGGGTAAGCGATTTTGTATGATGGTCTACCTCTTAAAAGTTAAGTTCATACTATCATTTACGGTTTTGAGAATTCTAAATGTGTAGACTTCTTTAAAGGAGAGAAAATTAAAAATATTCGAGGTTATTGGAAATAGCGTCCCCCCCACGAGAAATCTAGTTAATACATAAACACATAATAAACCGGTTGATAAATTCAACGATGTTCGGACAAGTCTTAGTTGTAATCCCTCACTTTTAATACATATTTACTATATAAGTAATATTCAAGGACAACCACAAACTTCATAATCTACCAAAGTTAGGTAGTTTATTGTTCAAAAAACACTATTAATTTATTCACATCTAATCTCCACTTATAAATAAAATTGAAGAGTCAGTTTCTCTTACCAAAATAACATCTTTTTAATAAATGCATAAAGACGGTAATTGTAACAGGGACATGATTTATAAAATGTTTGACTATTTACCTGTTTGTTCCAGCCAATTTCAGAAAATACTCGATCGATTATAATGTATATAGTTAACATTCTAGGGAGTAACTTCGACTTACTTTTTAATTCATATTTATTGGCATGATTACATATAGTAAGGCGGGTTAAATTATATAACATATCATATTACATACTTGTTATCCAAGAAAATAACCTACAATTTAATTACATCAAAGGATATGAAAGAAAGAGATTTATAAGGAAATGAGCTTCCCTGAACCCTCATAACTTCCTTCGGATGTTCGATTTTTTCAATTTTAGATTCTTCTTACGTGATCATTGGATTTTTCTGATAATCCTATTAAAAGTATAAAAATTTTCGTAATATAGACACTCATTTAAAAAAGTTAACATTTAACAGAACTTAACTCTTTTTATTTTAATACTTTTTTCCCCGGGACATGATACCTAGATTCGGTACTATACAATAGATATGCATACCAAACCGAAGCCAAAAACAAGATTTTTGCTATATACATTTTGCTTCTAATGAAATCTTAAATTATTAATATCACCCAATCTATTAATAAAGTAAAAGACAGTAGCACTTCTCACGTAGTTACGAGCCGTAATCTAAATATTAGAAAAATCTAGATATTTAAATTGAAAGTAAGTACTTACGTCTAACTCCAATTCCAATTTATTAATCTCATCGGTAGCTGCGTTCAATTTCTCCAATTCCACCTGAAAATTATTAAAAAATTTAAGACAATCACAAGCACCCGTACATAATATTCCCAATTATATGGCAATAGCAAACAACAAGTAGAGACGGGAAACATACGAGACATCGTAATGGCTCTACTATCGCCTTATCACAAACTATTATCACTCGAGATAAACGAATACTTTTATCTTACTACAATTGTACCTTACGGATAGTTTCCTGTCCCTACAAAAGCACCTAACCATAGAAAAGAAATATACTTACATAATTGAATTCTTGTATACCGATCGGTAAAGGAAATAAATATCGAAATTTCTTAAATTTAATTTATTTTTCGATTACAATTAAATTACATAGACATTAAAATTACATACGTCGTAAATTTAAAAATACAAAAATAGCATCACCAAATTCAGTTTTATGTATTTGCAATCGATTGTACATTTATTTTATTTTGTATACTAACAAATTAATAAAATGTAAATTATGCAATCTCGGTACTAATGCTGTAAAATATCTTTTTAGTCGTAAATAAGATTATTTTAAAGAAATATAATAAAGAAAATAATGGAATGATTCGGTGCACTAACAAATTTCCTATGCTACACCTGTTAACACGTTCATTGAACACTTCACTTTTGGTAAAGTTATTTATTTACATAATATTTTATAGGCCTTAGTACTGCATATCAATTACGAAAATAATAAATAACAAAATGAGATTACACTCGAGTAAACAAACTATTGTAACATACTAATGAAAAAAAAAATCATTCTTTCAAGAAAAAAAATTCTCAAGCAGAGAAATATAAATTCAAAATCCAATCAGAGATTCAATTAACTTAATAAAATTATTGAACCATGAATGCTCATGTATAAAGTAATGATAAAAAATAAGCATTTCTTAATACAGTAATACAAAACAAAACAGTTCCAAATATAACAATGAAAATATTAATACACATATTAGGGAAAATTAAAGTAAAAACTGTGATCAACGAAAAGAATTCATTTGCACCTACTCTCTTGTGAACTTAAATATCAGTAAGCTTCAATAGTAATATGTATTTAGACCTGATACTGCAGTTGTAAACCGAAATATTGCACACACGTTATACATTATTTCTAACTAAGAAAGCCACAGATTAGTAAGTATATATTTGGAATATTCACATTGACCTCAAGAGGTAGATAGCAATTTAATGTATTAAAAAATTATTATGTATTTTTCTTCATTGAAAGTGATACATTTTATTCACTTTCTTAAAGCTTAATTCTCTTGGTGCATTAACTTATGTTACTAAAATTTGTGTGATGTTTTTTTTTATACAAAATGGATGATTTAACGTAATTTACAGAATTAGAAAAATGGCACATTACTATTTAGAGAAATAAGTTAGTTCAGCAGTGAATAGATTTTATATAATATAAAAATGCTGTTAAACATTATAAGTCATTATAACTATTAATTATATTAGAAATTGACAATTAATATGAAAAAAAAAACAAATCTTTTGTGGACAGGAAACAGTCCTATAAGGTACGAAACTAAATTTTTAAAACTCTGCCTCATTTACAAAGTGTACAGCATTTTGATCGTAATATACAAAAATATATCAATGCATGTCGCTATCACAAATGTATTTGCCAGATACAAAGCGTCGTTTTACAAGTGAGAGGCGGTAACCGCTCCCAATAAGTTCAAACTCGATACCCGATAATGTTGCGCCTTCGCAATTAAATTGCGCAGATATTGTGGCTTTGCTGGATGGGCCTTTAGTTAATTCAAACCTGGCTTTCAGCGAGCCTACACCTCGATCCTCAGAATGTTGTGAGAGTTCTGTAAATCGCCAAAATGCCTGTTCCATTTCACTATTCCAGATGGTTTTTGGCATGGCTATTACATTTCGTACAGACCCCGTCATGGGCACACAAACCGATACATTCAGCAGTGGTGACGGAGGACTCATAGCATGCAAGTTGTACTTATAATCTACTTTAAGATCTGTATGATCTTGTTCACACTTCCAATACGACACCATTTGTAAAGGACATGAAGCGGCTCCTGTTTTTGGTCGTATCTGATATTTTAAAATGTCGACGTTAAAGTATTGCGCGGCTGGATTTTTCTCTGACTGCCGCTTTAATAGTGATGTTAAAGCAGGCATATTAAATTCTAGCACAGTGCTATCACGAGTTGACATCATGTTGTTTATACTTATAAGTTGTTTATTTGGCAGCACATTGTCCAATCTGTGAATATTTTTCAATCTGAAGCAAAGCTTTGCAGGGTTTGGGTTATTAGCTAAAACTCCAACTATACCTGTAGGAAATGAGAGCATCATATCACCTGACATTTTTACTTGACACTTTGACTCCTCTGTACCTCTAAAATACGAATGTATAATTTCGTGAAAAGCTACAGCAAGGGGAATGGTATCTGCCATACCTATAGTTAAAGGGGAAGGTCCTCTAGACCCCGATGATCCCGCAGTGCGAAAATCTCCTTCTGACCGCCTTGAAGGTGGGCGTGGCAGGGAAATTGTTGAAATTGTTGGTGTTGAAGTGCGGAAATTTGATTGAGTTACCTCTCCAACTTCAGTAAACAAATCGCTAACATCAGCTGTTGATGTCATAGGAGTCGGGCTTTCCAAAAAATGTGTCTGATTTGCTTGGAGTGGTGCATATGGATTGGACAGATTGGTCTGAGGTGAAGTTGGATTACTAACAGTGGGGCTTGGAAAAGAATTCAAGTCAACTAAATCTGTACTGGCTTTACTAGCATTGGCATTGGAACCACGCCGGGTGGTGCCTATTTTGTAGAGTGAAATATTTTCTACAGTTGCTCTTAGTTCATCAACACTTGCTGACATAGGTGGATTACCATTACTTATTGGTTTAATCTCTACATGAATTTTCTGTTCCCTTTCTTCTTCAGAATCAGAATCTGTAGAAGAATAAACACTACCTTTGTCATCTTTTGGTCTGATACAGTAACCTTCCTCATCAACTTCTGGAGAATTCATTAAATCCTCTTTAGTATTTGCTTCTTCCACTTTCTCTTCTAGGTCAGATTTCTCACCTGCATTAGAGTTTTCTGATATTTCATCTTTTTTCTTTTTAGACTTTTTCAATTTAGTCTTTGTTCTGCGAAACCATTTAGATTCTCGTAAAGTAGATCTATTCATGTTATCATCTTTTTCGGTTGTGACTGGAGTTGCTGGTGTACCGCTTGGACTGGAAGGAGCAGAACAAGGGGCAGCACCTTCAGGGTTAACACTAGATTCATCTTTACTTTGAAAATTGGGGGTAAACAAATTCAATAGAGAGGTAGTTCTACGTGAGGTTTTAGTGGCAAATGAAGGTTCTTTCTTGGGAGCTTTTGTTACTTGAGGTTTATGGGAACCATTAGATACAGAAGAGATCTGGTCTGCTTCTGAAATAGAATTATTTGCTGAACTTGGCTTTGGTAATGAAGGAGGTAGTTCCACAAGATTACCCTTTTCAATAGCTGTATACTTTTCAACAAGAAATTGTTCTAAAAGTTTTTCAACAGTCAACTCTAAACACTGATGTTTAAAATCCCTATGTACTTGACCCATCAGGTCATGATTATTTTGGATAAGATCAGCATATGCATTAAAAAATTGTTTCATTTGTTTTAAATGTGCTTCCTCCACATCTTGGAAATGTTTACAGGTTTGTGTCATTTTTTTTTCAAAATCTTGTTTAACAAAGCTATATTTTTCAGCAAGCTGCCTATAATCTTCATGAATCTTTTTTAATTTAACTTCAGCCTTTTCAATGTCTTTAGCAGAAGCGTTATCTTTACGGAGTTTCTCTAATTCAGCAGATTTTGTTGTATATACATCTTTAGCTTTTTGAAGAGCCTGTTTAGTGTTTTGAATTAATAAAACAACTTCGAGAGTGCTTGATTCCGAGTCTTTAACAGCTTTGTGTTTTTTGTGAAGTTCATCAGCATAACGGGCCACATCTTTTACCAGTTCATTGACTTTTTGAAACATATGTTGGTGTAAATTAGATAATTTTTCTGCAGAGCATTTCAAAACACCCCAGAATGGAGCAAAAGTTCCCTGAGCACAGTTGCTGTTGGCCTGCTTCGCTAGTTTCGCTAAGAGTTTCGAATTTGATTCCTCTATATTCGATCTTTCTCTAAAATACTCGGAGAGTTCCTTACTTGCTATGAGTCCGTATTTCATATTTTGATATAGAATATCATATCCATTGTGTTCGTTGGCAAAATAATCTACAAAATTGACACTCATCTTTTCTGTTGCAAGGGCAGCGTTATAAAATTACTCAATACATTATATTGTCACTGACTGACCTGTATTCTAGGATCGAGCTCAGTATCACCATTGTCATCCGCTGGAATTGTAAATGAGGATTCTTCCATTGTAACGCCTAGAACTAGGAAGCCACCCAATCACCTAAATTACATCACCGACACAATAGAAAAGAACGTAACCGTCACAGCACTTTTAATAAAAAATGTATTGATGAAACATTTATAATGTGTTTAGATGTAAAATTTCGTCACACTATCGTTGAAACAACTCGTTTCATATCACATAACATTCCAATAGAATAAAAATATTCCCTATATTTTCAGATGACGTCCACCTCCTTCCTTCACTTGACATACAAAACTTATCATAGACAACTGACAAATCACAATGAAGTCAAAGCTTGAATGAAGTGCTGTGCTTGTGATATTTAATATTGTTTAGTAGGAATTGTAATATCCTTAAAAATTATATTTGGAACTACGGCATATAGATTTTGTTTCAATTATTTTACTTAATTAAGAATTGAAAATTTCCCTTTTCAGAAATGGAAATAGTTATTGCATAACTATGTTTACGGATACTTAAACAATTTAATTGATATGAAGTAAATATGCCTCTTTAAAGTGATTTGTTGTATTTACAATTTAATTTAACCTTATTACTGATACTGCTTCATCTATAATTAATTTAAAGATAATTATTTTTACTATTTAAAATATATTAAATAAATTTCCACGGTTACTTTTATTAAGGGATCATTAATCGAGTTTACGATACATACTGTAAAATCGACTTTATATGACTCACTACACATCCCTATATTGTTTTCTTAGTTAATACTTTAAAAAGTTGCTAAAAAAGGAGCATGTCACTTAATATTTTTTCATTTATTTTTATGTTTATTTTAGTCATATACATAATTATCGTTATTTATAAATATTTTTAATTGTTTTTTACAGTGAGTTATTTTATAATCGCTCAAATTTTGACATTTGACGTTTCAATTTTGACTTTAATTTGAGAATTTAGTTGAGATCGCATTCCAGTTTTGTACTTTCGTAGTTTCTCTCAAGCTCAAAAAACGGCGTTTTAACTTTAAACTTTTAATAGGAATTTATTTCTATGTGCCATATAAGCTTCGAATTCGTCAACGAACGTTTCTCTCTAAATTTCACATTATTTTCTTTCTTGAAACGGTGAGACGCAGGCAATCTGTATGCAACTGCTACGCGTTGCTTCGACTATGTCTTACCAAGGATCACCATATTCGGGCCCTGGGGATGAATATGACTTTGAAGATGATGGGTACGATGATATAGACGAATATAGGGATGCAGAGGAACCATTACCACCGCCCCTTATGGACGACAGTGACGAAGGTATGTGTTTGTTTACGATGGCTGAAGCCAGCCTATTTTGGCGTCACATTTATGTCATGTAAAGTAGACATTACAAGTTGCTATTCCTGACAATTCATTTTATGCTTGTAAACAGATGTTCTGTAATATGAGACATTACTTATCACTAGTATGTATATTAATGTTTATTTATTCCCGCCTTATTGGCATGATGTACGGGACGCAGTGACGTAATGCTAAGTAATGGCATGTTCATTTTACTTTTTTTTCAATATGTACTACATTTTAATCACAAAAATTAGAAATGTTTTTTGTATATATACCAATATACTCAGAAAATATAATTTATTTATAGATACAGAAGAAGCCAGTGAAGCTGAACTTCCTAATAATGATGAGCCGCATGAAATAAAAGAACAGTAAGTATTCATATAATAAGTATTGTAAATTTACAACACTTTCACAAAAGTTTTTCTCTATAGATATTTGATAATTAATATATAACTTTAAAGACTAACATGAACATATTATAAATCATATTTATTTAAATATTATTTATAATTTAGTTTCATTATTTTTCACATTAATGAATAAGTATTACTATAAAGGAAACCATCATTTAAAATGTTTAGTTTGTGTTTTAAAAATCTATTTCTTGTTTAGCTCATTTTTAGATAATGAATATAGTATTTTGTTGTCTTTTATTTTCTAAGTTTATGTACAATTCTGTTATTTATTGTTAATTGCTAATAGTTTATATTTTGTTTTAAATAATAATTTAGACATCAATAATGGACATTTATCAATATTTGTTATGCAGGATGTACCAAGATAAATTAGTGAATCTCAAAAAACAGTTACAGCAACTTGAAGATAACATATACCCAGAGTTCACTAGGCGAGTCAAGAGGCTTGAACATCAACTACATGAGAGATTACGTCTTAATAAAATTTATAAGTAAGTCATCATTTTTAGGCAGCTTTAGTTATAGTGTATGTGTTGTTGTATTTTTAATCAAATTTATATTGGGTATACATGACCCGAAATCACATGGCAGTTTGTCATGAGTATCTGATATATTCCAGAGAACACATGTATGAGGTGGTGGAAAGGGAATACATAGCTGAGAAGAAGGCAGCAGCAAAAGAATTTGAAGATAAGAAGATTGAGCTACGGGAAAACTTACTCAAAGATCTTGAGGAGAAAAGAAAACTGATTGATACCGAAAGAAACAGCATGGAGCTTAATGGGGATTCAATTGAGGTTAAATAGTCACATTTTACAAAGTATAGCTTTACATGAGTTCTTATTCATCAATACCAACTCAATATTTAAAATAATGTTAAAAAAATATATATTGACACAATTATTATTTTTCATTAAAAATTTTTTGTATTTAAATAAGTTTATTTACAAATCTATATATATTTTTAGGTAAAACCACCGATGAAGCGAATTCTTCGTAGGCGTGCGAATGAACCTGCGCCAGCGCCAGAGAAGCGTCGCAAGCCACTTGCTACCACATTAACTTTCCAGCTTGATGATAGAGATATTGATGCTGATTTAAGGGCAATTTCGAGGAGTTCTCCGCCCCCAAGACACCATGCACCATCACATAACTCTACCCAGCCCCGAAAACATCTCAATTCTAATAGCTGTAAGTATATGGTACCACTATTTTGTCCTACCTGTAATGTTCCTGTATTCATTTTCATTTCGTTATATTCAAAAAAGGTATATAAAAGCACAGTATATCATGCATTTTTAGTTGTGATTATAACAAGTAAAATATTGAGTTGCTATTTTTAGGTGATTCCCCCGTACGCGAGGGTGTTACAGACAGAGAAACAACAGAAACCCGGGTAGAGGATGGTAAGCTATTGTACGAGAGGAGGTGGTTTCATCGTGGACAAAGCGTCTACGTCGAAGGCAGGGATATGCCACGTTTCCCCGCCCACATACACGCCATCACAGATGAAGCAGTAAGTATCACTATTACAATAAGTTTTATATAGGACATATCATTTCACAAGAATCTAATAATAAAAAATTGACTACTCAAAAATTTTTACCTTTTACTACATTTTTCTTATAAATTAGTAAATTATTGTTGCAATGGAATGGAATCTGAAGGAATTACTGTCACATAAGTGGAAAGATTTCTGTACACCTGTTCACATACAAACCACCAACTATGTGTTTATTTAGTAAGGTAAACCAACAACATACATATCCTTAGATTTATGAAAGATTGTATACCACTTACATGCATCCAGAACATTCATATTAATGTAATTAAAATTTTGTGTTTTTTAGTGAAAATTGATTATTATAAGTATTGCACCTTTCTTCAGGTTTGTGTGAAGAAAACAAATTCAGAGAGAGTGCGGATATTTGTGTCGCAGCTTGCACGTGGTAAAGTAACGTTAAAGAGACGCGCTTCATAAAGTTTTAGTGATATATTGTATTATGTTGTGTAATATATTGAGTATGGTATGTGCGTCAATTAGTACAGCTAGATGTGCCTACAGTTAGGAAGTGACCGTTTGCATCTGGCAAACTGTGTGTTTTAATTTATAAATGCCGTAACAAAGGAATTTTGTACATATAATATGAGTTTTCACAGAGTTTATTTAAATTTATGATTGTATTCACAAACTTTGTTGGCTTCAAAATGGTCTGGTTAGTTTAACCTATGTATTTGGTATGAATCTTTGTGAGGAATAATGATCTAGAGGTTTTCTTATTTTAAACAATGGCATATTTATAATCTTTTGCCAGTTCTTTCTTTTTTCCTCGAATAATCATGCAATCCAGAGAAAACATTTGGCAATAAATTTTTTAAATGACTCATATGACATCAGTCTTTTTAACAAATGCTGTAGGGTTTATTGCTTCAGAATCCAATTTATGATTTCATACATAATCTTTCATATATTTTCAAGAAATAATCTTTAGTATTGATAATGAATTATATAATTTAAAATTATATTGAATGATTTATTTACATTGATCTTCTTTATTTTACATAAAAATCATTAGCATGTATTTATTATGCTCCAATTTTATAGATAATATAATGAAGAAAAGTAAATTTAAATTTATTTTGAAATTTTTGAGCACAGATAATGAATTTTCTGAGTGGAAATTAAATTATATACTTCTTTTACCATAATATTTTTAAATTCAATAGATTATGTTTAAAACAACAACACTCCACTATTTAGAACCAACAATTTTTGTTCATAAGAATAGTAATTTTTGTGGTTAGAACTCTACCTTGTATCCTTAATTGTCAGCTTTATATGGTTTTCTCATCTAGAATGCAGACACTAGGTTCGTTAATTCTATGATGTATTTAATGTCATATTATGTTAATATGTTATACAATACAAGCGCCTCTAGTGGGTGAAATTGAGTTTGTGAAATATATGTCTAATCTTCTCTTAAGACTATAAGTGATCTATTACAAGATTGACTAAATTTATTGAACATGAATTTACTTTGACTGATTTATCTACCATCTATGATTTATGGTGTGTCTCTGCTTTTACAGTATTTTTGTAAATAATTGTAAATATGTAAATATTACTTACAGATCAAATGTAAGATTGTATGATTGTATGAATTTTTGGTTTTGTTTTTAATTATTTATAAAAATATTTTGTATAAACGTGGAAATATTGTAAATATAGATTGCTATGAGATGTCGGTTTTTACAATTATTGTAAGTATATGAGAACAAACAGAAGATCTTTATTAAACAATCGATTATGAAGAAAATTTTGTACTTTCATTTAAAGCTGAGTATTCATTCTACAAATAATATAATACATAGATAAATTATATGTTTATCGTTTCCATATGATCTTTGGAACTACGGTACCATTTACAAAATTGTCTTACTATTTACAATCAAATAACTTATTTCTGATTTAAGTTTGGATTTAGTACGAAGTAGTATGCAATTACTAGACAATGCCCACTAAACCACGTAACTTAAATCTTGAAATTGTCTTTAATCAGGTACTTATTTTCACCAATTAAATTATTCTTTATTGAAGTAAGTATTCCAAAAGTCTGAAAGACAGATCTATAGCATAAAAATGAATTCCGATTTTGTAAAAAATGATAAGTTTCCTATACAATTTCTATCCAATCTATAATACAATCAAAGCTTTCAAGGAGTAACAATTATGATTGAGAAACAAAATAATATGATGTGGGTCATAGTAAATAAGTAAAGGAAAAATTTGATATATTCTTATGACTTATCATTTACAATGGAACAACGTCATCTAAAGAAGATTTGTTATTGATACATTGCCTATGAACGGAACACATTCATAAACTTTACCTTTTCTACCCGGCTGGAATTTTTATATTCCTCCCACACGTTTAATGCTCCAAAGTACACAAACGATGTTTTTGTTATTTAAATACTTAATCATATACATGTTGGACCACATATATGCTTATGACTTGTGAAACACCTCATGAATAAAAATATGGTTCACTCCATTTCGAATACCAACGAATTATAGAAGGAAGATTGTTCCGTGAAGGTCACTTGTTTTTGCCCGTTGTGTTATTTATGATGAGTTATGTGATCTCTGGTATGAATTTTTCAGAGTGCGTAATTACCTACGTTGCGAGGCTCGCCGGCATATATCATTTTAATTAAGCAGTAATTAACTTTATCCAAAACTTAATATGTCGTAGTTTATGGTTTATGGGCAACTATAAAAAGTTGGCTTCATGGAGGTCTAGAATACCAGAAGACATTTATTTGTAATTTTTTTATAATCCTGTTACGTTTATGGGCAAACAATACTTACAATATTTTCGATCGCCTTTAAAAAGCTGTGATTGTATTTTAAATGTCTTCTATAATCTGGGGCACGTATTTATTTTATGTAATTAGGGAAATTTATCTGGATGGATATAGACATGTCTGTAAAAAATAAATATACCTACAGTTAAATAGGTAAGCCATGACATTGAATGATGCATATTCAAATATTAAAAAAAATGGAGGTTTACCGCTTAACAACCCACTAGTTCAAATCAGGGATATCAGCTAAATGATATGTCTATGACACAGTGGCACTATCTTAATAATTAGGAATTATTACGTAACAATAAAATATAGTATAGCGTGTACCCTTTAACACTATCTGACATTTTCGTAATGTCAATATAACAATTTATATGGCGCTTTATCTGAGGTCTATTTCGGTTAACTAGGCAAAAAATACGACTGGTTTTCGATCAGCTTAATGTAATTACAGGTTGGAATGGCAAAAAATTGGAATATTAAAAACTGATTGCGAAGCGGCTATGGTAATATTTTGTATCTATATACTCCAATAAAGTATACTAATAATAAGGAACGCGAGATATCTTTGATCAAAGCCAACTATGTTAGCCTTATGTAGGATTCATTTGCGGTAATAAGCATGTGTCTGTCACATTAGCCTTCAAAACAACATGATTGTTTGAGAGAGAGTTTATATTAAAATTTTAACTATTAGAAATGATGATATCAAGCGTTTCGAATGTACAGAACTTAAGGGCGGGCGGCGGCATAAATAAATAATAGAATTAATAGTTTTACGTAAATTGTCCGCCTGTCTCTTAACTATAATATCTGAAATTGCTACATTGCTATACGGTTATCCGTATGGAAGTAAACGTAGATTAATATCAGATTGATGTAAAATACGAGTTTGTTTCATAGAAATAAAAAAAAACCAAAAGTAATAGTTTCTCTAATGATAACTTATATATGGCGCAAATTACATCAATTATTATAACAAAATAAACTTCAAAATCATAATAAAGCCTACCTCTCGGATACCAAAAGTTATTAGATATGATTGGTAATCACTAAAGTATAAGTATATTTAATCTTTATTATGAAAATATATGATGGCGTGAGAGACACTAATTACTTAAATTTGAAATATAATACAATTATTAAACAACCGACCTTCCGGTTTCATATATAATATGTATAAAGATCGCTATGATTTTCTTAAATAAGTACCAAAAAATTACTATGTTCATTCAATTCAATATTCAAAAAACATTTTATGAATTGATGCTAATTCGGAAAATAGAAAGAATATGAAATCAATGTATTTTTTATAGTCTACATAGAAGTAAAACTAAATTTTTAATGAATTAGCAGATTTTAACAAACATTTTGAATAATTTATACCTTCGAAATAATTTTATAAGTTAGTGTTCCAATAAAAAAACATTTTCCCAAACAAAATAATAAATAACGGTATGTGAAAATAATTTCATCATTAATTTATTTCATTTTCAATTAAAACGGACTCCCCTTAAACAGCTAGTAATTGTACGCGTAAAACTGTAAAGGTTATGTCGAGGCGTCAATCCGAATACAAAAGGTATTCAATATTTATTACCGTTCAGAAACAGTAATGAGATGTGATCGCGTTTGGATCACTGCGTAATAAATACATTAAAGTACCATTCACATAAGAATTTTGTCAGAATATATTGTTAAAAGGTTAAATATGCATAAGTTTTACGATCAAATACGATATTTAATAGTTCTTAACGTATCGTTAAACACAGGAGACCTTTTGTAATACAGTTACAGGAAAGTGAAAGATTTTAAATTTACACTGACAATGATTTTTTGTAGGAATGGATGGAGAGCTAAAGATACATCTATCTTTAGCTCTATACTTTCTTCTCAGTATACATGTAATATATATGCATATATATACTAACTATAAGTAAATATTGATAATATTCTCTTGGTCGGTGACATGATGATCATTCGATTTCTCTTTAACTTTGTGACAAATCCTTATTAACACTGGCTTTCTTGTTCCGCTAAATGAACATCAGAGAATTCTATTTTAAACTATATCCTTATTTTGTACCTACAAACAAATATGGAAAGTTACGACCTTATTTATAAAAATTTTAAAAACAAGCTCTTGTTAAAACACTCATTTGGATATTTAATAAATTAATGATTCATTGCAGTAGGTTGAAATTTTGTTAAAGGACGGCTTTTGTACTTATAAATGGCATCATTAAACAATAGTCTAGTATGTGGTCTATTGCATCACTTTAGTGCGTTGAATTTTTTTTATAAATACGGCAGTTAAGTTTTCATATCTTAATTAAAGAAAAATGTAATTGTCTTAATACAAGAAAAAGCAAGTTAAATAAAAGCGTTTAAAATAATATATGTTATGCAGTGTTTTACTACTACATACAAATATACGTTTTTTACTCAATGCACGCCTACGCGGCGCGGGTGTGGCAAACATTCCGATTGATTACCACGTGACATTTGAAGATACTTTTGCATTATCTTATTTGATGTTATCGAATACTTTGTGTCAATAATTAACGCATTAAATTGCACGGTGCATTATTTTAGATCAAAAGATTACAGCGGGCGGGAACTAGGTCTACATAAATCTGACGTACCCAATTAAATAACGATCTTAATGGTTCTTGTTCTGCACCCGTTTCATTTCAATGGGTTGATAGAGAGTCTGACATATTTATTATTTCGAGGGTTAACGTGAGGGAGAAATTCTGCGCTACTCTTACATAAAGAGAGAGCTAGTTGTAATCGATTTTAATTCATATACATAATTCATAACAGTAATATGATTCTGGTTTTCTGAGGAAACTAAGAAAAATGTATTACCGTTAAACTTATTTCTTTGTCAAGAAAAAAATGTTTTATATATATCTTCTTCATACTTTGTATCTTCCTTATACTATATTAACGAATTTACTAAATAGTAAGAACATATGCAGTGTCGGATTAAGCAAGTGCGGAAGCTGTAACAAATTTTATCAGAGCCCAATACTTTGCTTTATCAGGTTTATGCAAATGTTGAGGCGCGAGCTCCCTTACAGTGCGAGTCCCTTACACCCCTTCAAGCGTGGGACTGGTAGGATAAGCTACTCTTGCTACCGATAGCGACTTAGTGATAAGAATAGTACGTAGTAGTATAATAAATAATAGGTATCCCATGCTACTCAAGTATAATCCTTTAAAAAAATGATTATATTATTTTATTTGAACCTTAAAGTATAAAATATAAACAACGTTTTGATAATACAATTAGAATTAAATTAAAATGGACTTTCGAGATATGATTAAAATCTTGGATTAGTGAGGCTCGTAAAATTGTTAAAAAACCAAATCTCTATGCACTCACACCCTAAATTTGAGATTACGGTTTGAATGTTATTTTTTATATATATTTCAAGTTATTTAAATTAATTTATCCAAGATTGGCGATTATTTTTCCATTTTATTATGTATCTTATCATTATGATCTTAAGCTGTTGATTGTGAATTAAGGTTGACCTTTTTCGCTTCTTTTAAAATTAGTTTCGCTGTTGATTCCCGCTTCTGTTTTTCGTGATTAGTATTAAAACATATATTGCAGTGGTACAGACAACAATCCGAAGTGTCACATTGTAGAAAGTGTGGCGAATTTCTTATGAATAGATGCGAGACGAGTGCTTTTAGAAAAAAATTCTTTACACTGCTTTTACAAAAAGGACAATAAAAATATTCCCTTTATAGCTTGAAAGTGTTAAAACAGCGCATTTTGACTTCAGTCTTTGAATTTCCAAATACTCGAAATAAAAATAAAGATCAGCAACAGCACATCTTGCAACGCTTCTCCTAGATCTCCCCGTCATAGCGGTATCTATGGATAAGACTCGCTTAGCATTAGATGAACAGTATGCTTATTTCCCTTCCTATGAATTAAAAAAATGTGGTGGTGTTTTGTAGCCAAAATAAAAGAAAACGTAATGTCTTATCTGTGGCATATATTAAAATATTTACCAATTTAAATTATAGGCCTGAATCTCATCAGTTAAAATATGAATGTGTAATATAAATTTAATTAAACAATATCCTTTATCAAAACACGTGAATTATCTAAAAAAAAGTGAGGTTAATGAACACTTTTGAATCACGATGACAATTAGGCTTCGCGATCGGTACCGCACCGAAGCTAGATTACAGTTACACGTATTATTGGACAAACTTTTATAAAGTCGATGTCCTATGTCTTCACTTACCAGTCTCGGATGTACCGCGACGCTGTTAAAACCCGTGCCTGCTCCAAAAATCCTGAATACATTTCAATTTTGATATTAGTATTCGATACACGAAGCTCGTCCTAGGCCGTCCGCCGCACGCCACTGACACATTTCTGCGGTAACGCGCGTTTATTGAATTTAGAACAGTATAACTTTTTTTTAATTCGGTGCATTGGAAATACTTTGTGATAAACACGTGTTCTAGGAATCTGTGATTTTCACACGGAAGAGGTTTTATTTGGACTCATGAAGGTAAGGCGTATTTACATGCGCTTTGTGCGTACAATTTAAAAAATGTAAAATAAAAAACGAAATTGTTGAGACAAAAAGAATCAAAAATAAATTAAAATTCATTTTTGATTCTTTTTGATTGTCTCGAAGACTGCACAGTTTAGAAAAGATATTGAATGTTGAAGCGAAGTTTAAAATCAAGAATTGATTGCAGTCGCATAAATATATTCATTGAAAGTTCGTTATGTCCAACTCTACACTTTTCAAATAAAATACAATACTATTTAATATTCGAAGCAGTCAGCCAAGTCTCTCCAATTTCGAGAACCTTTCGGCCAATCAACTCTGTCATATTATAATATTTTACCCAATAAACATATAAAAGTTTATTATACCTCCAATTCATTTATTTGATTTATTTCTAATATCATCTAGGAATCTCTAAAACTAGTTCTATCATAGGCAATAAAAAGCTTAATATATTCTAAAGCTTTTTAAAATTCCGTAAATGTTTATATAAAATACTAAGATCAAGTTCAAGGTAACAAATTGTTTTTAAGTAAACTTAAACAAACTGAACTTCAAACAGCGTTGGAATAATAAAAATCAATTTGCTTAAAGACAAAAGTACTGTCCGTTCCGGCGAAGGCTTTGTAAACATATAAGTGATAAGTGATTTACAAACTTGTCTCATTTAACCGAAAGTTATAGATATGACTGTATTTGCGATCATGAAAAATAATAAGGTCACATATCTGTTAAAGCTAATGAACTAAAAAAACATTATTTAACAGACCAAAACCGGTAGAACTGTAGCCGCTGACATTTTCAATTTAAAAAAAGATGTTATGATCTTCGTTGGCACGATATCAGGGCAATGGCGACAGCTGGAAATTTGTATTGAATGATACTTATAGAAAAAAATGGATAAGATATAATATAAAGAAGACATATTGAACGGATAATAACATTCTAGATTACAAATATACTATTACTAAATTGGCCTTTTTTAAAAATAACAAGGACTTTTTTGAACTGTTAACACAATCATGACACATTATCAAACGGATTGATCTCGAATAAATATCGTAGTTTATATCGATTTCGTTTTAAAGATATTATTATTAAAAACAACACATACAACTCATAGTCAGATTTTAGCTCTTACAGTATTTAACTTACATCTACACAAGATAAATGCCCTTTTCTGTTCAATTTACTCTTAAGGCACAATTACTTTTGTTTTATGAACTGTTTTCAATTTATTATGGTACCTGTTATTTTTAATTGAATCATTTCAATAAGATTTTTTGTCTCACATCTAAAATTTAAAGGACAAGTAGTTGGTATTTTAATAAGTACATTTATTAGGTATCATTATGGCATTATACTTAAATTAAATTTTTATTACATTCAAAACGATTTATTTGAGGAATATTTTGTGTTCATTAAGATAAGTTAAAGACGGTGTTGAGGTAAATAACTACTGATCAAAAACATGAAAAACACATTTTAACTAGTACTTCCAAAAACTCTGTTAATGGGTCTAATTCAAATAAAGTCATAATAGACGTATAATTAAATGATTACAATCTTAAACATTTTCGAAGACAGGGCTTTTGTATTTAAGAAAACATAATGAACTGCGTCATATACGTACAAGGGACACTTATCTGTTTGTCAAAGTTATTGTTTCTTCAAAGGCATGGAAATACGTTTTTGGGTTACAGAAGAGAAAAATTCCACAGAGGATTCTCTTCTAAAGTATATTATTCATATTTCCCGCATCTATAATTCGACATTCGACATCACAAATGAACATTAATATTATTATTATGGTTACATATAAGCTTTATAAACTACGTTTAAAAGCGCATTGTAATTTATCTTACATGTAATAAAAATTCATACCAGCACCTTTTGATACAGCACACAAACATAACTCATTCGAAACGAACAAGGAGAAATAACACATTATGTTTTATTTCTTCATTTTTCGTGACACTAGATACACATATTTTGCTACTTTACCAAGCAATTTTAAGACTATTGAATTCAAGCACTTTATTAGTAGTTGAAGATCGTGATTTTATTAAGACTATAATGGTTAGCAGTCTTTTTACATTTATAACATGTAGAAAAACATATTTTTTTTTTAAATTATTCATATGCAAGCAGTTTTAATGCTACGTGTTTTAGGAAGCTTCACTTAATCGTTATACCATTTCTGTTACAATAAAAACAAAATTTCATCTTAAACGCCGTAACATTACTCATATAAGAAGTCACCCTGCCCATATTGTCGTATACTGAGTAATAAACTACAATATAACTATTATAAATAGAATGAGACAGTAAACTCTGTGTTGATTTATCTCTTTAAAATTTGCGGTAAAAGACAAAATTTATTTAATTAAAATCGTTTGACATGTATGTGTACAACTGAATAGTTATTTCAGAAGGGGCATAAACACAGATAGGTAGAATGCAGATGGTAGCAAGATAAAGTCATTTTCAGTGAAATTCTTTAGCCGATGGTATCACGGTTCGACTTATGTGACAGATAGGTAGGCGGCGCCGTCACAACGCGTGTCAGGTTTAATCACCTGTGGCTTTACACGGGATAATGAATGCCTCTCTTTTCAACATATAATTAGGATTATTTAACGAACATGCTCATGCAAGGCATGAAATATGTTTCGTGATTTTAAATTGCATATAGAAAGTTCCTAATTTGAATTTATTGAACAGTTGTTGCTTCAACTTCAAATTAATGTAACACTTAAATGAAGCTTTAGAATATTTTTGGTGTTTATTAATTATATTTAAATATTTAATCAAAAAATAGCACAGATTGTGGAAGTTTTTACATAAATAATACGAAATAGGGTTTGGCGGAAAGGTCGGAAGGTGAATTTCGAATCTTCATTATGAATAGCGAATTAAGTTTATGTCTGTAATGGCTGGCTTTGGATCGTATTTAATATGTTTTATTCGGTTTTCTTTATATCGAATCGCTGGTAAAGGTTACGCATTATTTATTTCCTTGAACAATAAATCATCTGTTGTTTAAAATGATTATATAAGAATACTAATTATATCCAGTGAGTCTGTTTGAGTAAAGGATATGCAAGCACTTATCATATTTAAAGTAACGTATATTATGTACGTGAGTTTCAAATTCGCCTTAAGTCTGTGAATTTCCGTATACTCGGAACAAAATAAACAAATATAAAGATTGATGGCGCGGCACTGAAATCGGGCAGTACATTGAAAACCGTAAGGTGTCTATAGTATGTACCCTCTACCATCTCCAGTATCATCGACTGAAATCGCGTTAAAAGCCCAGCGTAATTTGTCAAAAGATGTGGTAGGCAAATATGATGTTTTAATTAAACTTGAAGTAAAAAGTACATATTCGTAATTCAGACGATATTTTTTTACGTAAAAGACGTTTTATTTTATTTTCACATAATGGGCTTCATGATCTTTATGTATTATTTATGCATTTAATTCACGAATAAATAATCATTATCATAATTTAATTTAAAGTTTTTATGCCTTTTAAGCACTTATGTGCATGAATTAAAACTATAAACTTTTTCGTTAAGTCTTCAATGGAACGAAAAAATCTTAATTGATATATAATTACCAAAACGTGATGTAAAAAATGTCAATCATAGCACGTTCTCACATTTAAGCGCTTTATAATAAGTATAACTTTACGCTGACTTATGGCTACAATAACTGACTACACAATTGCTTGGGGAAAAAAATAAAAATTTGATACATATTTGTATTCAAAATTGTACACAACCGTGAATTTTGTGACATCATCTCTTTAATCTTTTAATCAAACCATAAATTAACCACAGGTCAACGACATTAGACTTATTTATCTGGGAAATTTACATATTGTTTTTCTTAGTTTCTGAATTAAAGGTATTGTTACCAACAAAACCATCGTTTTGAGAATCTATTTAATAATTAAATCAATAAGTATATTATTTTAAAATAAATTGTGAGTCATTCGCGATCTGACGACCTTCACCAGAAAAATAATATAAACAAAATTAAGGGCATTTACAATGATTTTTTTAAACAATGACTAATTAATAAAATGATTTAGAGATTTGTTCCACTGTTATATACTCATATCTACTTATAGTATCTACACCTATTATTAATATTATAAAGCTGAAGAGTTTGTTTGAACGTGCCAATCTCAGGAACAGCTGGACCAATTTGAAATATTCTTTCAGTTTTGGATAGTGCATTTATCGGGGAAAGCTATAAGCTATAATTTATTTTCAAAAAAATTAGGGACCCTTAGGAAACTGCTGGCAGAAGCTAGTTGTATCATAAAATAACTTAATATAAATTACCTAGTAAATTAAATAGAAAGTTCTATTCCGAGCTGAGATTAAGACATAGATTAAAATTTACTTCAAACATTTTTATTTAATTAGTAGTAGAGTAACAATTAAAGCAATGTATATTTTGTTATTTCTTCCGGCTACTTTCCGAAAAAAACTGGACCGATTTTGGGCAGATAGCTAAAGTTATGGCGAGTAACATAGGTAACTTTTATTTCATCATCATCATCATCATCATGTATACATAAATTCAGAGCCGGCTATATAGTGGGACATGGCCATCTTCAGATGTACGTAAAATCATTGTGGAAAACTGCTACTTTGTGGTAAAAAAACCGCGAAACGTTTATTTTCAAAGCTACAGTTAAATGCAAAATATATTTTATTGGAAAAAAATAGTCACACGCCTGGCTCATCAAGAAAGTAATAAAAAAACAAAATATTTGTATATTAATTGTGGCTATACCTAAGGACTGATCGAATAAAGACAATCATGCACAAAAAGTTTGATGGGAGGAGAGGAAGTGACAGATATTATAACACTATAATACGTGTAGTACGTAAAAAGTCGTAATCAAAGACTGGAAGGCAATTATTACTTACTTCTTATCAAAAATTAAATTTTCAACATTTTAGTACCTTGGGATTAATGTAATGATGGAGCCGGAAGTTAGAAAATGCTTATTTTCAACTATTGTCATATTTTTATTTTAAGCTAATTATTACTTTACGACCATGTAGTTACTGGGTTTATATGTTGGTGTAAATGTAAGCAGCACATATGTATAGTTTATATACCATGTATAGTTTATATATATAAAAGAGACATTAATTGAGAGTGCTTTCGGTAAACCGAACTGATTTTGGAACTTTATGTATTATGGCAATTCCAAAAAAAATGTCGTGCAGGAAGTATTGGAGGTTCTGTAGTTTTGTGGTATAACAAATTATATTGTACTCGAATATTTTTATAATAAAGCATATAATATTTTCACATGAAGGACGTACTTGAATAATGTTTTCATATCGTTCAGGTTAGCTTTGCAATGGCATTAATACGGACAATTTAAAAGTGTAAAAATTGTGAGTTGTTATAACCATTTTTTTTAATTATTGTCCCGTTCGAAAGGTACATTGTACATATATATACAAGGTAATATAAACTATACATTATGAACTTAATATGGGTTAAGTTGGGCTGGAACACCAGCGATGACATAAAAACGGTTTCCGTTTATTGTATAGGGAACCCTCAACCCGTGAATTATGCCGCTTCTGGCGATTTTAATTGTGCTTTGATTGATAGTTACGTGTTGACAGCTTGATGGAAACAACGTGTTATTAAGGTTTGGCATTTCCCAACTTAATCTCCATTTCATTTTCCTTGTACTGCAAAATAACGTATGGGTTTTATTATATCTTTACCTGAGGGACTTATCTAAGGTCTAATTTATTTTTCCTGATAACATTATTAAACCTGATCAATTTAAATACTTCTTGAAAATTATTATTTACTGCATTCATGGAAATAAAATCTGGTCAAGTAACTTCGACGGATATTGATTTAAGGCACTTCACAGGCTACGATGTAAGCTTTTAAGACCAGTAGCAATGTACTTAATGACGTATTACAATATTTTTGAGTAACAATATCAAACGAAATGCCAATTGAGACCAGTTAGAGCCGGCTGGCCCTGACATTATCCTCACAATCGATTCCGCGAGCAAACTCGCTGTACGTACAACAAGTACCCATGTGTGATTTGGGCACCTGTCTCTACTTCCTGTTTTGGATGTTTGCAAATTAATAAACAAAAAAGCTTCAAAGCACATTCCTGTCTTTAATCTTTGTGATCAAGGCCTAGTTGCTTTTCTTATACGAAACTTTTATTTAATAGTTCTACCTATTATTACGAGTACAATGTGTAACGTTCTGTCCAAACTGATAATGGACTAAAGTTTTATTACAATATAAGTAACACGAAATGTATTTACTATTATATAAAGAGTTATTTTCGTTAATAACTAACCAAACAATTACATATTTTAAAAATACATTATAAATATGTTGCTGTTAACCTATTCCTCTTGTAATAAATAAGCCATAAAAAAGTTTTAATGGGCAAATTAAGAGTAAGGTTATATAAATATCACTTTACCAAACACTATAATTATCACATCTTTACGGAAAACAGCATATTTTCTTCTTCATAGCAGATCTCTACCTGTTCTTTATCGTTTAAAAATCATCGAAAAATATTTATGTTTTTTAAAGTTCATTAAAAGTGTGAAAAGATTGATTAAAAGATAACAAATGCACAACTTAAAAGCGCATCGATAAAAACATTTTTAAACTTGATTTCGTGAACAATTATTTAGCTGTAAAGTTGTTTGAATAATTTATAGCATATTATTAGATACAGAATAGTAATTGGATTATATGCATATTTTTGATGTCAGTACTAAAATGCAGTTTTTTATAAACTATCACGACGAGGCTAGATATGATTGATAGTAGCTGACTTTATTTATATAATTATATTTAATTTCCAGCAATTGCGTCTTCGAGAAATCATAATGTGTTTGACTTTAGAATGCTTTCTATCAAATGTGGTTCTATACATGTATGATATTATTAGATAAAATATGGGTTCACGAGAGGTCGTGAAGTACTGTAATGTATATTTCGACTTACATCTTTGAAAATAAAATGTCGACAGCATATTGTTATTAATTAATGATGTACTGTGGCTGATTTATTACCTCTTAAGTAAAGCTCACGCTGATGATGGTACTCGTATATAAAAGAAAGAGTCGTTTTATCAATTTCAGATTCTGTATTTTTCAGACATTGGTAGAAATATATTTTGTTGTGTCAAGTAAAGAAATTAATCTATGGCATTTTCTTTTGTACTTTTAATGATACGTAAATTATTCTTCAGCCTGATTAATCATACAGACTTGGAGGCAGTCCCTGCATTTTAAACTACAAAAGATGATCTAGCCTAGCGGTATGGTAATGTGGCGCCGGCAGAGTCATTCTCTAATGAATAACAAAATAACTTGCTAGGAAAATGTCACTATTTAAAATAACACTTGATTCACAATAAAAACCATACAGAACATGCAACTTTGATTAATGTTATACATTAATGAAATTTTGGATAAAAACTTATATATAAATTTTTATATAATTATGAATATTGGATCTTTAAATACTACGTGTATAATTTATTGTGAGTATGCGAAGCCCCACAAATAAAATTAAACCCTTTCTTTATACATTTAATGTAAATTTTTTTTTATAAAAAGAAAATTGTTTTGTATATCTAATGAAAAGGCTTGAACAAGTGTAGTTGCATAAAAACAAGTTTATACATTGTTTTATAATTCTTTAAAATTCTGCATTTCAATAAATCTGTTTTTGCCACAGTACCTCGCGGTCAGTTGCATAAAAAGACATCAGACGTAACATTATCTCAAACATAAACACTTTAAAGTTCAAAGAGTCAGACCTTTCCGTTAAAACGTCCGCTAAATCAATCGATATCTTCATGGAGGTCCATGAAGCAGGCACACACCGGCACTTATAAAATGGCCGAGATTTTATTAAAAAAATCTACAAAAAGAATATGGTGTTTATTTGTTTTTAATAAGCTTTTATTAGCTTTACATGTACCTAGTAAACTTTAACGGCAACTTTAATTTGGATGATCAATAACTATCTGTGCTCTAATCTTACGATTCTGAGGAATTTTGAGGACTCGGAGTGCTTTTTTACACTATGTACTGCGTATATATGGTATAATATTATTTCACCTATACAGTAAATGAAGTATATACATTAATTATTGACTTTTATTTTAATAAGAAAGTTTTAAAAACATAGCTTTGAATATATCAATTCAGAATGTAATGATCAGCTTATTTTAAATATATGTTCCAGGCAATTTAATTTAATAAGAAATTGTCTTTTAAGTTATTTTGACTCGGACATTAAAATAACATAAAATGAGGATTGTAAGCAATTTTTAACATATCATTACATTCGGAATTGTTAAAGCCTTATTGGTACTTATCCCGAGTTATGTAAATTGCCAAAAAGTCTTTTTTATTATGCTTATTTATTATCAAAGTGGTCATATTTAAGTGAAATACGTATATACTAGTGATCCAATCTTGATTTACCTGGCTGTAGTTTACTAATGGAGAACCAGGTACCACTTAATAGATGGCCAAGTCGTGAAGTTCTCTAAGGCATCATTCCATTTCAGTCTTCAGATATTCAGTATGAATATTGGAATACTCAAAATAAACATAAATAATGCGTCTTATAATTCTCCTGGTTTTGCATCTACAAAACGAGTGAACCACTACTTCTATCTGGTGAACCGTATCTTATAAAAAAATAAAGGTAATGCTTTTTAGACTATGTAAGATTGTATATTTATGAAAGTAATTTAAATTTTTACTCTCGGAGATCCAAACACTTCTTTAATCCCCTGGACAGGAAATTAATAAGAAAAATAAAATACTATTAAGAACTTTAAAATAACCCGATTTGTAAGTGTATTCTTAGTAAATTAATTTAGCATTTACGTATTTTTATTGAGGTTATAAAGTTATATTGCATATCCAATTGCACACCGATTTAAAAAGCAAATATCAGTAGCTGATTACAGTCATTTGATTTATCGATGCAATCTAATAAAAATTTTCGCGACCGTTTTGACATTTAATGAATTTAGAAGTTAGAAGTTGTATTTTGCCTAAGTAACATCAGTACGCAGATTTCGATTTAGTCTCACATTATCATTCAGCTACAAATTATGTCATTATCATATATAAGTTTTGTATATAGAATAAATTTCTTACGAAATAAAAGAAAATCACTAAGACATTTGGAAAATTTTAGAAAACTTATTGAAAAAAATGTTGCAACTTGGCGAGTTACATAGTTCGCGCGAGATACCTTTGCAACTATAGGAGAAAAACCAATGGGCACGACTGCGGGGCCCCGCTACTATAATATAAATATTTTAGATTATACCAATTTATAACACGTGAACAAGGTGTTGTATTCAGTTAAGCACAAGGTGCATATCACTAGACAAGTGGACCCGTCAGCGGCCCGGTGTGGACATATTAAATGGATACGTTGAATAAAACTAGCAAAGCGACAATTTACAAAAAAGATTTATTCTCCAACTGATAACATTTTAACAATCAAATAAATAACACGAAAGCTTTGGTTGTGCGCGTCAAAAACAAGGCGCGAATACAAAATCTCCTTGTTATTGCAAAAATTGAATCTTATCATCGTCCGCATAAGATTTACCGCTTCATCCATCAATGTGAATTAACGTAATTTTAACTTTGTTTTTATATATTTTAAGGTTTAATATTGTTTGTTTTTATTTTGTTTAAGGTTTTATCGTAAAATGGCTACTTTTTGCCGCTTATACGCTTGTAAGGGATTAATTCAATCAGTAAGGTGGGCTTGATATTTAAAGAAAGGTCCGAGAAACAATGAGGTATAATAAATTTTAATTGTACCTATTCTATATTTATCGCCCTTTGTATGAAAGTTTAATGCTCACTCTGATCTTGATATTGATTTATTAAGTGTTCGTTATACCTTATATAATTTATTAAAAAAATATACATATTTGTTTTATCTAGGATGGCTACTGAAAAATAGAGAACATCTTTATAATTTTAATTTATAATGATAATGTTGTTGTACCATATATTTTACGCCTCATTTATATTTTTTTTAAATTTGGCATGTTTCTTGCCGAAATGGTAAAGAGGTTACATCTTCGGACACTGATTTTTGCTGAAGTTTTAAACATTTTTAATGTTTATGTCATATCGTTCCATATAAGTATGCTGATAGTACTGCTGGTAATTTTATTAGAATGATTATATAATATTACTATTATATAATATATTAATATAGATTACAATATTATACATTTGTATCTTGTTTCCAATCAGAAATTGAAGCGTGAAAGGTTTTTACTGAAATATATATAATCGAATCTTCGATGACGAGGTGATTCATTACATATCTAATATACACACAAATATACATGTTTGGGGACTGCTCCCGAAACCGAAGACGGGTGATAGTACTAATGACACTTTTGATGGAAAGATGGAAAAAAATCGATCCTGACTAAAAAAGACGATATTTTTAATCTCAGACGACTTACTACTTTAACAACATTTTGTAAGTACAGCTAAATGAAACGATATGAAACGATTTCATAAAAAATATATTACGTTACAATAAAATAGAACCAGCAATGAAGCATGATAACAAAAACTGCAGGACTAACATGATAGAGCGAAATAACTCTAATAAAACTTTTTAAAAATATGTTTTTTTAGTCAGGTACGATATTTTTCCGTCACTTCATCAAAGGTGTCACTAGTACTATCACCTGTCTTCGTTTTCGGGAGCAGTCCGCAAACCTGCTGTATATGACTACTAAGTACATACTCCTTATACTTAGGCATGTAATATATGTTGTCATGCGTGATTTTTCTTTCTCATCTCTGCGGGATACAAACCTCTCTTCCTTATAAACTTGATATTGAGTACATTTATCTTATTTTTAAATTAATTTTTTACCGGACAGATCCATACGCGCTTTGTTAAGAATTGTATTGATAAAGTTTAGTTATTTCAATTGTTAACGACTGAGGCATCAAAAGTCTGATGTGATTCTCTGTTATTAAGACATTTTCCCGGAAGTTTCGTGTACATGGAGTCCTATTACGAAAGGCCAAAACTGAAAAGGATTGGGGATTTGTTTACATAGTATTTCTCTATTAGCAAATAGCACCCATAAAAAGCTGATAACTATAAATATAGTTTTCAATTATAACTTTAATAATAGAAATTTACGTTTAGGTTTTTCGATGATTTAGCGGTTCGCGGAAATCAGAGAAACAAACATATCACTACAGCTCATTATACGAATTCAGTGCTTGTAATATAGTGATTCATTTCAAGAAGTCACGATGTATTTTGTCACAGTCACCTTGCCGAGAGAACGTGTGCGATTTACATATAAAAACGTGGTGATTGTTTGACTGTCCATTGATGTGGGACCACAAAAAATTGACCTGTATGCCTCGCCCTTTTCAATCAGACACTAAAATAAGCTTGAGTAATCTGGTGAAACATTTTAAGCATTAAGCAGTAGTTACTAATTACTCATTTCATTATTTAGCGTAATGTAATATTTTCTTACAGACTTATAACTATAATTTGTAACGTTGTCGTTATTGACATAATTACGGCAATATTTATATTTTGCGGGAGCCATTTTAAGTCGCCAAGAATTTCCGACTGTATAATATTTGTGTTCCTAAACACAAAGCTCACCTTAAGCCTCCGATAAGTGTTTTATACCCTTCGAAGCGAATGAAATAGATTGAATAGTATTACAAAAATTAATTTGCTGTAAAAATATAAATTAAATTTACATTCAACTTAGACAGAGTTGTCGCTTTTCTAGTGTAATATTCACCCTTCAATTCTGCATATCTACCTCAAAAATTATTTACAAAGAAAAGAGATACAACATACTTTAAGTTTTGTAATATCATAACAATAAATTAAATCTCAATTATGTATTTAATTGTTTCACGACTACAATTATTGTTCAATCAAAAAGCAGCATAAAAAATAATTGAAATATTTTCTTCCCTTATAGAATACGAAACGTTTTAATTAAGGTAACAGATATTTCATTTTCTTGTTCACTTCTTATGAAGTGGCGATAATATTTAAGGGTACTAAATACAATTATTTTGAAATAAAAATTGATTACATAAAATTTAAAGATTCTAGATATAAAATTTCATTCCTTGCATATTATGTTAAGCTGTTGATAATGAACTTAAAATAATAAATCTGAAATTAAATTTTAAAATTATTTGTAAATCTAACTGTATTGACTCATATTTTGATAATCTTTATTTCCATATACATATATCAATGAAATAAATATTTATTACCAAACAGCATGAAAATGACCTCAAATTGATATACATTTTTTATAAATCTAATCTGTTTTTAAGTTATAGACCAAAAATATCAATATTTTATTTATAAATGAAGTTATCGTACTTAAAATAAAAAGACTTTGTCATTATATTAATTTAAATAAAATTTATATAAATTGAAAAAAGCATGATTTTTAACAACAATTTATTTGAATTGTGTTGAGCGTTGACTTATATCGTAAAATTATGCTAAGAAGACCCCACTTTGGTTGCCAATTTTTTTTCAAGTCAATGACTTGTGACATTAAGGTTGCTTTTTTGACTTATTCTAGTTTAAGAATCTTCTAAGAATCGAGTTTCATTTGAAGAGGGTTAGATAAAAGGGTTTATTTTTACTAAAAAATGGTATGTATATCTCCGCTGTAATTTGAATATCATCAATTACTTACCACAGTAAAGATACAAAGAATTCTTAAGAAATAACTCAATATTGAGTATATTTGAAATAAAAGTTCAAAAATTTTGATGAAAATATAATATAGTTATCCTTTAAAAGCTTGTAAAATAAATGTACTCCTACTGAAAACAATTATAATCGATTGCCGAAATATTTATCGATACATCAATTCGATATAGCTTTGACATTTGGCTGTCCATGAAAAATGAGATATGGACAGTTGTTACATATTTTAAAGGTTAATGCAATTTAAAACTCCCTATTGAAATGAAATTTGTATTAGGAAGACATTATTTCTCCACTATTTTACTGCTATTTTAATTTTTGACAGATGAACGAGCGGATTACTTAATTCGAGAGTTATCCTAGAATTGGTGATGTTACGCAATGTTACAAACATTCTGAATTGGAATTGAACATATATGCAAGTCCTTTATCTTATGTAGTAATGATATCAATGAATTAATCGCCTAAACTGTGCTCACATCTTTCTTAAGGTGCTTTATAAGAATATCGAGTATGTAAATTGCAGTTTCGGATTACTTTCGATTTTAATTTTATATAATTTACAGTAACAAATAACTCATAGTAAGTATATTATTACACTCTTTTAAAATAAGTTGAAATTAAAAAGGACATGCAAGTCCGACTAGATACCTGCAAATATCACGAAAATATGAATATATGACATTTTTGTATTTTTTTGCCACATTTTTGTATTAAAAAATGTTGAACTGATTAAAATTAATTATATTGTTTATTCATAACTCTCTATTTTTATGATTTTTAGCCGTTGGAGTACTTGTTAACCAAAACTGGTGCTGAAAATAGTTTTCTGTTTTAATCAAAAATACAATCTAAAATTAAAGTGTCGATTGCCATGCCAGTAAATCATTTGTTTCAAGTCGGTTGTTGAACTTTTAAATTATTCTTATTTTTTCTCGTCAAGTGAGTATTCCGTCCATATTCTGTGTATTTTAGCGAAAAGCTTACATATGCAAATTAATCTTACCACAACAGTTTATGGTTCGGTCAATGTCCAATTAAATTTGTGACTATCTACTTTGATTGTTATCAGAAATTCTTTAGACGTTATATCACGCGGTTTTGCGCCTATACTTTACGATATAACCAATTTTCGATGATTTTAATTGCACAAAACTATATTAATATTATAAGCGTATAGAAAGTAATGTACAATTTTAATTTAATTATATTGAGTTTAATTTTTATAAGCGACTGTTTATCGCCATCTGGTTTGATATAAAATCATAACATTATGGTCATTGTTGGAAAGGTACAGCAGCGTTGAAGCTGATTTATAGTTCTTAATAAGTTTATACCTAAAAATTAAGAAATAATTTAATTTCTTATCAAAATGAATAGCCCTCATCTAACGAGTCTAGCTAAATCATGCTTTACTAGTGAACTATTATGTTTTCGATGGCTTTACAATAAAAAAGCTGTCGAGCACGGTAGCAATTATAATTATTAAGACAACAGCTAAAAGAATTCAACTTATCTTTAATTATATGTGTCTGAAAAATTTAAAGGGACACTTAATCAAAGCACCTGTCTACACTCTTTTTATCAGAAAGTAGTGATTACTTTGTCGGCAATCATTTCACGAATATTTTTGACAATATAATCTGCTTGAAACATCGCGACTTGAACAATTTACCTTACTTTTGCTGTCGTTCAATCAATCGTAATAATAGTAATTAAAAACTGGGTGTAATTATTGACCATTTTAAAGTTTTAATTAAAACTTCGACCTTTAATAGTGTCAAGTATGGAGAAATAACTCGATCTCATTGTTATAAAATAGTTTGCCTTTTTTGAACGCTATTTATCAAATTAATGTTTATCAGTTGCGAGTGTTAATTAGGTCGAATCTGTATGTAACGGTCCCTATCTCGTGAACATAAACTTAACTTTACTTAGTTTGTTGATAAATATTAACTGATGCGTCTTATCCGTTCCGTTGTTTTTAAGTTCTTAAGTCTATTTCTTATTTCAAAAATAAAAAAATCGTATAATGCAAAAAAAACTAACCTTACTATATTACATGATCCCAGAATTCTTAGGAATATTTAAAAGAAAGTTGTTTATCATCTTGTTTCGAAGAAGTTTAAGAACATCATTCATCTATTCGTTTCCATTAAAACAACCTACTGGCGTAATATTTAGAATTATTAATTTATTTTCATTGAATAGTATCTATATAGAATATAAAAATAAGATTTATCTATAAAGTCAATCAGCGAAACTCAGGTGCATCAACTATAAAAAATTATATTTAAAAGTAATAAAATTAATTATGTTCGGTAAAGTTCAATTTTATAATATTTTCATATTAAGTTACAATATAAACTTATTTATTATAAATTTATGTATATTTCGGAAAGAGTTATCAGTTTTGGATCATCGGTAATAATATATTAACCTATAATTAGGATGGAAATTCTATATAGGCATACATGTGTGAATGTATGATAATTGAATATTTATCATAGAAAATGTGTTATATCTAAGAAATTTTCTTACAATTGAAGATACTTGAATATATTTATATTGTGAAATAACTGTTTCCTGTTTGAACTTCACCTTAGACATGTTTAAATATATATAAGCCATTCTCTTTATAGATTTAAACAGTAACATATTATTTAATATAAATAACATTTAATGATATCATAAAACAATACCAATAACAGATAGAAATCGATTTATGAACACTTTTGTTTATTCGACCTTTTAGCACATTATTATGACTATTATAAAACAATAAATAATTTATTTTCGGAGCTATAAAATAATCGGAGTGACATTTTAACAATATTCTGCATAAAACTAACATTTTTATATTGTTGTAAAGTACTAATCATGTTTTGATATTACTCTATAGTATCATATAAAATCCTGAGGAGACACGATAACAAATATGAATACAAATATTGCGCAAATTTTATCATTCATTGTCTTTGAAAATGACTAATAAAAAGACTCAAAAATGTGTCTAACAAATTGCCCTGGTTTTATTAGTATCAATGAGGTATATTTCTTAAGCAAAGATTCCGTGTATTTTATATCTAAAAGTATCAAACGAAATAAAGAAAGTGAAAGGAGTGTTTCAGAATCGTAGTTAGTGAATAGTTTTTTTTTTACACCTGCCCACCCCTACCTACGGGAAATGAGGAGATCTTTCAATGTATTTCTAAAATACATATTGTAACAACAGTGTTTTGAAAACAAGTATATCCGTCCACATAATTGACATTTTTGGACGAAGTTTAAATATATTCTATCTTACTAAAACTTGAAATCGTATACGACTACTCATTTTATTCAGTTTTCTGTTTTATAATAAAAATTTAGAATGTTTTATTAAAACTTAACTACCATTTCAATTTCAGCAGAAGTAATATTGAGGTGCTATGTTTGACAGTGACCTAACCGTGACTGAAATCACCGGTTACTGGTATTGTATCTTTGAAGATTGAAAATTTTAATTACAAATTGCTTTCTCGCATCACGCATGTATGAAAATGAAGTTGCAAGTTTAAAAATATAATATTTTTATTTACTCATACTATAAAATAGGGATGAGACGTATTTACTATACCAGGGCTTTGATTCGAAGTAGGGCGCCCTGATACGAGCGCAAAATTCGTAAAAGTATTTTCTAAGCACAGAGAAACGAGTGGTATTAATATATAAATACGGATTATAATCGAACTTTTTGTAAAGACAGCCTTTAAAAGAATTTTTTGTAAATTTAATACTGGTCCTTGTGCTTAAGTAAAAGTGGAACGTTTTGCTATGCACATATTTTTGATACAAGCTTAGTACCTGCTTCAATTGTATAAGAATGTCATCTGTATAGTAGTGTAAATAAGGAGTACAATCGTATTACATGTAAAGTGAGACCTTAAAAGTATTTTTTTATAAATTCAATAGTGGTCCTTGGGTGTAAGTACAAAAGGGACATTTCCCAATGAAAGTAATTGCGAAATACTTTAAAGTATTTAAATACCTAGTATTCAGCCCTGGTATT
>JAOSYY010000007.1:4891957-4917251 GCA_025727935.1 Hebomoia glaucippe
CATACACGTGAACCAGCGGTTGTTGGTCAAGAAAATAATCCTACCATGACAATACATTTCTTATTTCTTCTCTTCCATAAGATATTTGATATCGATAGTAGTTTTATAAATGAGCGATATATCATAAATATATAGCACAATATGTCGAATAAATTAGCCATTACGTAGGCCAAACAAATTTGATTCGTATGTTAAGTTAGTAATTTAATATTCAAAATGGGCTATTAATGTAACGGCACCTCGATCGTGTGACAAATGACAATATTTAGGACAAGGACTAAATTAGTAGGCTATAAATATATCATATATTTATTGGACCTATCTTTTAAATATCAATAATCGATGTTAAACAATAAAAATGTCCGTGTACTAGACATGGAAAAAAATTGTTTTTTTTAATTCCATCTATATTATTTATAAAATACTAAAACATATATAAACGTAGCTTAAGTTTGTAACAATTAAGAAGTATTGACAAAAAATATATTCATTAATTTGAAATATTTTTAAACGCGTACCTACTCAAAAGCTTGATAAATTACTTTTCGTCTCAAAATTTGGGCCTAATACTAGTTATACAATTTCATATATCCTTTTTATTTGAGTCAATAAAATCTCCTCTCATTATTTTGATGCACACTCATGATATTTGAATTGAATAAACGCTTGCTATGTCTGCGTCTATAATTCCTTACTCTACACAATGTTATCATTTAGTGACGACTGGCGAGCCCCCGGTTTCAATGTCGCCCCGAATGCCAAGGACGTCAATAAGTAATAAACAGCTAATTATATCACTTGTTTTACAGTCTGTGGGCTTGTATACAACTCTACTTCCTAGGCGCATTCTGCATAGGGTCAGTGACTGGCGCTTGGTTTAATAGGAGCTTTATAATTTGAAAAATGAATGTGTGAAAAATACTTCACATAACGTTCAATAAAAATAAAAACGGAGACCGATATTCCTATTATATTATATTAAGAATGAGTTGCCTGTTAATCTGTTATAGTCGTGCGGCGAGATTTTCTGTTAATTAAGTAATAGTTATTTATAGTATTTTATCCTATAAATTTGATTGTAAATATACTTAATATACAAAATAACAAACGTACATTTGACTAATACGTAAATTTGACTTTGAACTTTTTTAATGAACTTTTAAAATTATTGAAAAAATTGCTACAAAGCTGTATCAAGCTTTTTATGAGACAGTTCAATACTAATGTGGGCTCTGTGTAGATTTATAACTCATTTATATTATTGATAAAAGTTTGTAAGTGAAAAATTTGGATAAAAGACCATAATCGAATTATTAAAAAAAAAAATTTCGTTTCTAAATATAAAAAAGGTCGGCCATGTACCTGCAAATTATTTTGTTTCTTGCTCACGTGCAGTGGACATAAAACTAAAACTTATTTTTAAAAATAAATATTAACTTGTAATAATCCGTACAAACAACTTCCATTTATTTAAACCTGAGAAAAAATAAAAAAGGTTTCGGAATGTCTGCAAAACATATTATTTTCAAGTAACTTATAAAAACTTGACTCGATCTTGAAGAACAGTAGCCGTAAATGTAAAGTATAAATATACGTACTTATATTGAATGTAATTCACTCAGAATACAACTATTGAACCTGTTGTTGTATTATGCAAATAATTTTGTGGATGTAAAAATACCTTTAATAGATACTATCAGCTTGTGACAACAATTTAATACCGTCTTCTATAATGCAGAACTTTCATCATGTTCATCGTATAAATTAATTTAATTTTGATACGAGGATATAATTTGTTAGTGAAAAAGAAAAGAAATATAATGTATCTTTAGCATTGTAGCTCAATGAATGTACTGCTTTTTTCGGAGTTACTTAATATTAATAACAATGAAAAAAAATCGATTTGATTTAATTTTGCTGAAAATTATGGTTTTTTTATATTTTTGTTAACCTAATAACAAAACATAATATTTTTAACTAGGATAGAAGTCAATAACAATGATTTACAAATTTTATATAAAAATATCTTTAATGTCAGGTCAAATCTTAATAAAAACCGTTGTACATTTGAAAATAAGTAAAAAAAGAATCAGGTAAAAATTAATTTAAGCTATGCAGATGTAAATGGTCGTAAAAGAAAAATAAAACATACCATAATTTTGAAATTATTTATCGTCCTTAAGGTGTAATACATATGTCATCAATATTTCTCAGAAGTTCATAAAATTGTCGTTAAAATTGATATGCACCTCTATCAAGCTGAAGTTATCGATAATTTTTAAATTTTTTTAAACCAAATATGGATGGATTGGTATTTAAATTGTATATAAAAAGGTGCTATAACATAGTATGTGATTGATACAACAGTAATCTTCCGATAAATCGATGTCGATTAGCTTCGATATGGCGAAAAATAAATTTAAACGAGCTTTAATAAGTAGGTATAAAATAGAAGAACAGTATTTCGATGTCAGCTTCAGATTCTAGGACATAAGAGAATGAAAAGAAGTAATCTGTTTTAACTTCTCATTTCCTAGTACATCTATAAAATTAATTAAATTTTAAAATTATTTAAATATATATACCAAACAATTGTAGTTATACTAAAAAAGCGTACAAAAGACTGGCACCATAAAAATGCCTCTAAAAATGAACGGTCGCAAAGCACATACAGATATATATGCGTCTGCCCCACAAGAGATCGCGAAAACTCCATTGCTTAAAAGCAGTTTGTTGTGTAAAATTTTATTTAGTTCTAAAAATTTTTTGAATATTTAAAGAAATCAGTCTTTGATTTACATTTTATATCAATATAATTCTATTTTCAATTAATTTTACTTGTTTGATGAAGGATCCGCAACCTTAAAATAATTAACATGAAATTCACCAAGTCACTGGCACCATCTTGTAAGAAGTAAATGAAACAATTTACATGCTAATTGTCTTTATTACCAATAAAGCCTTGTTATTGCTGACATGTATCTTCTTTTGAACAAGTTCATTAATAGAGGGTTGTAAATTACGCAAAAACGTAGTAAATTCATATTCTTAAGAATTTATTATTTTGAAACTTTAACAAAGATCGAACAAACAGTTTCGAAATTTTTGTAAGAGGTGTTAATAAGTTTCTTATGCTGTGATTGCAGTGTTTTTTATTTAAAAACACTGCAATCACGGCAAAACTATTATATATTAGTATATTGAACTCTTATTTTCTTATGCTTTCGTTATGAGTGAAAAGGCTATTATATAATTATTGTAATTCATTTTTTTTTACATTGTAACATAATTTAGTTTAAAACGTAATTTTAGCAGCATCTTACAAAGTACGAGTAATTATGAATACTAAATCATAAATTATGTATTATGTAGATCTCGATAAATTATTATTCACCATAGGCAAATCATTAAGTTATTATGGTTCAATGACTGACCTGATTGAGTTACCATTATGAAAAACAGAGGTCAAAGGACTTGGAACCTTGATCGTGACTCTAACTTGGAACAGTTAAAGGTGATCGTTATGATGAATACATTGACGCATTAAAAAAGCACAATAGAATATGTCAGGTCCACATAAAAAACTTCTAAAGTACTACATTTTGACAAAGGGTGTGTAATTTAAATTATTATTAAATATTGTTTACTTTCTATTCAATTGTAATTGTAGCTGTTTAAAAATCTTAACATAATTCAGTAATATTTTTAAACCTAAGAACCGCTATCTACATTATCAATGTTTTTAAAGTACCTACAGCGCCTTTAATATTTATCTATAAAATGAGTTGAATGGAATCCTTATTTAATAAATAACAATAATTGATTCTGGAACACATACAGAAAATCGTAAACATTCTATCAAATACGTATGTGGTCAACTTCGCAGTCCCCAAAAATAAATCAGATAACCATTTAACAAATTGATATTAAGTACATTACGATCCAACCGTCTATAAATTAACTTTGTATACCCGCAACTGGTTATATCAATCGTGATTAATCCGACTTTAACAACTTAAAAAGCTATAAAACAGAGCCTTATTCCGAAAAATTGTGGATATCTTACTTTAATTTTAGATCTCTGTTGGATACATGATGTCCTGGTCATTTATTTTCGCTTGCCACTAAAATATTCATACAAAGTGTTTTACCGTTATAAATTAACAGTTTTTTTTACAAAATAAATGCATAGGTTATGTTCTGAGATACAGGGTTTTTTTTTAAAAAGCATCATGATGATAAATGATTATTTAGTAATGTTCGAGGGAATTTTAAAAATAATGTTCTTTTTATATAAAAAATTTAGATACCCTGCTTAGTAATATTGATTTTTAATCTTTATTTAATCTTCAATTAGCTAAACATTTTCCAGCACAGGTGAGAAAAAACATTAGACAATAATTGTCAGAGATAAAATTCTGTTTCTTTTATCTCAAATTATATAAAATGTATGAATTTGGAATCATAGTATATTAGCCAAGCAGTGAGTTAGCTCAAAATTGATAAAGAAGTCAAATTTTACGACATTAACAATATATTTAATCTGATTAAACCATCCTAACTAAGAATTTATATAATCTAAAAATCAGACACTTTATCTGTTCAAAAACATAATAATAACGTGAATACTTACAACAAGCAGGATTAATTCGTAAAACTCAAAATTTTAAAAATGAAAAATGTGTGTATAAATAAATATGGGTATTATAAATAACATGAAGACTGGGACGTATTTGCCGAAAACCTCAAAAAACCATAAGGATATTTTAATACATATTTATAAGAAAAGAACATAACGTTTGGTCTGGTTGTCACACTCTGTTATAATTAAAATAAGACTTGTTGGGTAGTTTTTTTTAGATTATCAGAGGTTTTCCTGTCGTTTTCTTCAAAAAAATTGTTAGTATTTTATAGCTTAGAGCAGATATATATTCCGTCGTTGTATTATTTTTATGTAAAAAACAAATCATTTTTTAATATTAAAACGGTTTTGTTTCAGGTGGACATTAAAAGGCGAAGTGAGCCATCATTTCTCACAGTATGGATATTTTTACTTCAAGTAAGGTTCTTTAAATAATATTTTCTACTTTTACAGCTCTACGTAGTGCTTAAACGACAACTCCTAGAAGTCTTTAGGGAATGACTTAATTATGATCGTTGAATTCTTTTGTATGCAAATACATTATAACAGTTCCTGATGAGTATACATAAAATTCGATTTTAGTTATTTTTTTTAAAAAGAGGATCTTTGTAGAATATGTAATTATATTTCAAGAGGTTTTATTTATTGTACGAAAGTTCGTCTATATGTATTTATAACTGAAAGTGGTTTTCTAAAATGGATTTTTTAAAATATGTAATAGTGAGAATTTAAACCACCGATTAAAGAATACAGAAGTTGATAAATATGCATACCATATTGTATCAATGAACTTGATCTTTATATCAGTAGGCTATGATAAAGACCATAAGTGACTTTTTTTATTGTTTCATATCATCACAATAATATAGAAATCTATCCTAAAAGAATCTATATATACAATGGACGAAAAAAAATATTGTAAATACTCAATTTCAAAATTTGCTTTTCCAGTTTTCAAGAAACATTAAGGTTGATTTTTTGCTATTGAGTGAACACCAGGATAAAGATAAAAATAATTTATACAACTTTTATTGGACCTATTAATGTACTGCAGATGTTAGGCAGCGCTCGCCGCGGAGCAGAAGGTCATGGCCGGCTCATGGACCCTCCAGCTCGGAACTCAATGTGGCGATTCGGTTTCCCAAATCCTGTTAACTACAATGACAATGAACTCTTCTGCGGTGGATATGCGGGTCAGATAAATAATCTTATTTTGTATAGTTATAAAGTAGTTAACATAAAATAAATTTTAATTGAATAGATGGTCAAATTCTTTTTAAAAAGCAACTGTGTCTTATACTATGGTTAATGCGTGTTGGATTTTCTCATCAAGATCGCAAACAAATACGCAGATAAAATTTGTAGAACCATTAAAATATATTTTATTATCTTCTTTGTTTCTAAAGTAAATTTTTTATCGTTAATTAGTGTAAATAGAATGTGCAAACACTTCACCGATTGAAAATTATTTTTTACATCCCGTTCATATGATGATGACTGTCTATTTAGATTTAATAAATACATACTTACCCGGTCGTTCACAACATGTCTAGTTTATTAACAAATAATATATTCCACGAATCATTACGTCATCTTATTTGATGAAATTGTTTAACATAACATTATCCTTGCAAACAATGATGAGTCAATATTATTTTTTGTTAATTTTAATAATCTTTAAGAATTCAATGACCTTAAGATTAGCGTTTAGAATGTCTTAGGTGGTTAATAAACATTGTTTTAGTGTCTGCGTTAAGAACGTTTACTTGAAAATATTATACGATAATACTTACTTATTATTATTTAAATGATTATATACAAGTAAACTCTTATTTCACTTAAATGCCACCTGAAAGCCATAGGAAATCGATTTCGTTACAACTTACAACAAAGAAAAAAATCTGTAAAAAAGATAAATGGAAAGAAAAAAGTAAAATGGAGACAAACATATTTCGAATAGCGCTATATTATATTTGCGATGTTGCAAAGATAGGGCTAATTATATCATTGTTGGCTGATGTAGCGTATGTTCAGTCCAGTGGGAGCAGAACCAGGGCCGCTGCGGGGTGTGCGGAGATGCTGACAACATTGCTGAACCACGCCCACATGAAGCTGGAGGGATGTATGGCAAGGGGATTATCACCAGACACTATAGCGTTGGGCAGGTTAGTTAAAATAATGTGACCTACGTTTTATAGATAACAATTTTCATAAAATCTTGGTAATTCGATATAATGATACTAGAGTTCTCTTATCAAAGATTTATGTGCTTGTATATGTAAAGAATATTCAGATTACCGGAAAGATATCGACTACCATAAGTGTTTAAGTGCTTCTTTCTTATATTTATATTCTACTCATTTCTTAATTACAATAAATGTATTTAATCAATAGACACGAAAATCGTTTTTTTTATTATATAAAATGGCTTTGTTTCAAAACCCAAGGTCTTTGATTGACCTTCGCTTCTTGGCTACTTCTCAATAGAATTAGATATTTTATGAGCATTATATAGTATATTTGAGCGGAATTATCATAAGTAATGTTCTCCTTTTACGTATTATCACACAATTTGAAAAGTTAAGAATTCTCCACACCGTTTTATATTAAATTTAATGTTACTTTATTTATTATACCTTTTAACTTGTACTGATTTTTTAAAACGATCTAATGGACAAAAACACTGAAATTATTTCAATAAATGAAATTTAATTTAATTTTTATCGGTGGTTGTTTTCTTTTCTTTTAAATAACATAAATTATATTTAAAGTATTTAAAAATTATTGTACGTAGATAGCGTAGTTTAGATTAATTTCCCTGGTAATTTTCAGGAAATCGAAGTGGAAGTGGAATTAACAGCAAACCATCTCGGTACATTCGTTATGAAACTCTGTCCGAACAATAACCCTAAACAAGAAGCAACACAGGAATGTTTCGACAGGTAATTATGCCAATTACGTAATCTAAGCTATTATCGCTTTACGCTTAATGTCATGATCGAATTAATATAGTATTACCAAATTGAGTATAAAAATGCGAGAGCACAAACCACGCAAAATGAAATCAAATTGACAATTTCAGGTACCCTCTATACGTATCAGGAACGCGGGAAGATAGGTTTCTCATCCCGTTGGATACTGCGAAGAAAGAAGTATTTAGATATAGAGTCAGATTACCAGCTTACATAACGTGCACTCAATGCGTTTTACAATGGACGTATTATACAGGTAACATTTGATACTACCTACAATGTGTCTTTAACAAATCTGCTATATTTTAGTCATTCTTTTTGTTAGCTATTATTTAATGATATTATTAATTGTATGAAACAATTTTATTTTGTGTAATAATTTGATTCAGAGTATGATACACCTATGACTTCCGCAACTAATTTTGACTAAACTAAATTGATTGTTTACATACAAAATTGATAATAACATAACCACTTCACTTGATTATAACTTATGTTTACTTCCTTTACTTAAGTTGTAATTGTCGGTTTCATCTGACATAAGTGCATTTTTTTTTATTTTGTTAAAAACCTATACCATAAATATATAAGAGAAATATATAGATATCATAGATACGTAAAAAATATACACAAAGTCGAGACCTCCGCTTATAAAAATATATTTATCCGTATAAATCTTCGAATTGTCATTTCTAGGCAACATGTGGGGAATATGTCCTAATGGAACAGAGGCTGTTGGCTGCGGGAGGTCTGAAACTTTCAGGAATTGCGCTGATATCAGTGTTGTTACCAGTACCGGTGGTCTACCACCAGCCTTTGCTGGTGACCTTCGAAGAGATAATCCCTTCTTACTATATTACAGAGATTACAACATGCCACAGAATGTATACCCGCTTGTCGTCAGGTGAGATTTGAATTTTACTAACGAAAATTTGTATATAGGGTGCATGTATAGCAATGGAGTGATAAACGTCCAATAAAAAAATTACAAAGCCTTTCAATTAATGCATACTTATTTTATGTAATTTTTCATATTTATAATGTCTTTATGAATATATATTTAAGTCTATTTATTATTAATGTCTTTAACATTTCAGCAAGTACAAAGCTTATCACAAGGAAAAATTACAAGACGTTAGGTAAAATATTATCAAATATTAAATAAATTTTTAATATATGATGATATGTGCACTGTATAAATATATTTCTCTTTCAGCAATGATATATCTGATGTTCAGACACCGGACCTTGGTCCACCAATAATAATTAGGTATTCTTTATAGCCACATTGATGTGGGATCGGTATAAAAAACATAACTGTTTTGTCAATAATATCTTGTTAATGTTTGTTTAAGCGTGACTAACTTTGTGTATGTTATTAGATGTGAATAAATTATCACTAAACTGTCTTAATGTATGTATGTACATAATTTCGTCTACCTTGTCATTAACTGTTCTTTTAAATGGCCTCTATTTCAATTGTTTCACAATTTTAGAGTTTGGTTATATTACAGATGTATTGGTTTCGGCTGTTATGTTCCGGTAGATACTTTATGATGAGTTAGATTCGGGTGCTTCTAGTGAGAACTTTGAACCCTTAATATATATTATATAAACAAACTACTGTAACATTTCGCCCTGATGTTTTTTGTAATGGTTAAAAAAGTTACATCAAGTAAATTGTTTTTCAATACTGTTGGTGTGACTAAATAGGTAAATTGATAAGTGACGAATAATCTAAATGGCATTTGTTTACTTTTTCAGAGATCAAGTCTGCCTGCCATCAGATGGCTATCGTATGATCCCAGGAATGCAGAACTGGTGTCAAACCAATTGTCTCCGATACCCGCCAAACTGTCCCGAACTTTTATGTCATTGTCCGTAAGTAAAATATAAAAAAAATATTACAAATGGTGCCTGAGATTTATATCTTCAGGTGGAAGTAAATAACTACATCCGCTACATATTTGAATATGTATATACAAATACATATAATAAATGTGAAAGAAAGATGATTGGCTATGCTTTTCTTTAAATGGGCACTTAAAGACTAGGTACTTTTTTTAACGCGTGGGAAATGTCGAACATAATTACTTTAAGAACGGTTACTTATATAACAGAAGTAATGAAATATATATTTTTAATTGCAGACAAGTTTGCGAAGCTATAGGTGAGCTGGAAGGAAAAGAGGGAGCTGATGTGTACTGTATGGATCTTTGTATTGTATACCCGCCTCGTTGCCCGAAGAACAAATGTTTTTGCTATTAAATTCGTAGCTAAACAATGTCAAAGGTGATCTGATGTCACTAACCTGTTTGTATGCAGTATACAGTACAAACAAAACGAATTAATGTTTTTTTAATCTGTAGTCACTACTGTTCTGGAAATTGATACAAATTATTTTAAATGCCGAATGCTAATTATTCTTTAAATATTTAAAAGGTCGTCAGTTCAATAATTAATTTCATCTTTGATATTTTTCACATCATTATAAAAACTTTTCATGTACATTCTAAAAAGGTATGTAATGTAAATCTTTAATAAAATGTATTTCTAATTACCATTGCTTGAAGGTAAAATAATTATTTCTATTAATATATGTTTCGATTAAAAATAAGAAATCTGTACAGTCTGTATATATTCTTATCATTATATTACATATTTTTAAGTTTAAACATATTCAATTGATTTTTATAATTTTGCCATATTAAAAAATTGGAGCCAGATTATATTATTATTATGTTAATAAGATTTTGTAAAATAAATGTTTTAAATATTAAGCCTTTTTTTTATTCAAAAATTTTTAAAGAATGCAAGATATTTTTTATCAATTACCGTCAAAAGTAACTGATCTTTCAAGTTCGTAGTGGAACGCATCTAATGGCTGAAATACTTGACATTAGCATCTGTTGAGAAATGACAATTTGGGTATTGTCTCTTTGCTTTGGTTTTTATCAATTTGTCAATTAGGTACCTAAGTAGATACCAATCATTATATTTTGATTTTGTCTTCGCTATAAAATTGGTTAAAATCGGGTTTTAAAAGTATGAGCGATTTAATGGAAGACGGTATAGAATTTCGTGGAGGCACTTTGCAGCTGTCCACAGAGAATAGCACTGCAGAAAGTTCAAGCAGAGCCCGAGGTGCCACGCAAAATCAGAGTAAAATTAAAACTCCAGTAAACGCTAATCCTTCTGTGTTATCTGGCGCAGATTCTTTATCGTCATCTGCATCATCTTTTGCAGGTATGCTTTATATATACATGTTTATTGATTTATAAAAAACATTATTGAACACTAGTATATCAACTACTGATAACAAAGAACCATCCAGATTTCTTGATAAATCTATATATTTAACAGGAAATGAATTTCATAGTAAACATTAACTACTTATATCTCTGATATTCCTTGATTGTCTGATCACATTTCTAACTACACCTTAATAGAATGATTGACTTCAATTTCCAACCTTTACATTTTTAGATGCAAGGCAAGATCAAAGTACATCAAACAATGTAAATGCTGAGCAACCACATACTGTCTATCCACGGTATGATGTCCCATTTGACAAGGAGAACATAAAAGATTTCTTTACATTCCGTAAAGGTGTTGTAGAAAATGCTATACAAGAATGTATAACTGCTCTCTTATTCCCTGAAGATGGGGAATATTTGGGATCATGGCTGTTGACAGAGTAAGAAAGATTTATTAAAAATTTATGAAATTAATTACCTCTGTCTCAACAGGAAAAGCAATTTTAAGTAGCATAATGGGAATTTCATCTAGTCATTAGAAACATTAATTGAACATATAAATCAGGAGTGAAAGGGCTTTCTTTCAAAAAGTTGTCTGTTAAATATTATACAGGTGATACCACTTCCGACAATGAAGATAGATGATAGTGCTTATTTGTACACCTTTGATGATGGGACGGAAAAAAATTGATCCTGATTAAAAAGAAACATTTTTAAAATGTTTTATTAGTATTATTTATGCTCCTTTATGTTAGTACAGCTAAATCAAATAATAGTTTCATATAAAATACATTACTTTACTAAAAAAAACCAACCAGAACTGAAGCATGGTGACAAACACAGCTGGAAATATATATATGGTATGTATAAAATTAAACTAAAGGGGTAATTTCTGAACTTACAGAATAACACTTTGGGATAATGAAAAAGAAAGGATTGTGCTGTTAACGTCAAGGCTAGTGATGACAATCAAATATGATTTTATTGCTATGAAACAAATGGATTTTAAAAAGACATATCTCGATGATTTAGACACAGTGGTTATTGGTGAATTGGTTTATCCACCGTCATCTTTGGTACCGTAAGTCTTTCTATCTTTAATATTGTGTGTGAGTAGAAAACTATTGAGTAATAGCGATGACTTGTCATCTGGGATTAAATGTTGTCTATGAATCAGGTATTTGAAAACACCAAATGAATTGTAGGTTTCACGCCAATCATAAGTTGATATGTCTAAAGATATGCTGATAACTTACAGTTTACAGGATAAATAATGAAAGTATGTATTACATGCATTGGAGTTCTTTGAAGTGGGCTTTAGACAGTTATAAGATGATGTAACTTTTTGTATTGGTCCTAATCCATAATTATATCATAACTTGTAAAGAGCTTTTTGCACATGGATTAAAATCTTTTAATATATAGCCTTATTTTGTATCCTGTTAACGATACTAAATGTTGTAGTCGAATAAATGGTATCGCGACCGGCGTCACGACTGTGGTTAAAGACTGTGTGATAGACCGCCTCTGCCGCAGGCCAACCTCCACAGATGACAACACTAAACCGTTTGATCCCAAATATTTTGAACCTAGGTACTTTGAGTTGCTGTAGATGGGCTATTTGTGTTTTAGTTTAACAGGTGCTGCGCAATCTTAGATACATTTCATAACAGGAATAGATTTGTACAGTAATTAGTTTTAAAATCCAATGTTTGCTCCTTCACATATGAGTTAAAGTTTATATAAACGTGATGCGGCTTATTAAAGTATACGCCCTATTTATTTCTTTGCTTATATATAAAAATATAAACTTAAAAAAAATGTAGTGTCATGTATCTGTTTGCACAGTACCTTTAAATTGTTTCTAAACATGCACTAATAGAATAACCATAAAACAGACTAGTTCTAACTGCGTATCTTGACAGCTGTGTAATAAAATGGAATTTTAAAGAGCAGACGTGTAAAAGTTTCATAGGTAAACCATTTAGAAATTACAGGTTTTGGATGCATGCACTTAACCAAAAAATAATAGACAAGATGATTTGATGATCTATGGTTGAGATATTATTTACCAAGCATAATTCACGTTTAGCCAAAATTATAATTTATCTGTTAAATACACTGCATATATGATATATTAAAGTCACCGTCTTTTTGCTCAGTAGTCAAGATATTGCGGCCTTCAGGATTTTTCGCCTTCAGATGATTTCATGGAAATATGTGTATTTAGAAAATATCCTACCAACATATAATTAGCAAGCTATATAGATTGCTTTTTGTGCTTATTTAGGTAATAATTCTTTGAGATGTAAAAAAAAGAAAATTTCTATTTTTAATATAAGCATGAATGATTTTCAAAATCTTACTCCTAAATCCTAATTACCCTTTTTTTATATTCCAATATAAATTTAATCACTTAAACTAGAATGTTGTACTACTAGATAGGATTATGTTTGCGAAGTTATAACAATGTTTTGGATATTCTAACATTATATATAATATATAAGTTTTGAAAATTTGTTCTAGCCAAATATTTGACGAATCTCAAGGAAAGCTTGTGTGACTCATACAAGTTATTATATAAATTTAATAGGATAATTTTCGTTAAAAAGCTTTCTATTCATTCGTAACTGTATTTACCTCTTCAAAATATAATAAACTAAACAAACCTACTTTTATAGAAGAAATACCAGGATTTTAATAGTCGAGAGGTTTTCAGCACTAGGCATGCAGCAGATATGCATGTCCGAAGTTGTAAATGTGAATGTTACTCACTCATGGATAAACGGTTGAATTTATTTGAAAAAAAAAATTAAACACTTAGGATATGTTTTATTTTAGAAATACTTTTGATTCAAATTTCAAAACGGATGAAGTTGCGAGTAACAAGTAGAATATAATAATCGCCTTATTGTGACATAATCTTACACAAGATCAGCGTGGCTTCCTTCGCATTTTAATATGCATGCGGTTTGATGTCACCAATAAGTTTCAAGTATATTCCTTTACATAATTTATTTTATTTATAGGGAACGAAATCTCCGCGGTGTACGTATGATGTGGAACAAGGGTGAACCATTACCTTTGAAGACTTTGTGGAACCCATTCAGTCAAGAAGTGCCATTCATTACTTTTGCTTCACATCCTATCTATTGGCATCGCGGTAAAGTAGTTTTCATTCTAACAGCTGTGTCAGTGGGTGTGAAGTCAGAAGAAACCTCGCAATGAAAAACGCTTGTTTTTCATGGATGGTCTCTCTTTACATGGCACCTAATTATTTTCCTAAAATAAAAATATCTGCCAGTGAAAGTCCCAATAAAAAGCCTCTTTTCCGATTACTCAGCCCAACAGACTGACAGACGTGAAATTTTTATAAATTGTTGTTTCTATTACGTCTGTCGTACATATTTCTATGGAAATAGAGGAATGCAGATATTTTGATATCACTAATAGACACTCCAATTTTAAGTAAATGTATAGATTCTGTATAAATAAATCACAATTAATGACTATCGGGAATACCGACGCTAGTAGGTTAATATTATTACATATTTTTAATGGTTTAAAACACCAGGAAGCTGAGAAAACAATACAATCCTTTTATTTTTACTATTAACTAAATGAATATTATTAAGTTTTGACGCTTAAAGCACAGTCAGAATAGATTGTGATAAATTTTACCATTGAGATAGACCACGAAATCAATTATAGATTTATTTTGTCACAAAAAACGCGTGAGGAATGGATGTTAACTTTGTACAAAACTTTTTAGTGCACGGTTCACTGCATAAACGTTTTTAGTGACACATGTTTATGATTTGCCTATTTTTTTTTAAACCTCTTTTAAAGGAGGTAAAATGGGGGTAAAGCAAAGGACACATGGAATACCAAAAACTAATATATTTATAATCGAAAATAAATATTGTTTTAAATTAACGCAAGATCATCAAAGGGCAAAACTTAGTATATTTTTTTTAATTTACTAGTGGTTATCATTTTCAGACGGCAGCGTTGAAGAAAGATCCACCTACGATATGGAAACTTTTGCTCAGAAACTTCAGCGGGCCATAGAAAACATTCCATCTAGTGCGTGCTGTATTCACCACTCGCCTATAGTAATACAGTCCTACCTTGGTCTCGCGTCCTTGCTTCACAACAAAACTAGCTTGGGATTCTTCAAAGTACGGGGAAAGTTCAGTTTTTAGATTATGTAGGTAGATGGAAGTTTTCAACATTCCATTAATTTATATGATTTTTAATTCAAACTTATCAATTCTTTAATGAAATGAAAAATGACTTATTTAGTCAATATATCTCTACTCGTAGCATTATTTATAGATGTGCATAGAATGTGCCCCTAGTAATTTTATTTCGAACCAAAAATTAAATAATATAGTTTTGTCATCATAACTAAAATATAGTTGATATATTAATCTTGTATTTATATATATATCAGGTATATGATAGCTATTTTTGTCCTAATTTAAACCTTGGAAGTTTTGTTTAATCCATAAAATTTTAATGGAAGCAATGTTTTCATTACTATCTACGGACACCCGTATGTTAGGAAGAAATTGGATATATGTACCATAAATTTGTCATCGTTGCATAGATGGCTCAAAATCCAACTTTTAAAACTAACATTCCTGAAGGGACCAGACTAAACTATATCTGGATACTTCAACATGATTTCCAAATAAGTTTTAATAGGCTTAAAAGGAAATTGAAGCAGGCTGTCATGACTTTCAAATCAGCATGAGTAAGTCCCGCAGGGTATTAAACTCAAGTTAAGATTTTTAAGCTTAGTCATAACTAAGCTTAAAAACCAGTAATATTGTTATTTTAGTTACAAAAAATTTGTTGGACGCAGATTGTTAATTATAACACTGTCAATAGTGTGTATTAAATACGAAATATTTTGTTGGTTGTTAAATAAATTAAACTTAAGCTTAAGTAACTTTATCTTTGTTACATAGAATTTTCGCGATTTTAGATATTTAAATTTTATTTATATTCACTATATTATAAAACTTAAGGTATATATAATTTGTGATAGTGATTCGTGAATGATAAGGTTGTTGTTGTTAATGTTGTTCAAAAGTTACATAGAAACTAAGTTTATTATTTATTCAAATGTGTTGTACCGTTAGTTATATTTGAGGGTGATTATATTTTTCTTTATTTATAATTTTACTAACGAAAATTTGGCTAAAATTATAGAGCATCTTGGATTATTAGATTTACCGTTTAGATACAGCAGTGAAGGTTTATAATTGGAGAGTCGAGGATAGAAGACGTCAAGAAGAAAATAAAGTTTAGGAAACAATTATATCTTTATAATTATTAAGTTATCGACGCAATTATTTTTTTAATCTGAACCCGCACATAGTACTTCCCACAAGTATAACTTATTACCAATAGAATTTAATTTAGGGTCCTCATATAATAAATTATTTTTATTTTCGTCTTTATTATTATAAGTGCATTCATATAATCGAAGCATTTAAATTTTGATTATTTTATTTCATGAAATATAATAGAGATAATTGTATAAAAATCGCATTACATTTCATAATTGTATATTATGTAGGGGGTATAATTAATATCAGATTATTTATTATTTTAAGTATAGAAACAAATAGGCTTAATATTTCAGTAATATTTTGAAAAATTTAATTGATATATGTTTTGAGTATTATTACGTATATAATATTTCTTAATAATGTAATGACTCATTAATATAGATATGCTAGATTTGTTTGTAGAAGGCAAGTGACACTCAGCTCAACGGGTGCTCTAGCATTTGATGCGCATAAGCCGAATATATTGTCATATATCTTTCTTAAAAGTTTTATCCATAATGTAGCTTTCATATCTAATGCGTATAAATTTTCTCTACAGTTTATAAACTGCTTACTGAACAAGTGTTAATTTGGGTTACATTTGTCGCTTAAATATTTAAAGCTGCGCTCTCCGTTTTAGACAAAATTAATTAGGCCCAGTTTAACAATATGGACTTAGTTAGGTCGTTTACCATAAATTATTATTGTTTGTTTGTTTTCTCAGTTAAGGAATTGGAAAAGGATTTGGAATAGTAAATTTAAATAAAAATGGAGTAGCCAGTTTGGAATATTTAGCCAACTATATTTAAAGTATGTTATGTTACTTATATAACTATATTATATAGGAATATATAGTTATACTATATCATAAACAATGCAAATAAAATATTGTAAAATCCTAGATAAAATTCTATGAAATCATAATCACATTTCCTCTGACGTACCAAGAAGTACAAAACATAGGGAAAACCTATTAGAAATCGGCTGTGCAATACGTGTTATGTATTTATTTTGTTTGTAGTTTTAGGATTGGGCCTAATCTTGACCTAAGTGTCGTTAAATGTGAAATATGACAAAAGTTAATCAATGTTGCTTTTTTAAATTTATCTCTCGTCTTATGGTCTTCAACATGAATAAAATTATTACATTGAAAGAAGCATTTTATTTCATAGAAAATTTAGAATCCATGAATCCTTTTAATACACCAAAGGTAAATCAAAAAAATCAATTGTCTCGTGGAAAAACGAAATTGGAATCGAATTCATCATCTTCTATTACCCTTACGTATTTAATTTTTCTTATCCATGATAAATTTTTACGTTTTCTATCTTTTTTCTGATCCACGGTTTGTAACTGGTGATTTTCTGTGCTCTTTGAAGATTTTACTTGCATAATTATACCATTCAAAATATTTGAAAGCTTATCTATCACCTAGAAATTTTATGAGGTTAGCTATTTTGATCATTTAACCCCTATATATTTTTTAAAATAATAAATAAAGGGGAAGCAATATATACAAATAAAACATACCTACATCGTGCTTTTAATACTAATCTGATTGATGAATGCGTTTTTAGCCTATTAGCTTATAAATTAATCGAAGTAAATAGCATCGCGATAGCATTTGTTATGTGTTTGGGACCAGACTAAGGGGGCACATGGTACCACGATCACGGCTTGGACTGTGGCGGTTTGGACGCTTAAAGAGCAGAACGGACATACCCGGGAGAGCGGAACACTAAACGAGGGTTTCTCCACAGGCGAGGACGGTTATACAGTTACGCGGGCTATTTTCGCCTAAGGGGCCGTACTTATTTATAAATTAAAAGCTTGTCATACCTGAAGAATGCGTTCATCCTTACTGCAAAGTTTCTTATATGAACATACTTGTTCCTTCAGGGCAAGTGCCTCGGTCGCCAATATTGGCTGGTTACAATAGATATAATCATCCACTTTTAAATAAACTTTAAACAGATTGCTCTCAATATGTTTTTTCTAAAAAAATAACAACATAATACTTTGGAAAATAAAGTATAACATACATATAAACAATAACTAGTAACTAAGTTCGATTAACATAAACTTTTGAAAATAACACACTATACGAAAATTACAACTTTTAGGAAAGTACCAATTTACGGTCAATGCTTTTTGTTTTTGTAGTTTTCGGCATGGTGAATCTATTTTTAACTTAACAGTGATATTATAATATTTAATATAAACTTTCACGACTGTAAGAAATCAACTGTCACTTTTCCCGCGGATTTTTTTTTTACTTTTCTTAATATGGTCATGGATACAAGTTCTTCACTCGTTAAAACTAATTTTTAACCTGGAGTGGTCGACCCTGATTCACAAGTAATATAAAAAGAATTGTTGTTAATTAAATATCCTCATTTAAGCGAGAACCCGATTCCACAATCTGGGAAATTATATTACTTATCAAAAGGATTCAGTCGTACGAATTTCCTGATTTATGTAATGCTTGATAACACATTTGACATAATATTAAAGCACAGTTCAGCCCGATATTTCCAAGTTGACGAGTGTATTTAGGATTTAGTAAATGGCAAATTAATAACGAATATGGGTTTAATTGTATACGGATTTATTTTCTTAAGTAGTATTTTTTTAACAGAAGCTGGCTATAGATATAATTCTGCAAATGAACAATACGGGTAAGGCAATATTTATACTTTCTTTTTATAATTATTATTTTTTTACTTTTATTGTTAATAAATGTAAAACAATTGTTAGATATAAAAAAATAATTCACAATTTATATTCTGAAGTTTTAATACTGGGAATCGAAGTGAAATCGGCGCGAAAGAGAATATGACGGTTTATAAGTTAAAAAAAAAACATTGAAATGTTAGAAAGATTACAATTAATCTTGATATTTTATGAATTTTTTGCAGACAATCTGATGTACAGGCTCCTCCGTATGTTCCGGCGTATCTGAAAAATCATCACTTTTCGAAAACTGCACATCCTCAAAGGTACTCTGGCACTAAAACTGTCCCTAGGAAAACTCATGGCAGAAAGACGTATTCTAAAACCCCTTACGGTGAACCAAAAACATGGCATTCATCGGGAAATGCGTAAGTTATTTATTCACTAAAATTTTATATGTTACACGTCCAGGTAGAAACAACGGTAATTGCCTTAGATTTAAAAATATTTTTTAGTTAAATATAAAATAATGTTATTTAAATGTTTAGAGAATGTTCTTTTAAATAAATAAAATTGTATTATTTAGCGTCTAAGAGATTGTTCTAGATTATAAAAAAAACCCGTTTCCTTTTTTTATTGGTATGGTCTTATTGTCATTTAAGACATTAATCTCTCTTAAATTTTAATCCCAAAATAGCAGACAGAGTTAAGTTATATTTTGCATTGTCTCCTTAAATCATAATAATGTATGTTATGCAATGTCTTACACCCCGTTGTATTAGAAAGTATTTATGATGCTAAAGGTAATTGGTTTACAACAACAAAATGTATATCTCTATTCACAACTGTTAAAAAATACTAATCTTTTCGACACCATGTGATACGAATTTTCCTTCTTTCCTTTTCTTCGTTTGCACAAAATTCGGTTTGTAATGTCATTATGTATTACAGGCCATCCTACCACGAGTTTCATGGTAACGCGAACTCAGCTTTTACCGGTAAGTAATTGTTTTTTAATAGTAATATTATTAAACAAATAGGTGAATTCCTTTAGCCCTTACGGCGGTACTAAAGGAGATATTTGTACATCAGTTCTCCTAACGATTTTTATGGCCTAGTAATTGGTCTCTTGTGGTCTTTGCTTGTGTGAGGTTTTACTTGAGGTGTCTGATGTAGATACGCATTGCGCAGACCACTGCATCGGATAGGTAAACGTTAAATATAAAACTTTTAAAGGTCAGTAAAGCGTTTTGTAGACTTAGTAGACTTGTGCACATCCTAAGAGGATGGTAATCACGTACCATAAGCTCGTTTGCCCCCCTCTGAAAAACAAATACAGGCAATGTAATTATATCGTTAAAATTATACATATAGATAGACAGTTCCGGTGAAAATACGATATTTTGACATATTTCAGTTCATCTGGTGATGGAAACAGGACGTAAAGAATTCAATTTAAGACTTTCTATCAATTAATTTTAGGACAAGAATGTGTTAGATCGTAGTTGTAATGCGATACTAATCGAATTCTTCGTAAAAAAAATAACGGTATATACGGTAACAAGTAGACACAATTTAAAATAAATTTAAGTTATGTCTACTTGTTACCGTACAAAGTAGTTAATAAAATGTTTTGTTATCAATAGACTAAATTAAAAGTTTCATACCATCAAAAGCTTGGTATTTACCTACACAGTCTAAATATACGAATGTACCGCCCACAACTTCCGGTATTAACACCATTTTTAGGTACATATAACACCGTTAAATAAAATTTATTTAATTTAAGAATTTTATATATTTCAATAAATGGCCTTTATAAAGAATGAAAACATGATGTGCAATATGCTAGTTAACTCAAAATTTCATGTGTTTTCAATAACGTATGAAATGTAGAGGTGTAAGCAAGTGTCAGATTTCTTGATCTAGTTATTTCACGAACCTGTAACCATTTATTGGTTATGCACGGTATTCGTATTTTTGGGTACATTAAACAAAGATAAAGAAAATAATTACATTATATGTATCATCATAACTACGTAGTTATAAAGATACGTTGAAACAAAATCATACATTTTAGTTGGCCCTCGAAATTTAATGTCCATTTTTCACTGGTAATCACATTTCTTACTTATTTATATATTGTACTGATGTTCAATTATTGTATGTATCTATTGTATTTGTTGTATGATATACACTGTACTGGTGTTCAATTATTATAATGAAACTTTTCTTTGGTTTTGTGTTTTTCGTATACAATAAGATATCCAAATATAAAAACTCATAGTCAGACTAATTTTCCTTAAAAGATCAAGTTTGTTACTATTGCCAGAAAATCTATAATATGCTATAAAACTTTTATTACCTATTTTATTTTGAGTCAATTAGACTTCAAAGTGTTTTAACGGACATTTACATATTAAATTTTCATTATGGCTAATTTAGTATCAAGTAGTCTTCGGTCGTATCAATTTCAAGGTTTAACAGAATTAATTTAAAAATATAGGTCGTAAAAAATTAGATATATCTACTTACTCTTAATTGTTTATGTAACTTAGCTTCATAACAACTATGCAATTAAATAATATATAACCTCTGGCACCAAATAAGTTAAAAGTATCTTGATAATATTAAGTATTTTTGAAAGAAAACACATAAATCAGAATTGCGCTTATTGTTTAGAAGTTACATTACCATGGTATAATTTGCTGTCGGGGGTAAAAAAGTCGAACTTGCAGTAGGCAGATGATTTTAATAAATTGTGTTATCTTTATGTGTATTATTATATAAAACCCTAAATTAATTCGTTTGAACAATCAAAACAAGTGGGCGACTATATCACCGGACGTTCGTTGCAAACAATTCAGTCTATCGCATGCATGTTAATATAATTTTAATGCCCTATATCCGATTCAATGTCACTGATAAAATATTTATTTTCAGACTGATTTTAGGTCGTGAATGAGGAACCCGTGAACTACTACTATGAATAGAATTGCTCTCACTAAATATAATAAAGTATAAATAAATTAACTTTTACGATATTTATATATTTTGCGAAGTTTAATCTTTTATTCTTTCATGGTCTTAAAGTGTAGAAATGCGCATTTCGTCTATGAATTTTCATATTCTCGACAATATATGACATATTATAAATTGAGCCTTATACTTATCTATAAATAAATGATATTAAAAAAGAGAGAAAAGCTTACGTAAATTTAAGTGAACTAGTGAACAATTATTTTTACTAAAAATTACATAAATGGATATTTACATTTAGCAATTGCAGATTCCCGTTTAAAGACGCAGAAGATGATACTCTCTGTTTTACTTTTAGAATTACAGTTTTTGGGTTATAACTGAAACAATATATGTTTTACGTGTTTTTAAAATCACGAGACTACGAAGGCTCTAGAAATAAATCTATATTATTTTGATAGCTATGTGCGAGGTGGAATGCAAGAACAATGGCATATGCATCGACACAAACACATGTCATTGCCCGGTGAACTTCGATGGCAAGTATTGTGAGTTTGAAAAAAAACCCTGTCTCGTGTTCCCACCTACACCTAAAAACTCGGAGAAGAAATGTACTTCAGAGTAAGTTTATCTTGTTGTAGATATTATAATGCTTTTATGGACAGTTTCTTAATAACGATATCGGAAATGAAATATATCTGATTATTCGGTAACTATTTAAACCTTGTAAAGAGCTACCTCAAATATAATATATTGCAACGCTAAAGTAGTTGTCGGAAACGTCTAATATTTATACCTTAAATAAATATAAGGTAACCCGTTTTGTATGATCTGCAAGTGCAGTATTGCACATTTCTGCTTTAATAAAAGATTTTCCGATTGTTCGACGTGGAAACCGACACCATCTACATATACCACTGTTTAGTAAATAAAAAGTTGAGCCGCTTTTGATTAATTTTAGTTAAAAATATAAATGATGCTGAGAAAAATTTGAAAAAAAAAAACCCTTATTTACAGAATGTGTACAGTTAAATGTCTAGAAGGTCACAAGTTTCTGGATGGATCCGCAATAGCTAACATGCGGTGTGAAAATGGTCACTGGCAGCCAACCCGGTCAGACTTCACTTCAATTCCTGACTGCGAACCCGAATGTAACCCGCCCTGTTTGAATGGTGGAGTGTGTCACGCAGTTAACACTTGCCAATGTCCCGCGGAGTTCAGAGGCCCTCAGTGTCAATACGGTAAAATTTACTTTTACACTACACAATACTGAGAATTAATTAAAATAACTTTTTTCATATTTTGCTAAAGGTCTGGACAAAATGAAATATCAAAATTTCAATAAAATTATCCACAAGCTTTGTGTCTAAACATGTCTCTATTTCCTTAGTCTATGAAGTTAAATGATAGATAATAAAATGACCTCACTGCGTATTTGTTCTTGTGACGCTTCAAATTGGCAATATACATATTACTGTGCACAAGCTAGTATCGTCTTAACAATAATAGGAGTTTGTTGAGCAGAAAGGACTAAATCCATATAATATAACTTTCTAGTTATTGATGTTTGAAGTTCATAAGTGTATATTATAGTAATATACATATATTTACTTCCTACTACGTACCTTGTAGAAATTATATAAAACTGTTGTATTGTAATAGATATATGGTCTTATCTTTTGTTACTAAGTGATAGGTTTGAACTTAGAGACCATCTTGGCATCAATAAATCGTTTTTACTAAATTGTGGGTTAAATTTTGAGTAAGTTAGAAATATATTTCTAGGTGTTAATGGTTGCGATGTCCGTAAGTTAGCTTTTAATGGCGGCTACAGCTGTTTTGGGGACATGGAGAAGTTCTCTTGCAAACTGTCTTGCCCTCCGGGTGCCTCATTCAGCATTGGCCCCGCAGAAATTTACACTTGTCTTTACTCCACCGGGATCTTTGAGCCTCAACCAATACCCCACTGTGTTTTCGGTAAGTAAAACAACCAATAAAGAAATGAGTTTTGTATTAATTGCTGCCTTAAACATTCCCAGTGTTAACATTGCTTCCCGTGTTTATGTTTTCAGAGCTGGAAAGCTTATAATATCAAAATTGTTAAATCTTAAAAGCTGTGAACGAAAATTGTCAAACACTTTAAAAAGTGTTGCCCACCCTAAAATTAAGACGCTTTTGTCATAGTTGGCAAAAACCTATGTATTATTATTGTACATACATGTATTATTAAAGGAATATAAACATAATTTTCTTTTCAGATGAGGTAGTCATTATAACCCCAAGTAACCATCACCATAGTAATGTAAGTCAATTTTATCGGGTTAGCATAGATTTTTCTTGATTACTTCATGTTAGAATAGTTTTATACTTGAAAATTGATTAAGTAATCTAGATTAATAAATGTCTTAACTATCATCATATAGTATGGATGGTACTTAATAATGCCTATAAGCGATGGTAATCACTTGCTGTATGCTCATTTGCCCTCCTATAATATAAAAAAAAACTTTCATCGTTGCTTTTGTTTTTGGTCTAAAGAACTTTTCAGCGTGAAGTTTTAATATAAAAAGTATTCCTTTTCTAAGCCATACTACTCCATATATACGCCAAACGGTACGGAAGTTCCCACAACTTCAACTCCATATCCCGGAGAAAGGCATCCAATTATCGTAGTCCAGGATATGACTCCCAAAGGTGGCAGTTGTTTAACCTGGGCTGGATCACATTACAAAACATTTGACGGCAAGATTTACAGGTTTGTGCATTAGTAAAATTCAGCCTAATACATATATTTTAATAGATTTTATATACATAAAGAACAGTATTATATATTTTTAAACAAATCTATATGATAAATATGTAACTGGTCGATGTCTGTACATTATAATATTTGAGAAAAACTATTATTAACGTAATAGAACGCAAAACAGCGATTTTTAGAATATGTGCCTGTTTGTCTGTATCTATGTTCGCGCTACTCTCGAAAACGACTCAATTGATTTGAAAGCGGGTTTCACTATTGTATTTTCATAAGCGTAACTTAACATTCAGTGTTTGTTTCATTTCAATCAATTTAGAAATAAAAAAGTTATATCCATTTAAAAAAATTCGTTGAACAATCGTATACCAAAACGCTATAAAATATCTTCTTAAGTACTAGCTGACCCAGCAAACGTTGTTTTGCCACATAAATATATAAAATTTGGCGTTGTACGTAAATTTATACGCTGTATCATAAAAATATTTAGTCTAAAAAATCAAAAATATTAGGGATTGACCACCCTTACAATTTAGGGGGATGAAAAATAGATGTTGGCCGATTCTCATAGCTACCGGATAAGCACAAAAAATTTCATCAAAATCGGGCGAGCCGTTTCGGAGGAGTATGGCAACGAAAACTGTGACACGAGAATTTTATATATTAAGATA
>JAOSYY010000007.1:4917351-4961116 GCA_025727935.1 Hebomoia glaucippe
ATATGTATATATGTACTAATTTGTCAATACATTTTTTTATTAATATTGCTCGTACAAATTATTAATATGAAAATGCAGTTTTAATAGTTATATAATAAACGAAATGTGTAGGTTTCAAAAAACTGTGTTATAACATACATATGAAAAATAGTTCCTATTTATCAATAAATATAAAAAAAGTGTATTAGACAACTGACCTGAGATTAGAAATAATTAAGTGTTCATCTCAATATCATAGTGAGGAATTTAGGTATCTGAACATTGGAGAACCCTACCAATGTTGAGTTTCGTAATAGCTTCACATAATATTCGATAAGTCGATTTCGCGCTAAATGAAATCACATTACGTAGTTTGAAGTTTGTACTAAAACCACAGACCACTAAAAGCATGACTTCGTTGAAATGTATTGCCCACACAAAATTCGTAGTGACCTAGCTAATTGCTAGTGCGAAATACTACACTAAATCAAATTGTGTTTTAATTTTATTTTATTTAACAAATTATCATTATTGACGTTAAATGAAATGTTGTACTTTTTACTTAACAGGTAAATTAAGAGATTAATCTATTAGGTGCTTAAGTAAATACCGAACGATAAATAAAACAATAAATGAATGGGATATTATCGACATGGATCAAAGCTGAGTAGAGTGAATACTGTGAGAAAGACTACTTTGGTTTTTTTTATATTTATACCATAATTTCATTTTAATCGTTAGTGGAACTGGCATTATAAAATTATTACAAAAATAGATATTTATGTCATTATGACATGAATACTTTTTATAAGTACTGTGTTTGGATCATGTAAATTCTTTGTAAAATTGGATATAATACAATAAAAAAAATTAAAAATGGCAGTATCTACAGCAATGTTTTTGTTTGAAGTAGTCGTTGAAAATGTGAAAAGCTTGGTGGAAAGCCGGCAGATGATGATAAAAAGCGAATTTGCTGACATATTTTCTCTGGAATTAAAAGATCCTAAGCAGATGCATATCGTAATGCCAGAGCCTCCTCCTTTGCCACCAGAGCCAGCAGGAAAAAAGGGTAAAAAGCCCAAACCACCTAAAAAGGGTAAAAAGGGAAAAGAAGAGGCACCTCCACCGGAACCAGTAATACAGTCCGGACAATCGGTTTTATTTACAAGTAGCGCAGAATTTTTGATACAAACTATGAAAAAGTTCCCATTGGAGTTATCATTGTGGAGTAAAGAAGACAATTTTTCTTATATTGGCACTACGTATGTTCCATGGGATCCAATGTTTTATACTTATTTAGAAAAGATTTGTAATCTCGAAGAACCACCTCCAGTTACTTTAAATGAAGAATACAATATATTTGAGGAAGGCACTGCAAAGTTAATGACAAAAATATCAATACAAGTAAAATTAACCTATTTAACAGCGAAAGTTACTACCTGTTTCCGTACCCTATCTGAAGACTCGACAATCAAGAAAGTATTATATACTGGGCTCAATTCAAAAACTACTTCATATATATGTACAATGAAAACTACAGATGAAGACTTTGAAGAAAACTGTAATAAAATAGAAAATAATTACGTTGTAGATAAGCCTAAGTCTAATAAAATTGTCTTTGCTGACTATAAAAATGCACCAGGCGCTAATCTTACCTTCTTTAATGAGGGTGATTATTGTTGTATGGGTCATGCAGACAAACCTCCTGAGTCCATTTATAAAGCTCCAGAGACATGCCCTGATGTAAATTATATTATAGACTATGTGAGAAAAATTATTGTATCATGTAATGATAATATGCGAATGTTGACACCACGACCAGCAATTAAACCAAGAATCAAAGCTACTGATATTGATAGATTATGTTACTGCAAAGAGACAAGTTGGCCTGATGGACAGTTTGCTGAAAGATTTAAAAAGCAGGCACAATCTGAACCATGTCCAATGTGTATCAACGCTGGTAAGAAACCTGAGGGTTCGCGGGCGGCTACTTTCGATATTGCTAATATAAGAGGCCCTTGTGGTAGACCAGACTGTAGAATTGCAAGAGATTTGAGAGCATATATTGAAAAACTTGTTGAAGAAGATGACAAAGAAATCAATATAAATGATATCATTGGGCCATGTGGCAGTAACAAATGCACACTTGCAGAAAAAATTCAACAGTTCCTACGACATGAAGGAGTGTTTAGTCAAGGTAGTAATTTGGAAGGTTTGTCGACACAATGTGCGTGTGTTAAGCAAATGCAAGACGCATTAACGAAAAAAGAAGAATGTGACGAAGAATGCAGCAAACAATGTGACAATAGCGACAGTGATACTACTCGTTGTGAAGGAGAGTCTTGTCCCCACAAAAATGTTAAAAAAGTATATGATGTATATTACTTCACAGTCGAGCATGATTTTGCTCATAGTTCCGGTACAAGTTCACCAGAAACAGATAAGTCTTCAAAATTCAAATATTGTTCAACAGACTGTCCAAGCGCCAAGACTTCGGAAAAAGTATCTTGTTCTAAAACTACTTGTTCTACTCTCAATAAAAGAAGTGAAGAGCAGGTTGCAAGTGAAGAAGATAAATGTATAGATCCAGTTTGTCCTATCAAAGGTACATTCCCACCAAGCCCCGCGGATAGCGATATTGTTATAAATTTGGATGATATACATAATCCGTGTTGCGTTAAATCATGTGATGTGGCTGAAAAGGTTAAAGATTTTATTGTGGATGGAGTATTGAACAAGAACAAGACAGTTCAAGACGATGATCCGTGTTATTGCGATTGTGTATGTACTTTTAATTTTTCTAAAAAGACTACATATTGTGCTGTCTGTGGTGGTTATGAATGTTTGGGTGAAGATGTAAAAGAAATGCCTGAGTTCGCTAAACCACATCCTTGTCCTGTATATCATAAACTATATGACAAGAAGTATATAAAAACACCCAATCCCTGGCCTGAGGAGGATCCCAATATAAAACAGCCAGATACGATTAGTAACAAAAGTTCTCGCACGACTGGATCAAAACTTACAACAGCAGAAAGGCGATTAACCGTATCTAGGTCAATGAAATCGATAGGTGATAGAAGATCTGATAAACGAGAAAAAAGCACCGAGAAAGTGAAAAAAACCAAAGAAGAGAAAAAGAAAGTGGGGAAATTTACAGCAAATGTTCAAGAATCGAGTGCGTATAGTTATACTTAATCGAGTAAAACTTAGGAAATTACAGTCTTTTTTAAATAACTTGGGTTTAATAGTACAACGCATTTCTTACAGCACCGCAATTAGCACCAGTAGAAAAGAAACCTGAACCTAAATACCCCTATCCACCTGTTCCCAAACATATGGGTTGGAATTGGACCGCCGAAGATATTCCTGGCATGAAGGTTGTTAATATTAATTACTATTGCATTACCTGTTATTTCATATAATATTTAAGTTATGAATCGGTTTATAATGACAATATTTCTGTTATAATTGTATGTTTAAAACGGTTATTTTACGGTAAGTGCAATTTTTGGGTTTTCATTTTATTTTTTAAGTATATAAGTTTTGGAGGCTAATTAAAATTAATTTGTAATTGTGTAGCAAAAAATTTATAACAAAATCTTTTTGCAGACCAATTTGAAAGAATAATTCAAAGAAGACGAGTATTTTTTTATCAAAACGTATGCATGTTTTTTTACCAAATTACGGAATAATGCATATTATTGTAATTATGTGTGAAAATAAACATTAAGAAATAGTAATGTCTAGTTTTATTTTGATTTGATGTCATTGTCAATTTATGGATGATGCTATAATTCGTACATTTCTAAAATGTTAATTTATTTTCAGCCTAGACCGATGTGGAAACCAGGCGCAGCTAATAAGATTTTAGTGAGACGATACAGAGCATTACTTGAAGGTGTCGATGTGGTTGCTAAGAAAAAGCGGGCGATGCTACAGAGAAAAAAAAAAGTAGATGTAAGACCTACGTTGATTGTAAGAAAAGAAGATGGAGAATACACTGTTCAAATGGAAGTATTTAAGAAATATTCCAAAGAGCGTCTTTTATTCCAAAATCCATATGATGATAAACCACCGTTAATTTATACTATAGGAAAAACTGAAGAAGAAAAAATCAAAATAAAAAAACAACGCGAAAGAAGGGAACGGCGTGAAACTAGAAGAAAAAGTCGTTTACTTCAATCTACGTTTAGAGATAAATGTCAAGAAATATGTTTAAAGGCCTATAATCAAGCTATTGGTGTGTTACCTCTGCCTAACCCAAATAGTCCCGATTGCCCCTGTCATACAGAAGCTGTTCAAAACATCACACCACCCATAGATTCATGTTCCTGCTCTGATGAAGGTAGTGTATCAAGTAGCGATACAGATGGGGATGAATGGGAAATTCAGTTTACGCCTCCCGCTGGTGTATGGGATGCAAAAGCAAAGCATCCGCCTGTTTTAACAGATAACGAGAGTCAATACACTTACTTGGATTATAAGGTTAAATTGCTTGACAAGAGTGGAAATCCTGTTCCTAGATTCTTCAAAGGCCCTGATGGTAAACAAGAATGCAGTGACTTAGGAGGTTTTTGGGGCCCGGGGCATGTCTGGTTAGAACTAAATAAAGACGGGTATATAGGACCAGATATTCGATGGGTTCCCATGAACTTTACTGGGCCCGATGGAATGTATTATTCAGCCGAAGAGGGTTTCTTTACAGATAACACAGGTAAAATATTAAAAATTGGCATTGACGGTTACATTGATAAAGATGGTAAATGGGCATGGTATTCGAAACGAAGAAGTGCTAGGAGTCCAAAATCTACTGTAACTGGTACTACAGTAGATTCAAAGAAACCGAATCGACCAGAGGCTCAGTCTAAAGCCACAGGTGATGCAAAAGCTAAAGCAGGAAATGTGCGTGTACAAGGGAAAAATGCACAAAAGCCAGCCGCCACAAAAGCAACGCCAGATAAAGTGAAGAAAACCGTGTCATATTCATCCAAAGGAAAATCTCCAGTTGTAATGAGTGTCTCCGTCAATTATGACAAAAACAGACAATCTCTACAACAAGACCATCATAAGTATAAAATGGAGCCCAGAACATTAGCAAAATATAGAGAAATCATGCGAGATCTCTCATTGTACGACGATTTAATGTTTGATGTTAAACCTCCAATGAAAACAAATCGAGCTTCAAATACACCTAAGAAAAGATTGGGTCCATTTACACCGTATAGCAAATCACGAAATATTGTTTCTAATCTTACAGATATAATGTCAACAGTAAACAAAGCTTCGCCTTCTAATGTGGCAGTCTAAGACAAAATATTTCATCAATATTTATATTGTTTTTAGATTGTACGAAGTTATATTATACTGGTAACATGTGGATTTGCATTAAAGTTTCTACTTTATAATTTTTGGATAGATTTCATTTACTGCTATTCCGATATAAGGTTTATCAACAAGTAACGAAAAAGTAACATTAAATTAAAGGTATCCACTGCAAAATAGTTCCAAATGAATTAATATTGTTTTACTTTTGTCTTTTGTTTAAAGGGCAACTATAGGATATGTAGATGTCGGACTTTTTAATGTACCTACATATCACTTTTGCTCTAAGATAATTTTTCCACTAAGTAATATGCCCTGAAACACTGCTTGTAAAGCATTTCATTGATTTGTCATCTACATCGCAAGATTCATAATTTTATTTCGTTACATTATTCGACTATGTAGGTATAGAAGTTTCGAATGTGCGTGGAACCGAACTCGACAGATAAGACCTGTTTTTTATATTTAAAAATAAAATACAAGTTTCTTTCCTGAAATTTGGGTATCAGAAAGAAAATATCAGTTTCACTAGCAATTATTATTTATAAAACATTTTTTCTATAAATACATTAATTAAAATAGACACCTCGGAATTTATCTAGTTTTTAATAATTCCGTCCACATGTGAGTATAATCATGTAGTATAGATATTAAGAAACATAAAACGTCACATTTCATTTATTTTTGGCAATGTAAATTAAAAGTTTTCTTACTATTAATTTTATTATTCAAAACTTTGGGTTGTTCATTAAGTTAATATTTTAATAATGACTTCTTCGGATTCAATGTTTTTATTTGAACTAGTGGTAGAAAAAATTACAAGCTGTGTAGATGGTGAAATATACTTAAAGGCAAATTTTACTGACATTTTTGATATATCATTAAACGACCTGCGAGATGACAAAATTTCTAAAGCAATTAAAACAAAGAAAACGAAAATAAGGAGCGATAAATCGCGAACTCTACCTCGCAAGATATCAAAAAGTAAAATTCAAACTGGTCAATCTTTGTTAATGACAATGGATCCTAAAGAGTTGTTAAGTAATATGCGTAATAATGATATGGAATTGTCACTATGGAATAAAAACTTGCATCAAAAACTAGGATCTGTAAAAATACCTTGGAATCGGACATACACAAATTATTTACTAAAGTTAGATAGTACACAAGGTCTGCTGCCGGTCAGTGTTCGAAGTTCTCATAAAATTTGTCACGATTTGACTTGTAAAAAACTTGCTATTGTAAAACTAAATATAAAACTAACATATTTTGGAGATAACACCAATAAATTGGATAGAGCAATCACTGTTAGTAACACTTCATTAAATCCTCAAAGTACGAATAACATAAAATGTGAGGAAGAGGGCTTTGGCATTATAAAGACAACATATAATAATACAAAGAGAACAGTAAAAAAATCTTACCAAAAGAAACTATCAAAATTAAAACATACACCATTAACATTAAAGACATTTGAAGCCGAAAATAATATAATATCAATAGATAATAATCTAGCTAACATAGACGAAGGCAGAAGTAATACCAAAATTAACAATGCAGAAAATAGAGTATTATTAGCTAGGTCAAAATCTTTCTCACTGATTGAACAGAATTGTTACAAACCAGTAAATTACATTTTTGGAGATCCAAACGGTCCATTTGGAAATAGAATATATTGTGTTAATTATTGTACTGTGGAAAAGGATTCGTCTAATCAAACCTCCAAATCATCCATTAAGGTTTCGGATACAGATAACCCTTCAAAAGCCAAATTCAAATTTAAACCTTGCGATAGTGAATGTCAAATCATGAGAAACAGAACAGGTTCCTGTCCTGCTAGTACTTGTACGTTAGATCTTCCTGAACAAGCAGCTCCTTTAATTAGTATCGCAAAATGTAAACAAGTAGTATGTGACAACAAGGAACACAGAAAACTACCACCCCCACCAGAAGAAAGTATACTTATAGATCTGTCAAGTTTAAAGAATGTTTGTTGTGATCGTACTGAAATAACTGAAACAGTTGAAGAAGTCATTGGTGGCGTATCAGCCAAGATGAAAGTGGGCGAGGACCCGTGCTTTTGTTCATGTGAATGTAGGTTTGGATTTATGAAAAAAACGACTTACTGTAAAGTTTGTGGTGGTTTTGAAAAAGTTGGAGAAGAATTATCAGGAAAACAGATTCGCGATATTTTTCCATGTCCATATTATCATAAACTTATTGATAAACATAAAATGAAAACTTTAAGCACTTCTGGTAGTGAGAGTAAGAAAAGAGGTGATGACGTCAGTGTGAAAGCAATGAAAGTAAGTTCAAGTCAAAAAGCAGCTACCTCTGAAAAACGGGCTCCTGTTTCTACCGCTATTTCAGAAAAGAAAAGCGTTGAATCCGAAAAAGATACCAGAAAAAGTAAAAAGAAGAAGAAAGATGATAGATTTAAATTTAATTATGGTTATAAAGGTATACGTACGTATTTTTAATAATTCTGTAAATATATACAAGTATATTATGTAAAGATTTATTTACTATAGTTCTAAGGTATTTTTCTATTGTTAGCTCCCCAAATTGGACACAGTAGATGTGCATTTCCCTGCACAGGGACCCTGAATAATGTCCCTAAAAAGATGGGTTGGTTATGGACTGCTGAAGACATACCAGGAATGAAGGTATTTTTTTATGTTGATCAAGTATTTTCATTTATAAGCTTCTTCTCTTTAGATTATATTACGATTTTTTTTCATTATTTATTTATTTTTTTAGTTTCGTCCAGCTTGGAAGCCAGGTGCAACTAATAAGCATGTCGTTAGGTTACTTAGAATGGCTCGTAATCCAGGTGAAATACTTTTACCTAAAAAGAAAAGAAGAGATGCTGCTAAGAAGAAACCATTAATAAGACCACTATTAATAGTTCATAAAAAAGATGGCGAATTTACCGTCACAATGGAAACTATGAAAACATTTACAAAACCCAGAGCCGTTAATCAACATCCTTACGAAGACAAACCTGTCCTTACGTATACAATAGGTAGAACGGAAGAAGAGAACCGAGAAAGAAAGAAGAAAAAAGAACGTGAACAAAGAAGACTTGAGAGAGCTCAGCGTCAATTTATTCAAAGTGCGTTCAGAGACATGTGCCGTGAGATTTGCTTAAAAACTTATCAGCAAGCCTTGGGTATACTTCCCGATGCGGAAGATCCTGAATGTACATGTTATCCAGCTCTACCAACAGCAGATAGAACAAATTTGGATCTTTCATGTTCATGTTCAGAAGAAAACTCATCACTTGGTTCTGATACTGACTCAGACGAATGGATCGTTGAGTTTACGCCTCCATGTGCTACATTTAAACCCACTTTCAAAACCAAAAAAATTATAAAAGTAGATAATAGTACCCAATATACGTACTTAGACTACAGAGTAAAACTACTTGATAGATTTGGTAATCCTGTTCCTAGATATTTTAAAGGACCTGACGGTAAACAACAGTGTAGTGATTTGGGAGGCTTCTGGGCTCCCGATAAAAAATGGTTAACAATTAATATTGATGGTTATATAGCACCTGACGAGCGATGGGCTCCGAATTACTTTTTAGGTCCAAATGGTGAAAACGTGGAAGCTACGACGGGAAAATTTCAGGCAGCGAATAATGAATGGTTAGTTGTTGGTATAGATGGATACGTGGACAGCCAAGGTAGGTGGAAGTTTTATCCAAAACCAAGAGGTATTCCGTCCCAAAGAAAACGCCAAAACGTAAAGAACAAAGGAGGTGACAAAAAAATTAAAGAAGACATGGCTGCATATAAATCTGAAGCAAGTTGGAGTTGCTTTGGTGATGCTTCTGCTAAAGACCTTTCTCAATTAGGTATTGTTGGACATGGTCACGACAAAAAGTTACTTTTGTCAACTCTTAAAGATTTAATAGCGCATGGAGAAAACCTAAAAATACCTCAACCGTCCACAATTTTCCGTTTACCTCCATCGAAGAAACGACGTCGTCAGCAAACTCCTGAAGGAAAACGGTCTAGAACCTATTACGAAGAGCGTACAAAGTGTAAACATTCTCCTCCATCTGATAAGGGTATTATAGCAGTAGATGACCAAGGGAATAAAACTTACTTTCGATTAAAATCTTACAGAAATACCAGACCAAAACAGCGGTTAGCAGATTTGGCTGGCCATGGCATAAGTTTAAGTTCTTTCCACGTTCCGTGTTTCCACTCATTTATAAGTTCAGAATTAATGAAGAAGAAGCAACGGGACCGCTTATTAGCATTATCAGTTAAAAGTGTTGGCACACAAAAGATTTAGAGCGTTTATAATGATACATAGTATTGTCTACTGCGTCCAAAATATAGCGTTTAGTGGAAGATGTGATATTGTGTCAGGTTTTTTTTTGGTTTGTGCTAAGTTAAATCTTGTAACGTTATTTGTAAGATAAAGTGTTATAAAGTTAGTCAATTATAACAGTTTTATAAAAGAAGGAATATTTATTATAAAATAATAGGTATCAATTGTATCAAATCAGATGAAAGTAAGCATTTCTTTTTTATTCATTAAAAATCAAGAACAGCTCACTTTTATACCTATTTAAATTTTTATCTTTTTAGGTAAAATATGGCTGGAAGCCTGGGGCAGTTTCAAAACGCCTTTTAAAAATGCTCAATATAGCAAAATTAAGAAAAAGTGCCGTCACTGAAGTAAAATTAATAAAACGGCAAAGAAAACGAGTTGAAAACAAACCTCTAATAGTTGTTGGTAAAATTAACGGTCAATATCATATTGAAATGCAAGTAATTAACGATAATAATGATCAGGAGCAATATACTCCTGTTAAATACAGTATAGAAGATGTCTACAACAAAGCTAAAATAAAGAAAAAGGAAAAACTACAAAAACATCTAAATTTTACTGCCGTGAAGGACATTTGGTCAGATCCGTATCATCCTGAAAATTGTGAAAACATATGCCTTAAAGCTTTTTATGACTCTATAGGAATAACGCCCGAACATAAGCCGCCCAAGAACATTGTTGATTCAAAGAGTTGTTCATGCGATTATGAAGAAATTAGTTCAAGCTGTGATTCCTCCGAAATCGACTGGGAACTGCAATTTTCACCTCCTATAGCACGTTATCTCCGAGTCCACTCGTGTTACGTTAATGAATTTAATTTACCGTGAAATAAAATTCTAATCTTGTGCTAACTGTCTTTATTTTCAAATACAATATTCAACATGTCCCATATAACCAATGACAGAGTTGTGTGCGGTGCTATCCGAAGATAAAGCGGACCAAGTCCTTTGTAGAGACCGTGCACGCCTTCCGTTTTTAAGATTTTCTTAAGGCAATCAAATACTCCTTTGTAAAGTCGTTCATCTTTTGTCCCGGAACCTGAAATCATTACATTACATTACTAACGAGTTCAGATAGTTATTATAACAAATATAGGAGATTGAAAGCGAGACAGAAAAGTAATAAAGCTAGATGAAGGTGAAGACGAGAAAATAATGATCTTTGAAAAACAGAAATTAGAATTCGATGAACAACACGTCACGTAGTATTACCCTGGTTAAAGATACGTGTACTGATAACATCCAGCGGGGTTTCCAAAAGGACACACAGGACGCCGCATGCTAAGCTCGCGAGACAGGCAAGAAGTGCAGGCGACTTTTGACAAACGCCTTTCTCAAGAAGTTTGTCTTTCAGTCTGTAAGTCATTGGATGAATCTTTCATAAACTAAACCACTAGTGTAATGTGGAAGTAAACTCTTAAAAGACACTGTGACAAAATATTAGTAATCACAAATGTTGTTATCAACCTTTAATACATGCACATGACCATTTTATACTGGAATAATTTGATATCGTTATGCTATAACTGTGAAGATTTAGTTATCGAGGGTTATAATTACCCTGATTATAAAGTCGTACGGTGACTACATCAAAGGGGCAGATAGCCGCAGAAACCAGCACTCCACTGAGAGCACTGGCCAGGAACGCTAAGCCTAGCTTTGAATTTGTGCTTATCCCGTGATTCAGAAGGGTTTCTTTGGCGCTGCAGGTAAAATATTAGTCAGGTCTTGTTTTATACCTGCCTTCAAACGATATTGTAAACATTTCGTGATAAACGGCCCTATAATCTTCTTAATTTTGACCTTGGCATAATTACTTACAAATTTTAAAGTTGATTGACAGATCATTCGTATTTTTTTATTTTTTTCAATGAATTATATGATTACTAAAAATTATACTATATGTATTTAAAAAAAACAAGAGGGCTCCAGTATTAGTGATTAATTTTGAATCACACAACCCAAATTTCCAAAAAAAAGAATATTACGTACAGTAGTAGATATAAAGAAAGACTTCAGTACCTACATCAAACAAATTGTAAATAATAAAACATTTTAAAATATTTCAAGATTTAAACTAACTTAGAACATCTACAGTGAATAAGTATATTTAGATTTCTTTTTATATTTTGAGTTAATTTCGATAAAGATAAAAGATAAGGTACTCTACGAATAAGGGACTCAATTGTTTTACCACTTACATTGAAAATGTAGTTAGCTGAGCGGCACTACCAATACTTAGTCTAATGCATGTTGCGTGGACCCCAGCAAAGTACCCACGAAGTCCTTCCGTGTTATAAATTTTGACTATCGCGTCCATTGTCCCTGTGTTGAATAGTTTTATACATGTATGAAGACAAAGTTACGGTTACTGGATCGAATTTTATTTTTCTAAGCAAGATAAAAGAAATCATATTTAAATTCACTGTATTATTCATATATAAAAAAACGCAAAAGAAAAGATCTCTTCGGCGGGGAATCGAACCCCGGTCTCCCGCGTGACAGGCGGGGATACTGACCACTATACTACCGAAGATGTGGCAAATGTAATGAAAATATCGTATTATTCCATTTAACCTTATTTTATTAAAAAATTAACTTCCTTGTATTTTTTATTGCAAATAATTCTGTTTAGTATACAAATGTTTTTACTTTATTTTGCAGATCTTTACAAAATGCCTTTAAGAAAACTAAAGTTTAAGATTTTAACACGCCTATTTAATTAAAAATTTCACCAACACCACAGTTGAATTCAAAGTGAAATTCAATTATACTCAATTTTGAGTGAATTGATGTAAAAAGTTTATATCTTTATGATGGCATTAACTAAAAAAAAATTCAAGGGTAAACCTTTTTTAACTTATATTTACCATCGTCACAAGCTTAAAAACCTAAAATTACTACTTTGCAACTTTTCATTTCTTCTGAAATCTATATTTGCGCAGTGGACATAATTTCGCAGTCTTTACATGGTCTTAGTTCTTAAAATCACTCAAAACGATACACAAGTCGAATTGCTTTTTCATGACTCTAATGTCATGATTGTATACATAAAATAAAAAGATATTGAATTTTGTCACATAATCGTCACAAATTATAATTGGATATTTTTACTTTTCGGAAAACGGATTGGATTACATTAAAAAATTAATCTACTCAAATCTTTGTTGTTTTTTCTATTGATAACTCGCATTGACTTTACGTCAAAAACGTTTTTAATTTGATGTTCTAATGAATTTTATGGTTACGCTCACCGTTATAAATATATTGTCTTCCGACTGCTACACTGGGATGAGCGGCTGCTTGCATTCGAGTTTTTACAACAGACATCGGGTTAGCAGCAACACCACTTAAAAGGCCGCTAGCACTCGCCCAAATTGCTGCCTGTTGTATACTGGTGCTACCTTCTTTTGTTTTCGTCCAACCCTGTACTTCAGCCACATGATAAGTTCCTAACCTGAAAAAAAATGCGTTATCATTAAGAATTTATTTATTAGAATTACACTGTTTAAATTGTTAAGATGTTATATAAAGAAGCCTGAGATAGCGCTACAATTATTAATACTGGTTGTTTATCTGAAGTCTCATGACTTGGCATTAAATTAAATCAACAATTATTAAATACCTAATCTAAAAGAATTGAAAGTGTGTATCGCCTAAAATAAATATATTTTTAAGCTTGATAAGTTTTACTTTATTTAATACCTAGAACTACAATGAAATCTATATTTTTATTATCTATTGTAAAAACGCATGTTACCTAACAGAGTTCATACAAAAACCAAACAACATCGCTGGCGTGAGACCTTTTTGGAGCGCAACGATCCCATCAGCCTTCGCAATCACATAAAGCCCGTGAAAAATGCCTTTATATTGCCTCGGCTGCTGTTTCCTTGATTTCAGCTCTCCTTGAAGCTGTAGTCGAGTTTTAACAACATCCATAGGATTTGTAAAAATGGTAGCTCCAGCTCCGGCCAACCCTCCGATTATGAAATCCATTGCTGACAATGAATAGAAGGGTTTACTATTTAGTAGAAATAAGCAGGAAACCTTTTTATGATTAGGAAAATATTAAAATGATACATACCGTAACAGATGTAGCCAGATTTTTAAATATTAATCCTGTATTGAACAATTTATAATATAATTTTAGAATATAATTTATAATATGATAGACTGTTTTTAGTAATGTGGTTAACATTACTAAAAACAGTCTATCATATTATAAATTATAAAATTAATAAAATTATTTACAGTTCAAAGGTCAATTTCTATGAATATAACCGGGCTTATAATTTAATTTAAATCATAAAATGTTTAATTATATTACTATTTTTAAAGTAAGCAGAAAAACACGTACTTGTACAACAAAATATGAACTGATACTATTTTCTTACGTATAAATGTGACGCCATATCGCGTGGCATTGACATAAAACTTTGGAGAAGGGCGCATTAAGAGGACGGGTTAAAACAATAATTTTACTAATGACAAATGGCCGATTTATTATTCATTAGATTTTGTATAATAATGGGTTCATTAATTGGGTGGATAAGGGATCTAATAAATAGCGTTCTATGCAAAACCTCAAAAGTTAATGACTGTTAAATTATTACCTTACTATAAGAATCATTAATTCATTATATTCTGTGAATATTGGCATCCTAAAATAATTACTTTAAACTATGAACGATAAATTAAACTACGATCGATCGCTTAAAAAAAGAATTGATCTTTGGGCAAAATATTAAAAATAGTAAAGTTGTAAAATTGTTTTCTACTGCATATCACCATCCAAAATGACGACACACAATAGGTACCGGAAAATTTGGCAGCGTTCGGATAACTGCGGGAGAAGGAAAGCAAAATGAACATGAATGAGTATTGATTATTACAATCAGATACTCGTTTAAACTTTATAATCAATGAGAGTTTATTTTGCATTAACCTTGTGGCAGGAAGAGATACCGTAACTTTTCAGAAGAAGCGTGGGTATTTTGATGTTTTTTATGTGCATGACGGATTGTTGAATTATAACTAATTATAAAACTTGTATAGTTTCTATACAAGGTATTCGGGAATAATCTTTTAGTTTAACCGAATTTGTAATTGTTAAAATCTCACACTTTTCCTCTTCTTCATAATTATAACAAGATAGATACATATATAAATAAATATTTCTTTCAACTATCGGTTTTTAAGGTTTTATTTTACAAGAAATATCTTAAGTATCTTTAAAATAATAATTTACAATAATCTGTTATCCCATAAGATAGGTATCAAAAATCGTAAGGCATCGCGTAAATAATGGTAATAAAAAGTGTTAAAAATATGCATTTTTTTAGTCAGGGTCGTTTTCTTTCCATATCTTCATCAAAGGTGTCATTAGTACTATCAACCGTCTTCGTTTTTGGGGGCAGTTCTCTAACACTGTATACTGCGCCTAAATATTTTTTAACTTTCCACCTGTACCTTAAGCTGGCTGTTGGTAGATTTTCTTTATTTCTTTGATTAATTTTACATACGTTGAGGTATATAAAAAATCATTAAATAAGTAACATACTCAAAACAATTCTAGGTAAAACAATGTGCACATTGAATGTAACTTGAAATAATAAATAAAATTGAAATCTTTGTACTTAATATGACAACGTGAAAAATTGTGTTTGTTACTCAGTTACGCAAAAACGGATGAAATAATATGAATGTTGACATACGAATAGCTTGTTAACTAGATTAACATAAACGTTATGTTTGTATTATACTAGCATTACTTTTTGTTCTAATGTCAATATGAATGAAGGCGTGTAAAAGTTAATTTTCATTAAGTTTTTTATTACATAGCAAGAGAAAGGTTTCATAAAATTGTCTTTGTGTATAGTTTTGGTGAAATGACGACGTTATTCATAAGGTTGAAGGTCAGCAATATATTCGATCAATAGATAATAGCGGTCCTTCCTTTGAAGTTAATATCGATGACCCCGTAGAAAATTGACATATTAAATAGGGCCAGCCTTTATTGATAAACGTGAAAAAGTTCATTCTTTAGAATAAGTAACGTTAATTTTTATGTTGTCTTTGATAGGTATTTGACTTCTTTATGAAATCATGCTAGATTTACTATGATATGTTACTTATTATAGTAAATCTAGCACAATTTCATATAGTAGTCAAAGTAGTAGATACTACATGATAGCTGATGGGAATTTTGCACCGATAGAAAAACTGTTCTTCGAAACCAGATTCATTATAATAATCAATTTTATAGTTACTAATTTAATTATGTATTTAAACAGTTTTACTATTTACCATATTATACCTACAATGTAGCAACATAAAGAATGTATCATTATAACTACATAGTAAAAATCCTTTCTGAAAGCTTTTAGACCCGGATTATTAACTCATTCTAATGTGTTCTTTCGTTTTAATGAATTCTAAAAAACAAAGCAACAATTGCTTATATATTCATTTTATACAAATGCATTTAATGTATAATAATTAAGCCTGTATATAAAATAGTACTTCCTCAGTTACGCGTAAGTTTAAAAGAACAATGACAGATCCTATATTTCATAGAGATTATAAAATTAATAAGCTGGCTGTATAATCATAAAAGCTAATAAATCGTAGATGCTAATGAATCTGACAATGTAACTGTCAATTAAAAATACGAATAGAAAAACATAAACCGAATAAATGTATTAGTGTCCTGTTGAATTACAATAATAGGTGTCGTCAATCGCGTGGGTACCTTCGCAGCTGCGTGTTGTGTCCGGTGGCTTAGGGCAGCGAATTCGATAGAGGCCCCACAGCGCCCAAGGTCAGGGGCAGAGGGAGGGCGGCAAACATGCTGCCCGGTCCACTAGCGCCCATCAACTCCAACAAAACGCGCGCTCTTACCACTATCTATGCGCCGCGAAAACCAAAAACTCGTAAGAATAAAACCGCACAAAACAGAATGTTGGAAAACCAAATTCCTGTTAAACCAAGCCTATCCCCGTTCCATCCTCTCCCAGCTATTGGCCAGAAACAAGAGGAGACAAAAGTCATAGTTTTAGATTTAGATAAATCTCTCAAGTTTCACGAAGTGTTACAGCCATTAACCCCACTCAGGATACATGGCTTACGAAAGAATTCGAATTCATTAGAAAACTTAGATAGAAAACCGCAGCAATTAATTCGCGAAAACACATACGATGTTATTAAACCTATTTATGTGAATGCGCCAGAAGTTGAAAAAAAGGACTATTTGAGGAAAACTAAGTCGCAGGTCATGAAAGAACCTTCTCAAATGTCTCCAAAAACAAGATTTAAAAACGCAGCATTGCAGGTTGCGAAATTGACATCGATGTCTGAAAATGGTAAGCTTTTATGCTTAAGAGAACGCAAAACGTTTTCCTTGAGTAGAAATGGAGAAGACTCGTGCAGATTGCAGCGGTTACCAAAGACCCCAAGGGAGAAATTGAACAAATTATCAGAAATCTTTCAAAGTTTAGAGCTACAGGGACGGCAGAGAGAAAGAATAAAGAAGGAAAACAGCTGGTTCTGATTAGTTTAAGTGTTATTTATGAAACGTTTTGTGAAAATTTAAATAATAGGTAACGTGTCGTAAATTATATTTTTGTTACATATTGCAAGAGCGCAAATAAGTTAATGCTCAAATATTTCACGTGTGTTATTGATTTCGATACAGTGTTTTATTAAAGCGTGTCAGTTTTTTATGTCGAAGTATATGTTTAATTTTCCTTCCATTATTATTATGACGTGTATATAAGTAAAAATTTGAAACCTTTATAGTTGGAGTGTTGTATTGTTTGTAAATATGGTACTGCACTCTCAATGGATCATTTTTTTAAGGTATACGAAGATAGCTTACCTTTTAAATTATTAATACACTTAACTGAAATTTAAAATCTTCTATTAAATTAACAATTCATAGAAAGCATATGTTATATAATTCATCAAGTTTTTTGCCTTGAAACTAAAAGGTTGTTCAATTATGTATAATTTTTTCAATTTATCGTACAATCTTTTCTTCAATAACTATGACGAAGTGAATTTCAGTCATTGACGTATTATTCTTTCTGCAAATTTGTTTTTATTGTACACGAGGTCCACTTTACAATAAAATATTTATATATTGAATTCAGAATAATAAAAACAAACGGGGTGAGCTAAATAAAACCGTTTAAAACATATAATTTAAAGGAGAACGTTGCTATTTTTATCACAGAATGTATAGGTAATGATAGTTTTAAAAGAAGAGCTCGTAAGGACGTGATAACTAAGTGATAATTACTTTTCGTCATGACATGTGACGAGTAATATTAAAAACCATGACCATTACACGCGACGGCTTCTCTAGAAACTATTAGTAAAGCAAACAAAAAATATTACATAAGGTTTCTTTATAATAAACTCGTTCATCCTTCGCTATTGAATATATTAAAGGCATATTGGTAAGCAGAAAAATATAAAAACTTCAGGAGTCATTAAAGTATATGTTATCTCTAATAAACATTTCGAGACGCATTTATTAACGACTAGCGGTGCCCTGTTCAGCTTTAATTATATGCGTACATTATGGCAATCGAAACCTTATAAATTCAACCCTTTGCCGATAAAACTGTTCGGCACATTTTATGGTTTTTAATGTTTTTGCGTGGAACCCTGATCAATTTTATAGGATAAAAGCAGTATAAGTATAGTGTTATCATATGATAGTTACATGCTAGTTAGTTTCTTTAATATCGGATTCAGATATTATCAAGAACATTCAGCATAGCGGTGCCGCTCGGTTAAAGCTGTGTCACACTATTTTAATAAATTAAAGCTAATGCGTTATTCTGGTGTGTAAGCTATTATATATAGATTCATAAAAATTCTTTCAGTAGTTTTCGCGTGAAAGTTTCGTGTTTATATAGTATAGTAGGATATAAATACAAACAAATAAAGCTGTACTGAGGAATCGAACTTATGTCATTATATTATTGGGTAGAGTTGTTATTATAAAATCTACGGCGAAAGCTAAAAAACATCATTTTTTTATTACAAATGACTAGATTCATATAAATTACCTTTCTACAAAGCTGCAATTAGGTCATGTATAGTGCACCCTAGTTCGTGTTTGGTTAACACGATCGCGTGACAACAATTGTAAAAATTCAAATTTTAACATTTATGTGTAGCTCTTATTTTATTCATGAACATTGAATATGCAATTATGTCTTAATATAATTTTGAAATTCAAGTAGTAAACACGATCCATAGTTTGATTTGCAATAATTATAACATGTCAGTCACTGCTGAAATTGTAATCTGGATAATGTCAATGTTTGATGACTTAACATCATAACAGTAGTTTTAAAAATAAATAAAAAGATATTTATGCCATTACTTATTCAAATCAGTAAATACATAGAACAGAAGAAACATAAATGCGATGAAACATTACATATCAGAATAATATTATACACAATTAAAAGTAGTTACAATATGAAATTATTTTATTATTAAAATAAAAATGGTTGAATACAAATCTATCAGTGTCCAGAGTCTTGACCTGTTTAAATGCATATTTACATAACAGAAAGTAGGCTAGCTGGAGGATTATTCTGTATTTTTGCAATCTCATCCTTGAATTTCGCAATAGTTTCTTTGGCAAGACTTAGTTTTTGTTTTAATTCTGATATTTCTGTTCTTACTTTAGTCTGTACGGTGATAATTTTCTCTAATGTTTTTTCTTTTTTATCCTCAACTGAAAAAATAATAAAATATACTTAAAGGTTAGGGAATATTATTTGTAATAATTAGTAAGTAGTTTCAAAACTTATTTTTAAAGTATGCAAATTAGGAAGCTAAAGTACTATTTAATACCATAAAATATTTAAGTTAGTAAAGGTCACCTTGACTTAATACAAAACTTCATAATTATTGAATTTTTACTTAACAAATACTATTTATTTAAAGAAGACAAAGCTTATGCAATCTGTTTTGTGGGTTGGATTATATAATACTAACAATCTGTGTCATGTGTCCAAGACCCATTAGTTATTGGTTTAACATTATTTAGTAGATGCTGCATCAGCTGCGTGGGCTCCTGGAAGACAATCTCTTCATATGATTCGCTAACAAGAGCTCGACCCACTTGAGGGGCTCCCTCAGTTACTGGAGACTGGAATAGCTTTAATATATGATATAATGTTACCTGTAACACAAACAAATCAATTGTAATATTTGTTCAATGTTATTGGGCTATGGTTAGGTCCCATGTTGTTTTATCTACATATATTGATAAATTTATACATTATGTTTTATTTAAATATAGAAAATTGCTATTTACTTATTGTATCCAATGTGGTACAATTAAGCTGTAAAGCATGTAGTATTAAGTTATGCAGCTTTAAGAAAAAATTATTAATTTACTTACTGGTCGTTCATTAGGATCATGGAAGTAGATTTTAATAACAATTTCAAATTCTCCCCAACCAGTTTCAGTTAACTCATATGGTGGCTTCGTCATTATTCTGTTGGGGTTGGCATAACTTTCATGTAATTTAAAATGAACCTTCTTAATATATGCAGACATATCTTCATTCGCGTAAGGTTTAACGTATACTGTCCATTGATGAGTGTGACCGTCTTCCTCGCGTTTTTTTCCGAAGTATCGAGCTATATTGCCGTATACTATCGGTTTAACTATAACTAACCCCTACGTTAAACAGATATGTTATATTATGTAAATTTTATCAACGTATAAACTTTGAAAAAATTATTTACCTTCACTCTGCCCCCTGAATCAGGTCCGAAATCTGTTGGTAAACTCATTTCTGGGTTATAATTTACAAAATTTTTCGAATCCACGATGACTGATTGTTAATACCCAATTACTATTAAAATCTAAAGGTTTTGAGGACATATAATATATCAGTATAATTGAAACATTAAACTAGATAAATATAACGTAAAATTAATTTAGATAACTAATAAATTATTAATATACAGCACGTATTAACTGCTATGTAATATAGTTGTTTCATTGTTTGTTATGATTGAATGACATTTGACGTTGACATACTAATGATTACAAAGGAGTTACTTGTCAAATTATGATATGATCTTCACAGATAACCTTCTGGTCAACCTGTCTGAGCGCACAGCTGGACATAGGCTTCCCTCAAGGATTTCTAAACCAACCGGTCACCTGCGATCTGCATCCAATGGTTCCCTGCCGTCCTGGCCAGGTTCTTTGTCCATCTCGTGGGAGGCCTTCCGACACATCGGCACGCTACATAAGAGATAACCTTATTTGATTACGTTTTAAAATAAAATAATTATATATCGAAATATTTTTAAGTTTTTGTATATGCATGCCAAGATTCATTAAGCCTACAATTTAGAAGTAGTCACTTTAATGATAAAATTATATTTCTTTAAAATTCGTTAAAAATGTAGGTTAAACTTGATGTGTATATCTTTATGGCATAATCGTTTTTAAACGAATATACCGAATTGAATGCAGATTTTTTTTAACAACCGCCATAATTGAGTGCCCATTTGGATGTATTTTTTATCTGCTACTTCTATTTTTTTTTAACTTAAAATTTAGTAGGTAACCTCGTTCCAACATGAGATACGGATTTAAAATTATACTCATACTTCGTAAATAAAAAAACACCTTTTTATATATATTATACAATTTTAATGCAAGTGAACAATGGTCCAACAAGCTCGATTCCTTAACTTTTATATTATAACTTACATAATATTAGTAATATTACGATACTTAAATAACATATTTTGCCTATCTAGATTGCAGGTAAACGCGTTTATGAGCATATCACTACAAGTACAATCACAACATCAAATTGATCTCCACGTCTATTACACGTCTGTGAAGGCCTTTGGAATCCTTAAATCTAAATTTATATTATTTTAAACAACGATTCGATCACATAGTTACGCTAATTGAAAAAAAATAGTCGAATTGAGAACCTCCTCCTTTTTTAAAGTCGGTTGATAATAGATAAAATTGCACTCAGACTTTGGTTAAAATTTGTGTTCGGTGATTGTATTTTCAACTTCAGTACTCAATAACGGATCGTTTTCTTCTTCTAGTCTCGAAGACCTCGAGCTTAGTCTTGAAGCCGATACTCTTTGTGTTAGATTCAATAGATTAGGCACAAGTGCCCCACACGGCGTTGCGGGGGCTGATCTTGAAGACATTCTGTATCCAGTACCTGGTGAAATTCTTGAATTCCTACCGCTATAACCGACTGATAATGGCATATATAAGCTCGATTTTCTTGTTCTGGACGATTTTTTTCCAGTATCCAATCGTCTGAGTCGTCTGTCTTCACTTAGTCTTCGTAATGTAGAATCTCTAGACGTCTGTGTCGGACTGGTAGGCTGTGGTGGCGATTCGCAGGTTCCTGCTTCGGGTGAGGGGAAGAGATGCCGAATGCCATACGCTTCGTGGTCGAATACAGTGTCTTCTGAGTTTGAATGTACATGTCGTAGCGGTGGAGAGGCACCCAAGCGCGGTTTGCACCCGCCATCACAATACATTTCGCAATCGATAAGCTCTAAGTCTAGATCATAAGATGGGTCCTGAAACAAAAGATGAATGCTGAAAAGTTTTCCTGGTACAACAAATTATATTTACAATATTATAATATATACAGTGCACTACATTACGTAAATAAAATTCGTACAAAATCTTACTTAACAGAAAAGCTTCGTTTAAATTATATTTCCTAATTTATATTATAGTTATTTAAACAAATTAATTTAGTAATATTACCATTGGCTGAACAGGCGAATTGATCAAGTTATCTCTGAAAGTGGCATTGTTCGTGGGATCTCTACGTCTAGGTTCAGCTAACGAAGTTAGAGACCTTAATACAGTGCGTCCGCAGCCCATACTACATTCATTATAACTATTCGCACAGGAGTATGGTGGAGGCACCATTGTATTAGCCTGTAAGTATATTACCATAGATTTTAAATTCTATTATATTATGGCAGGTAGCATTATTAAAGCATAATATTGTGTTAGTTATATTTTAATAGCTGAATTATTTAATCGATTGTGATGATAGGTATACCTATTGACATTTTACTCGTGTAGGGTTCAAGACAAGATAGTTACAATTATGAACATAAATTCAACTTGAAAAGGTTTTTTTTCAGGTAAAACTTATTCATTTCCTTATTAACGAGAAATATGCAAAATAAACATAGTTCTGAAGTGTAGGTACTAATTCAGATGATATATAAAGTTCTACTAATTTCTATGAACGCTTGTCAAAAGTAGTTTTGTGTGTAGAAATAGAATATTTAAAATATTGTGCACTTAGACACGTTATAACTGAGTAGAGATTTAAGAGAACACTTACCTCGTTAACTGCGTTGCACATATAACTCGAGTTCAGAGACTCGGCCGTGCTTGTGGCCGATAGAGAACCTGAAAAATGAGATATGACATGATTTCTGTGATTTAGAAACTTTATGCATTAAATATTCTTGATCTTGTTAGCTTCAAATTCAAACATTAAATAAAATCTTCTGCGAAGAAAATTCCAGACACATACAGAGTTACAAGCAAGTGAAAATGAAAATATTTTATTATCTTTATTAAAAAGTCTATTTATTTGAATTTAAATACAATTTAAAAAGTAATATACTCTTATTTGTAATTTTTTTCTTCTTTTATTAATTAAAAAAAAATTGTAGACTGTACCTGGCGCTCGTATAACATAATTCCTGAAGTAGTGTACCATAAGGTAATTCCCACCAGATTTTCCCTCCCCTTCGTTGCACGTTATAACGAGAGGATACAGATCTGGCTTTGAAGTAACCTGAAGTTATATTACACTTGAGACATTTTTAAGAAATTACATACATATACATATACATTTAATCACGCCTTCTTCCCATAGGGGTATATGTACGAGTATATTATTATATTATATCTATAATTTCATTGGGATATGTCTATTTTGCGTCCTTGAATATGTAAAAACATTAATTCTTCAGCAACAATGCATCCATAATTTTATTTCAAGCAATCTTACTAGGAAAAAGTGGAATGATGGAACTTTTATACTCCTTCAAGTCCTTCGGCCATTAGGTTTACAGACTAATAGAATTCTAATATAAATATAAGTTAACTGAACATCGAACTTGCTACTCATCTGGTGAAGAAGGTGGCTTGTTACGGTAAAAGTGTAGATAATTATATCAATTGAAGAGAAAGATATAATATTAGTATGCCTTCATGAGTTAGAATTTTATTTTTATATAGATAAGCTTAATATTTACTTCAGAATATGGTGGTGGTGCCTGGTGGAAAGATCCGCAACGGCTGTACCTCGGCGGCGGGTACACGGAACCAGCAGAATCTCTCTCCGAAGCATTGCGGTGAAAGCAGCAGGCCATAGAGCACATATAGAACCCACGAGTCCGTTTAAAAACCACACACCATAAGCAACACGCAACAATGCCCACAAGTGTTCCCAATAGGAAAAGGATTTGCCTAAAAATATTTGAAAAAGTCTTAATGTTTATATTTTTTTTTGTAAATGAATCCCTGACCGGTCTCTACGGAGCATTTTATCTTTTATTAGATTTAAATTGAGTCCATAGTTCATTAAGTAGTAGATAGATATACATATAACGATATGAACTACATAAAGTGACTATAGTTAGTTATAATGTTTTCATTGGAGTGATCATATATTACATAGCATGAAAGGTTTTTCTGCTATCATTAAATATTTTAAAGTTCCGAATAATTTTATGTGATATCAAACAATTAATTAAAAATAACAGAATTGGTTCTAAATTAAAACTGACTACTGTGGTAACTAAACCTATACAAATAGTGATTATAAATTATTTAAAAAAGGATTTTTACCATTGCAAATACCAATCGTTTGTGAATAATTCTGGCGTATGTCTTGGTATGACGGTGGCTGGTGCACAGCATCCTTCTTCGCAGCACAGCCAATGCGGCGGACAATGCTGGCCATCGGAACACGGAGTTTGAGCTGCACACTATTAACAATTAGTCGATATAGCATAATACAAATCTTGTCCAATTAAATTAATACATATAGAGAATAAATAGGCAATTATTCTAACATACAATGTACTATAGATTATAAGAGATGAGTTGTTTATAAAATGAAATAAAAGATTAAAGAAACGTACAAACTTTTTTGTAAATAATTAAACTATAATATTTTAATCGTTTTGATGTTAATAACGTTATAATTTTAAATAAAGCTTATTATTAAACCAGTGTGTACCATTTTCTTCGTTTGTTCACGCAGGAAAAGACCCAAGAGAACTGTAAACCTGGTATAAGAAATAAGAAAAATTAAAATCTGTATATGAAAATTTGTTAATAAATAGGTAAATAATTTAAAATGGGTGCAGGTTTAAGGATATGGAATAAAAATATAATAAGTTATAAAACGGATGCGACATTGAACTGTAAACATTCAGTATTAAGAAAAAATTTTCGCGGGAAAGTGAAAACGTACCGCGCATGTTTTCCCGCGGATCGATTGTACTGTCAATGTAATTGTAAGTATAATTTGTTTCCTTCAAGATTTAGATGATAACTATAGTTGTTTAAAATATAGATAAATTTACCAATTTCAATTGCGCAAGTAAATAAGAATTTGTTTCTTCCGATATTAAATGAAGTTTTTAAATCATAAGCGCCTAAACAAAAGAAAAATGTTGGATTTACATTTTTTTATATAATCTGAAGCATGATATAATTTTTCAAGATTAACATGGTTATATCAAAACTATAAAGCGTAAAATAAATAATAATAATAAAAATATTAATATAATAATAATACATTTTATAGACTAGATGAAAGCATTTACGTGAAATAAAACTACAATTATCTAGTTAATAATCTACTTACAAAGGTTTGAATAGACATGATCCCAAGTATAATTGCACCAAAGATAGGAAAGAACATTTTGGTTACAATAATATAATTTTAGGACACCGCATGAAGGACGTATTACGTATTCTCATAAATCACATTAGACAAAGTGAAGCGCTGTGTGCACTATACGTGACAGTGAAATAACATAATTTTATTTTGGGGGTCTCATCCCCACATCACGTATTACCCCTGAAAGGGGCCGCACGATACTGAATTTTCTTGTCCACCAACCACCCCCATAATCCACCCGGCACACTGTATGTATAACTAGTTACCTTGACCCACCTAACTCCCCCCTAAATATCTTACGTCTTTTGCCTGCGGTTACATCTTATGCTAGCCAACTTGTCCGTAACTTATACTTTTCTCTATTAAATATGATTTTAAAAAATGTGTTCATGGTATATTTTTAATGTCTGTATGGTTTATACTCTTATTAGAGTCTACTCTAATAATTTTTATAGTTTTCTTTTAAATGCGCCGGCGTAAATGTTTTTAATTTTAGTACATGGTTTTTCATTTTTTCATTAAAGACACGAAAGATTATAAAACTGAAGCAAAATTATCTTCGACTATACCAACGTTCTATCAACATATATAAATGAGACCAATGTAATTTCAAAACAAGCATTGATTCTTTTAATTTATAAGTCAAGCCCGACTATCTTATGGGCACTATTAATACTTACAAAATGTGATACATATATAATCTTTCAAGCTCAATCGTAATTCTCATGCAGTTTTAATTTTTCTTTATAATCAACGTGAAATAAAAAAATATTTATCATATTTTTTCAAATAAAATAATGTTGAGCGTAATCTGTGAAACTGTGCTGTCACTGATTACTTCACTGTCAAAACTTAAAAGTCAAAACGTACTATTATATAGTGGCTAGTAAATAGGTTTTTAGTTTCTAGTTACTAGTATCTACTACAGGCTGTTTAAATCTCTTTACAGTCAATTTTATCTAAATTTAAAAGTTATGCGCTGAATAATAAAGTCCTATATAAACTACCGATAATGCAGCGTTCTATATTATTAGCTTGTCTTTTTTTAAGTGTTGTAGCATGGGATGACGACGATTTAGAAGTTTTTGACGTGGTCGAGGAAGTTAATCAAAATTTTTATGAATTATTGGGAATTTCACTGGTAAATAAGTCTTTTTAAAATTAATAATTTTGTGTATGATCGTAAGATATTGATAGAAATATTTGTAAAATCATGTCTGGATTTTTTCATATTTTATTTCTCAACAAAAGAATACTCCTATTTTTTCCTGTCTGTACAGGGTACCGTTCGTAACAACCTGGAATTTCATAGAAGTAATAAGTAATTGCTTTAGTTTTGGAGACAAATACCATATATAAATTTGTTAAAAATACATAGTTTCAATGGTTTAAATCAAAAGTGATTGTCTATGTTACAAGTATTTTAGGATATTCTGGAAATATATAATATTCAGAGATTTATAATAAAAAATGGAATTTTAGGAAGCAACATCACAAGAAATTAAAAGTGCCTTTAAAAACTTAACATTAAAATTACATCCAGATAAGAATAAAGCCCCTGATGCAGATGTACAATTTAGAAACTTAGTTTCTGTTCACAATATACTTAAAGATCCAGGAAAAAGAGAAAAGTAAGTTTATTTCTTTTCCTTTAATATTTATATAAGTAACAATCAAGCAATTTTAAAAGTAATACTTAAGGTAAGTAAGCCAAACATTTTAATTCAGTAGTTTATTTTTTATGCTATGATTTGTCTTATTAGGCATTATTCATTTATTGATTTATAGGTATAATGAAGTCCTCAAAAATGGACTTCCAAACTGGAGATCAGCAGTGTACTACTACCGACATGTTAGAAAAATGGGTCTAGCTGAAGGATCTATAATCTTATTTATTATTATAACATTTGGTCAATACCTTGTTGGATGGGCGGCATATATTGAGAAGAAGTATACAGCTGTGAGTAAAACTTACAATTTTATTAAAAAAGGTATTTTAATTTATGTTAATCAGATTCAGATTCTATAGTAACAATAAATATATTAAATACTTTTGAAATATTACAAAGTATTATATCCTTTAAAAAAGAAACCATAATTGTTTACCATAATGGTTGTCAATAACATTCTTTTCACATGTTAAACTTTTAACAGGAGCAAATATTAAATTCAAAAGGTAGAAAAAAGAAGCGTACAGGATTTGAGTCAGGATTAGCTGAAATTCTAGATCAATTACCAAAACCGAGTATAAAGGACACCCTTCCATTTCAAATACCAAGAGGAATATGGTGGTCTATCACAGCCATACCATATGCTATAGCTGCTTACAAGGAGAAGAAGATACTGGAGCTAGAAGAAGAGAAGAGAAGAAAGAAAAAGTGAGAATTATTCCTAACATATTCTTATCTTATTACTCATAAATAAAAATCCAACATACTATTTACTAATTTTTTAGTAGTATTCACAAGTCAGTAGATTTACTTGTTTTAATTGAATTGCAATTATTTATTTTACAAAACACTGTTTTCCACTTTTTAAGACTGCCAATATGTTTAATGATACAAATTTTGTAGCTGTTATCCAGCAAATAGGAGACTATTATTATTTTATAATGTATAAAAAGTTTTAGACAACCAATTATAATTTAAATATAAATTAATAGTTTAAATGGACTATATGTATTTTGGAATAAGTAAATTTCCTATGTAATAGGCCCTTTGTAGCGGCAATAATAACAATTTGTATAAATAATAAATTAGAGTAGAGGACGATCGTGCACGGGAGATACGTGAGTCTGCCGCAGCTGAGCTTCGAGCTGCAGCCGGAGGTGTTAGGCGAAGGCGCGGTTTTGTTCCGCCGGAACGGGATTGCGTACTAGACCCGGCTGACGAGCCTGAACAAGACTCTTTACCTCTCAAAGAAGCCAGAGAGGTAAAAAAATTTTACAATCACTTCAAGAGCAAACAATGTAACTAGGTTGACAACATTAATTTGATTTCTAACCAAAATTTACTAAGGTAAGAGATATCTTCGTTTATATGAAAAAAATTCGAGAAAGAAAAGTAAATTTAATATCATGTGCTATTAAATAACTTCGGGTTGGGCAAAGTGATTGCCATAAAAACTTTATTACTTTTTTAATTTATGTACTAGTTAATAGAGCCTAATTACAAAAACAAAAAACAATGATCTCTCTTTCTTTTACATAATCAAAGCCAGCTCCACCAGTGATATCGGGCGGTTTATGGACAGATGATGATTTAGCTGAGTTGGTTCGGCTCGTTAAAAAATATCCTCCGGGCGCGCCGGAGCGATGGGAGCGTATCGCGGAAACCATGTACCGGTCTGTGCCAGAAGTGACCCATATGGCCGCTAAACTCAAAGAAAACTGTTATAAGTTACCTTCTCAAGAAGCAGAAGAACTACCCCCAGAACCACCTAAGAAGGTAAAAATAATAAATAGATTTAATAAAATAAGAAATTATCAAAGAGACATGTAATAAACATATATCAAGCCAATAAACAAAGAAACCTCAAACTCAACCCTGTAGAATTGCTAATGGTTTTTCAAAATCTCATATTTGTACGTTATGTTATTTCTAAGAATTCGCAAATTTCTGGCAACTATGCCAAAATGAAGAGTAGATTTCACTACTTAATAATGTATATTATGTTATATAGTTTAAGATCTATTTAAAGGTCATCAAGCCGGTCCGTCGATATTACCCACAAAATACCTCATCTTCAAACATTGAAATATATTTTTATGTTTAAAGGTGAAAACTCGAAAAGCTGATGAAATATCTGTTAGTTCGGCAAGTAATTGGTCTCAGAGCCAGCAGAAAGCTTTAGAGGTGGCGCTTGCAAAGTATCCAAAAGGTGGTGCCGGGGATCGCTGGCAGAAGATTGCCAATAACGTTCCCGGAAAAAGTAAAGTAAGTAGCAAAATACTAGATAACTCTTGTACAAATAACGGTATCAGTGATTTATGGACTACAACTTGATCGTTATTTATTTTTATTTAAAGGTGGCAATATTTTCACAACATCGTTCACGATATTCATATATTCATAATATTGAATTTATGATGTATGTAGTGTTATATATTAGTATTCCCTTAATGTTAATTAATTATTTAAACAGTAAATGAATTTGATAAATTAGTTTTAAAATGTTTCTTATTGCATTTAACGCTTCAGAAAGTTCTTAACTAACGTCTTACAGACTTACATCACCAAACTGTTGGCATTTTTTATTTAAAGTTTAACAATGAACGGCAAAGTGGGTCAATAAAACGTGATCGTTTTCTTATATAATGAATTTCCAAAGACTATTTTGTAAATGGTGAAATTAACTTTCCTCGGATATTTATGAATGTATATTTTTATATGTATTGCTAGCGGGTTACATAGGGAAACAGGCAGTATTTACTAGCCAAGTCATTGATCAGTAAAACAGACAGAAACGTGTCTTGTCTGTCTGTCACGCTGAAGTTTCCTTTCCAAGATAGGCCTAAAATCACACATATTAACAAGTAGCAATTGAGTTTTATACGTATATACGTAGTCCAGACAAAAATTGTTAATTTTATTAAGATAATTAAAATGCATACCACACATGTCTTTATTGATTTTGTTTCGTTGTACTCAGCTACATGATTCTATGTAACATATTACAGGAGGAATGTATGCAAAGATGTAAATATTTATCGGATATGCTGAAGAAACAGAAACAGAAGGAGGAAGAACAAAATGGTGAGGACTGCGCGGGCCCCCAGGACAAAGAAGACGAGCCTCTTTTGTGATGTGAAGGGATATTCGGAATCATTATGAAATCAACTTTGTGATGATGAAAACGGTGACAAAACTGGCATTCTAATCGGATTTTAAAAATAACATTATTTTATAAATGTATAGTATCGAACACCGGAATGTTTCGAAAAAAGTAATATAAATAAGGAAGAAAAAATAATTTTTAAAAATTACACTATTCCATAGTATAAAGTAGGAATTTTACAAGAAATGTTTGGTGTAACCATATAAATAGATTTTATTAAATTTTGCCAAATAATATTACGGGCCTAGCTAGAACGCGCCTACGGCTTCGATCCTATAAAGTATATTTTATAAGAATGCACCTACTGCATGGACGAAGAATCAAAATTAAATGAAAGTGATGTGGACATAAGCTAATCGTTATTCAAATTGGTTCTGTCGTTTGTTTTATATTTTAAAGTACAATAAATATACATTCAAGGTTGTAAAAATTTGTATTAATACATTTCTAAACAATGAATAAAAGAACTTTATTAAGGGACTATTTTTTTCATCGTTAAGATATTGGGATGTGTATTTAATTGAATACATAAATATTGTATATTCATGTAATTAAATGTGACTAGTAAATTATATTGTTATAAAAGTTATGTACGACGTTTTAGGTTTTTTATTTCCAGTATTTATTTATTGATACTTGTAGATTATGATTGTAAACCTCTTCTTAATAGTTAAAAGATGATATAATTGCTGGAAGAAAAATTACAAATAAAAGTTCGTCAATTTTTGTTGAATGTTAATTTTTATTAAATTAAATAGAACTCAAATTTATAGATATATTTTACAATTTCAACATTAAGTTAGTTTAGTGTATGAATTAGTACTCTTTGGGCGTTCCGAAGCGCTTGTACAGATCTGGCACCGGGAACCTTCCTTTTCCTGTTTCGTACCCACCACCAGTGCTGCCATAAAAACCTGGTCGAGGAGCTGTTGAGAAAAAGATTTTAAATTAATTAGGTGTTTTTCGTAAATAAGTTTTGTCGTCCTATCAGCTAGAGAGCTGAGCACGTTATGTCATGATAATGGTCTGGGCTTCAAGACGTATTCAATATCTGTTGACTGTAAAACTGTTACCGATTCAAGTACATGTAATGATGTCAATAAGATTTTGAGGAGAGCCAAAGGCAGTGTTCGCCAGAACACGTTATATAAAAGCTGAAAGTTTCTCCATGCGATGTCCTCAACACATTTAACAACTATCGGCGACTTTTTTCTATTTCTTGTATTACTAATAGGATAGTTTGAATTATTACGGTTTAGGTTTGGTGTCAGCTAACAAAGTGTATGAAATTACGACCGACTTTGCGTTTTAGAAAATAATTATTTATTATTTCAAATTCGAAGGGTCGCCGGCAGAAGTTTATATCTATGTAAACTTCTGCCGGTGACCCTTCGAAGAAATTTTAATTGTTTCTCTATATAATAAGTGAATATCATAGACTGTTATATGTTACATGCGAAACATTGAATAAATCTTAATAGACATTCATGAATGATATGTTGCCAATTGCAAATGTCATAAAATGCTAAAGCTGATTATTAATTTAATATTAATATGAAAATTACAAATGTTCAATATCATCTCATCTGCAGAATCAAGACTAGTTCTGAGGCTGGGAGGTGTATGAATTGGTTATAAAAACCGTCTTTGGCCAACAATGATGTTGTTTCTAAGATATAGATATAGGTACTCACTGGAACGTAATGGCCAACCATTACTTTCACCGCATTGGCGACACGCGCAAGCATCGGGCGAGGCGACGCGGTGAGGTATCGTCGAGCCGTCCTGACACGTCAACATCACTACCAGCGGCGCATAGCGAGTTGCGGTGCAACATTCGCATACGGAGTCATGAAAACCCGTCTCTGTAGAAATTGAACTCGTATTATATATATTACTAGCTGATCCAGCCAACGTCGTTTTGCCACATATTATATATTTAGGGGTTGACTGTAGAGGGGTGAAATTTATGGGCTGTATGTATTTTTATATTCTGTATCTTAAAAAGATTAAAACAAAAATTTTCGTCCAATAATTAAAACAAAAATTGAGGGTGAACAACCCTTATCGCTTAGGGGTATGAAAAATAGATAGTAGCCGATTCTCAAACTTACTGAAGACGCATATAAAATTTGGTAAACAGCGGTAGAGCCGTTTCGAAGGAGTATGAGAACGAACATTGTGACACGAGAATTTTATATATTAGATATTACATTGATATATATATATACATATACAGGGATGATAATAATGAATTAAAAAAACTTATTAAAAGATTTTGTTCAACAAGTTTCTTGCTTTACTTTTTTTAAAAAAAGCAGATGTACTTTGTGTGTTAACTTCAAAGGAAAGTTATTTAATTAATCAACTTCTTGTCTATCCGTTATCGTGATATTTCAAAAAGCAATGAACGTATTATTTTGAAGTTTGGAAAATCTACTGAAAAGTTGATAATTTATAATCTTACGGTTATTGTATAGTGTGCCGGAATCACAGGTTCCGCGGCATTCACGGAAGCCTTGCAGAGGTTCCTTATTGATGCAGAGACCACGCAAGCCCAGGAACATGCGGATCAAACCTACAGACTCGGCTGTTTCTACTTCTGTTGGTACACATTTGCCTGAAAATGAAACAAGAATTATTATGTGAACTTTCAATCGACGTAAAACTATCACGACCTGTACTGTACTGTATTATTTCCATCTTGGGATTGTTATTACTCCTATGAAAAAGTTGGTAGGACTGCTCATAAATGTATTGAATGAAAAATATATTATAATAAACAAACAAGTGTAAATTTAACTCACTCTGTGATTCTGGTTTCTTTAGGCAAACCTGACAGCATTCTTCCGTGACGCGATCTTCGGGCGGGCAATCGGAAATATCGGGGCACTGCACGCGAGAAGATGTCACGAAAACTTCCTCTTCCATCTTATCGCACGTGTACGTCGTGCAGTTATCCATCGATTTCCAAGTAGAACCTAGAGCACGGGAAATATTTAACAATTAATTTACTTCTATTTACTGTCATAATATAAGTCAGTAATGGTGTCCGCTTCCGTTGCATGCGGCCAAAATTTATTAATGGCTTCTTAAATGTTCAAAACTGCTTTTTTGATTACGATAATTCAAATAATTAGTCAATAATAATTTTATACCGATCGATTATGACTATCATTTCATATCTGAGATTACAGGTTTGTGTAATATACGTTTTAAACTTATTTAATGACTAATATTGTATTATAAGGATTTTGGTTCCGAAGGAAATTACTAACCCGGCTCCTTAAGGTCGCCACCGATAATGCATTGTTCCTGCACGCAGTGGCCACAGCATTGGCCGGCGGGTGGAGCGCTGTACGCCCAGCCGAGCTTGCATTGCATATCGCAGCCTTGCACAGACTCTGTCTGCATCAGCCGCCCTGATCCGTCGCGGCTACACGTCACGTTCTTGCACGGGTCTGATGTCGGCCATGTTTGACCCTCCTGTTTTGTAATATGTTACGAAAATTAATATTTCAATAAGAATTTACATATCTATACTGATAAATAAAATTAAAGCCTCTTGAATGCCTATAAATGTAAGGGTACTTACAACAAAATGACAATTTATTTATTTGGAGAGACGGTCAGCGTATAATAGTACGTGTATTTTATCATCATTATCAAAATCATCAGCATAAACTCTAAAAAGTGTATGCACAAATCTGACGTGCATACAACCGCGAGGCGACATTAGTGAATATATAAGGCCGTTGTTAAGCACGCTATATACTCTGACAGTAATAATGTAGTATAACACCATCTGTATTAAGAAAAATGTAATGTTCACTTTAATAATCTACTGTATACATACTTGATAGATTTCGTTCCCAACTCGACAAGCGATGGGTTCTCGTCTAGGACAGCATTTGCCTGGGATCTTCTCGTCGCTCAATACAAACTGCTTTAACATCGCCTCTGGGATCTCAGGACACGGCTCATTTGCTGATATGACTTGTAGCTGTTTCGGAAGATCAGATAAGTAACTAAAGATATCTGTCATAATTTAAGTATTTCACATTTTAACATACTTTTATTAACATTTATCGTTACTATTATTTAATCGTGGGAGTAAATTTTAACCAATGTCATATTTTTTTAAAGTTAATTGCATACGTAGTTAGGACAATACAGTTGGTATTTAAGAGTTGCTCTGATAATAAATATAGAAAATATTTACTCTGAAAATCCTAACTATCCTCAGACTCGCTAACTTATCCATTTCATTTACAAAGCACAATGTGCCTTTCGTGAACGGTGATATGTATTTTTATTTAATTGTAACGTTATTTGTTTTTGTCAAAAGCTTTTTACGGTAATGTTATATAATTTAAATTATTTAACAGTAACATTATTGCTTTTTAAATTTTTTATATGACTTCCATAACAGTTATAAACAATTTCATAGAGCACATCGATAGGAATACTTTTTAAAGTTCTTTAGTTTAATTGGAAAATATTATAACTTACGTTGTCATCAATAAGGACGCAAGTGTAGTTGTAGCAAAAGTCATCTGAGGTCCACGTCTCTGATATATTGTGAACTTGTTTTTGGTAAATACATGCGACTGGTTTGCATTTTCCACAGCATTGACCGCTCTCCGCTGTCGCCGGCACGTACTCCCATCCCTACACATACAGACAATATCGAGCCTTGTTTTTAAATAATTAATCTTATCTAGACAATGCCTATTATCTATACTAATTTTTAAAGAAGGTTCGTTGATTTGGAAATATCGAGTTCTAGCAATCACCAGCGTTGACCGTTTAAGATTTAAAGAGGAGAAATAATCTATACCCGTCTTCATTGCATTATTTTGCTTATTAGTATAATCAGCATAACCGGTTCGGCAGTTTAGACGCGAAAGCGTAACCAACAAACAATTTTATTTTCGCATTTATAATATTAAGTTAGGATTAATAAGTAAAAACTTCACAACTTATAAGTTAAGCCTCTTCTCTACAATGTAAAGGTATTCCGATGTAAAAAATAACAATCTCATTTTTGAATGATATTCACTAGCGAGAGACTCATTTAGCGATAGGTGATGATGATCATATCCATAAATAAGTAATAATATTATATTATTAATTACTATCTATTAGTCTATTATTTATTTTTATTTCTAAGGGTCGGAAATATAATGCAGACAATACACCTAGATGTAGAAATGTTCACATTTGGACCTATATTTCACCAGATGTTAACTGATATGACAACACTAATCTGTAAATAATCTACTTTATTAACTATCATAAATTAAATTTCCTTTACTAAATTCGTTAATAGTTAGAACTTACGAGCTGACAGTTTGTATCACAAGTTTGAACAGTGGTAACTACTTCGAGTTTGCCTTCCGCAACTTCTTTACACTGATACGATTCGCAAGCGTTGTTGGGCGACTTCCACGTCTCATCAATCTGGAAACGAGATATAATATTCAATTGTGTTTAAGGAACTCATAAGATGTAGATTTCCACTTGCGCTTCTGTAATTTTTTGTAGTTATTACTAGGCACACCTCTTAGACAGGTAAAAGTCTAGTCACGAAAACTATCTTACTTTCCTCTTTGTTTATGTGATTGTAGGGACTCTATTGGTACGAGATGTTATAGACGTGCTGATGTCCTCGTATACTGTCTTTCTCGTGAAGTGCGGCGGCAGCGATGTGCACATAAGCTGTACTTACCTTAAAAACCTCGATAGTAATTGCACACATAACTTAGTTTTTCATAGCTTATACCTTCATATTTAATAATTATTACAATAACAATTCAATTTAATAATGTAAGTTTATAATGTATCCGTTGCTGGTTGCTTATATAAAGTGCATGTCATTTTTAATATCCATAAAGAATAGAACAAAAATTTAGAAAAAACATTCTTGCATGGCTATTTTATCCACAGGATTAGTAATGGTAGTGTCCTAGTAAGGCAGCATTAAGCTTTATTTGTCTTAATAAATCGAACCTTGTATATATTATCACCCTCTCTGCAAGCAGTTTGAACTGGTAGTGGGCAGCAAGCGAAGGGGATTGGACGGGCTTCTACCACGAATTGATCACTGGAAACAATGGCCGGACATTCGGTGACACTGCACTGTGCGTTGGCCGCCGAGCCAGATTGCACACAGCGGCAGGACCGACATGGACCATCAAACCATACCGCGTCTATCTGTTTACAAAAATAATCAGAATTATAACTATTTAAAAATTCCGTTCGGATCTCAAACCACTAATTGAAACGGGCGTAAAGTGTAGTGATGCGCGTCTCAATTTCGTTCTATGATTTTCCGAATAATCGTAATGAAAATTATTAGGTCATTATTAGGATATTAATAAGGAAATTAGATAAATGAATTAATTTAGTATTAAATGTTTTAGCTTGCTTAGATTGGACTTACGTCTTTAAGTAAAACTTGTGAAGTAGCGCGAGGCTTTTCACCTCCTTGCGCAGCAGCCTCCCAATCCAATGTTGCCAAGCATTTATCCTTAGGTAGTTCTACAATTTTAAGCATTTACAATTAACAAAACTGCATAATATTACAATATTAGCTATCTTAATTGATAATAGCAAAGTTTTTAAGGAAAAAGATGTCTTAAAATTGCTTAAACGTTTTAGAACAATTTTTGTGTAACGATCATAAATAATTAAAAAATAATTGTTATTGTAAAAAGTGGCTCTTTTCTTAATTGAATTTCAGAATACTTCAAGTTAATAAAATATATCTATGTACTAAAAAGTGAGCCTTTAGTTACTTCGTCGAAGGCTGTTATAGAAAAACCAGTGCAGAAAGTTTTCTGTTCAAAGTTGAATCAGATAAAAAACTTCGGTACCGAATTTACGCCATTTAATTGATCTGTTTATACTCACCACATTTATATTCCGGACAACACTGGCCAGTAACATTAGAGGTTTCTAACGTATGGAAATCGGGACAATCAGGTGCTTTCGGGCAAGTGTTGGGACGGCATACAAGTTGTGCTTTAGGACAACAACCGGTGCGATCTATCACTCGTTCGATTCCTGGTTCTAGCATTTCAACTTCGTTCTCACCAGGCACTTCCTCACATTCGTTGGCTGGTTTACATTCTGTTTATAAAAATATAGCAAACAATTGTAAAATGCACGTCTTACCACAGATTTGTGTAGCGTTTCCCTTATATTTAGATGAGGAAAGAAATCGTTAAATAAGTTGATGTGTCCATAAATTCAGACGAGAGCTTAATATTTTATTGAAACAGTAAAACAGATGATATATATTACTTACCACAAGCAAACTCCTGACATCCATTGGAATTTATTTTTTGTTTGAGAACTTGACCGAATCCACATTCCATCTTCTTTGGTTCTTCACATTTTATTTCTGGTTTTTTAGGCTTCGGTACTGAAATAAGAATTTATATGTAATTAAAATACTTTACATTGTTAATGGTTAATGAATTGTAAGAATAGACCTACATGGAAAAAATACTATTGGTTTTGGTGTACTAACCACATATATATTCTGGGCAGCAGGCGCCAATCTTAATAGGCATTTTGACGAGATCCTCCTCACCAGTACACACGGGCACCGTACAAGTTTGTGTGATGCACGCTACGTGCGCCATATTCTTATCGGAAACCTTGCTGCACGTACATTTTGTGCAAGCGTCCTCCTAAACAATCAAAAATTAATAAATCAATTTCAATCATATTCTTCTATTTAGGATTTTTATAGATATTTCCGTTATTCGTCCGTCATTCCGTTATTCCGTTATACGTCGACGGATATAATAAATTTTATCAATTCAAATATGATTGAAATATACGTTCCCATAATACAGCGAGTTTCCTTGTTTATTACCCCACTATCTCCCTAATAACAAAAGTTCAGTGTACCAAGTTACATTAAGATAAATATTTCTAAAATTGCAACTTACGGGCACGAACGAATGTACATACACAGCCACGAAAAAAAAGGTCAGATCTGAAACGTAGAGATTTCGTGCAGTTGGGCGATAAAATTGTTTAAATTACAGACTGACCTGCCATTCGTCCCCAGCATAGTGTTCGTTATTGGAGTCGCACGGGAAGCACTTCGATGGTTCAATGCAAGTGTTATTAACACGCACCTATTAAAATATACAAAATAAAATCATGAAAGACATTAACATTTCACATTACACTATTTGATATTAACTTAAATTTTGTCAAACATTTTTATCTATACATCGTTTTGATACTGAGATTTAGAAGTTAGTTATTTGAATGTTCGTTTAAAATTGGCACATCATTATTGCAGTTAAATTTATTCGTTTATATATACTTACTGTTCCTTGTGGACAGAAGCAACCTTCAACAGGCTGGTTGTCGCATTTCTTGGGATTTTTCTCGAGGTCATCATTGTTTTCACAAGTTCGTTCACAATCAACGCAGGGACGATACACGAGAGGGGTTTCACTGTCAAACAAACAATAACTTTTAAGCAGATAATAACTTTTATACTTAAATTAGATTTTAAATATGCAATAAGTTAATTGGACTATACCTATATAGTTTATGTAACATTCAATGATCGAATCAGTTTAGTACGATATTCTCTATTTACGGCTTATATTTAACAGTCTTGAAGATATAAAAAACTTTTATAAGTATAGTATTTCAAAATTGTGTTTTTAAATGTGTGAAGCAAGAAAATAGTTTTCCGAAAAACTATTCAATTACAAAATTATATGCCACAACACGTACTACGTGTGAAAAACATTTTTTGGAATCGTTAACAGTATTATATAAAATGTAGATGTAATTATTATGTATATAAAAAGGTCGGCTTAAGCATAGCAGACCCTTAGTAGTATTTTTTGGTGCGTCAAATGTGACCAATGTTTATTTCTGTATATTAAATAAAAACCAAACGGAGATTCAATTTGGCAACATGTTTTCTTGTTAAAAACTATAAAAAATTATATTCTATTTTAACTGTTTAAAATCTCACCATGGATACGGGCAAAGGTCCGTTCGCCAGTTAAGGCAAACGCCCTGTTTCCGACATTCAGCTGCGTATCTCTCAAGCGTTGGACACGCGTTCGTCGTATTTAGGTCACAAAGCTCAGCTTCACAGCTCTCTAGGAATGGTTGTGGGTTTACTAGCGCATGGCACTGTTTAAAAGATAATAATTTATTAAATAAGTATTTTACAACATCCATAAAAATTATGTAAGAAAATACGCTTATAAAGCTACAATACTCACGGCTCCGAACTTGTCAACGTTGTGTATGTTGTAGCAGGGGTTACTCTCCGGAGGAGGAGGGGTACACTCAGGGGTAGGAGGCAATTCTCCGCATTCTTCTTGAGGGGGTACCTCTAGGATATTAAGAACATCGGGACTTGCTTGCCAGCTTTTGCCGTACTATAAAATATACCAATATAATGAAATTATATAGTTAAGTACATAGTCCGCCTATAATGTACTCATCACCGATCAGGTTAACCCATCATGTAAATGCACAATAATTAATTAATTGAGTTCATTTTTTATGTCGGATATCGAGAGACTTGCATGATACTTACCTGTTTGTCTATGACAAGTGTCATAGATAAACAAGTAATGTAGGTACATCACATGCCATAAATTATAATTAATTGTTAATCAATGCTCTAAAAATCTATTAAATAATCACAAAACAACTTTATAGAAAATATTAATTAAAACAAATTGTATCCCTTGGAAAAACATCTTGGGACATTATTATGGAACATATTTGTTATCATTTTCCAATTATGTTAAAAAGTGGCTTAAAGTAAATAATTTAATTAATTACCTAAGTCATAAAATTTTCCTTACCGCATCAAAGTTGTCCGTACTAGTACCATTGCTCGTAACCAAATGTTCTTGATAACCTGCGCATACGCCGCAGAGACCCTCAGTTCGGTTCGCATACAAATGTGAAGGCACTTGGACAGTAAATTCCATCTTATTCTGTTTCACTTGTAACTGAAATAATTTAAAATTTATTCAAGTTAAAATTCAGGATGCACATCTGGCTCGATTGATCGCATTCCTTCTGATACTATGGTATTTTATACAATAAAATCAATTAAATTATATATACATTTGATATAATTTAATTGATTTTAGTTTATTTATGGTGCGAGACAATTTAACTTTAACGACACTTAGAAATATTGTTTTTTTTTTGAAGGGGGACGTCGCGCTTTTAGCCCGGTGGCTATTAAAACTAACCGGATGTTATTTAGAAATAAAAACCGAAGCTTTGATTACATAATAATTAAGATTAACATAGTGAAACTTTAAAACATAAACATCTTCTATAATTATCGATCTATCGTTGCTATTTTAGATGTTGACCTTATAAATATAATAATTACATTATTACTTTAGTGCCAACATCCTACAAATTTTAAATCAATATTAAAGAAATGCCGTAATATATAGTGTAGACATTTTATATAACTTATTAGTTTTTGCGAATGATGTTGAATTCTTTACCTCAACATGTATGTCCGAAAGTACAATACTGATGTCCTGTCCGAACATGAGAGAGATAACGGCCCATTCGTTGTCCAACGGATAGCGAAATACTTGCTTGCCGTTTATTGACGTTACTAGCTGTAAATGTATTGAAAAATTTATATGAATGAATATGAATTGTATATTATCTATAACGAGCTCAGATTTTAGATCTAAAAGCATAGGTTCCTTTGATTTCATTATTCAAAATACATATGCAGTTCAGTTAAATCGTAATCGTTAAATAGCTAAAATATTCTGTAATAGGAAAATGGAACATATATGTATATAAATACATATTCCATTTTATGTAAATAAATAGGTTTATTATAAACAAAATGAAGCGCAAATAATGCTAATAAAAAGTGTTAAAAGTATGTCTTTTTTATAGGTGTCATTAATGCTATCACCCGTCTTCATTTCCGGGAGCTTATTTAAACAGCTGGTGCGTTTCATATGCTTTCCTTTAAGTATTTAATTAATTTTTTTGGCTACGAATGGTCGCTAGAGCATGCAAAAGATCGCTAAAATTTCACTATAATTGGTCTCATAGCTTCAACGTGTATCTAGGATAAACATGCAAATATTGATTGAAAGAAGATGAATGAAATAAACTAGAAGATCTCACCTTTTTAGTTTCAGGATCCTTATTAATATGAATAACGTGTTTTTCGTAAATAAGATGAACTGCTTTAGTGCATACCGCACCGTTGTTTTCTTCACACGGTCCGTTCGTTGCATAAATCTGTTGCAAAAAATATGATTAAATAAGGTAATAAAAATACACTTCTACATGCAGTTATTTGACAAAATTTATGAAAAGTTATTTTTTTGTAGTAAAATTATGTATTTTATTATTGTTGTAAACTATTCTAATTTAACGTAACATTTTACGTACGTGTGGTCATTTTCGGGACATAATAACATTTAATTAAATAAATTCGATTTATAAGCCTTACCTGATATTTGTGCTGTCCTGTTTCGTTCCTATCCCTTGAAGCCAGGTAGGTGCAGTTTCCAAGGAAAGGTAAATCGTCGCCTTCAAACGTGACATATTTTGCCGGAGTGCCAACGCCTGTGCATACACCTGGAAATAAGATGATCTTATGCCTGTTCTAAGATGTGACTGAATTTTGCATTTAGTTTCCAGATTTATTAAAACTCATGTTACATCAAACGTGTCTGTATCTACAAGTATAAATCATAAATAACATCTTGATCCCGCCAACTCTCAAAAAAAATAAACCTCATTATATTCGACAAACAGCCTAGGACTTACAATGCTGCAGATGGATAGAAACAGATCAAACGTTTTCGCGTTTATAACTTAACGATAATGCAGGCGGAAATTATTTTTTAATTTTTTATTATACCATAAGAATACTAAGTGTGTTCACGTAATTAATTGCAGATTATTTAACAAATAACGCGCCTGCAATTCTTTAAAATGTATTTTATTTTAATAGATAAATATTAATACTATTTACTAGAATAGAATTTAATTAAAAGCCAATATAAGTACATTTAATTTTAAGTATAGGACGAATTATACAATAAAACTACCAATAAACACTGCTAGCATGCACAAAGCAGTGCTAGCTTAATTCCAAAGCATTAGAAATACTCAAACTGTTATACTTACAGTCGAGGCAATCATGTGGTGAAACGCATTGGTCGGCTTTACGCAGTTTACCAGGTGGACAGTAGCATCCCGGGAAGCATTGGCCTTCTTCAGGAGCACAGTCTACCAATCCAGACATAATGGGTCCACACGTAGGCTCGCATCGTTTTCGGTAACAGTCGTAATGTATCAGAGGTGGCGGACAGTCCGCCGCTATAACAAAATAAATATAACAAACATATAAATCTTTTCTGATTGTGTTTGGAATAAGTACTCCTAAATGGCTGGACCAATTTTGATGATTTTGTGTGTGTGTGTGTGTGGTTCTGATTTACAAAATAGTTTGAGAGTTTCGTATATAAAACGCATGTACAGGACAATGTCTGTTAAGTCCACTAGTTATTTTATAATAGCTTAGTTACTAGCATTAGTGTGCATTGTATAAATATAAATGGTCAAAAATCTGTCAAATGACGATTTCGTTGATTAGCTGCAAGACACAGAGAGCCATACAAATTTTATTTAAATGTATGGATTTGTAAGTAATAAATTTATTGAAAATTCTAATCATTCAGATATACTAAATTATTTATATCGTTTATATAATAAAAATTAAATACGAACGGCAATCGTGTTGTATTCTCCAAGTATCTATATTGATGTTCTTATCAGCCGCGAGACACTCGGCCACAAGCTGTTCGAGTAAAAGACATCGGCACTCTTCTTCTGTCTTCTTAGTTCCATTGACGACCAATTCCGCGCATTCACAGATCTTCTCTAGGCATATGCTTCGCCATTTATCCAAGTTAAGCACCTTAGCGCATTCTGATAACGGTTCTTGGCTAAAAGGTACATTGACATTGCAAAATTACTATTATCTTAGTAGTAGTTCATTGAGCATTAGAATGGCGATGTTGAATTAAACATATTATTAAGTTTAAATGAAGTTAAGAGTGATAGATTGTAATCATTATTAACTACTTATTAAGGAGAGATTTGAGGGCTCATTTGTTGATAGATGATAGATTGGTAACTTCACTCATCATGATGTTGAGCATCTTGCTGCTGCGTAGGTGCAGGCGTGTTTGGCTCGTCGGTTTCGGAAGCGTCATCATC
>JAOSYY010000007.1:4961216-5014425 GCA_025727935.1 Hebomoia glaucippe
TATGTATTTAGGCTTAAATTATTTAACCGGGTGTATAATCTAATTATCTTTAGTTATTAATTTAGTATTCGTATGTACTTATGTAGGCATACAAGCTAAGCTTCGAAGTTCAGTTGAAGGCTTTGATTTTTGACAGTGACAACTTATAGGCTACATTATACTTTAAAAGTTGAAAGTACAATTATTCTTGTATAATTACTCTATTTAATCTGTGCAAGTCTTTTTATTGTCTTCTGTAGAGATATATTAATTGACAGAGGACTGTGGAGCCGGCGTTAGCAAATGTCAATGTCAGAAATATTTTTTTATAAATAAATAATTATTTTTAAATAGGTTTATAGGTATAAGTGCAGTTTAAATACTTTAGTTTATAAATTTAAGATATTTAACAAAACAAAAAAAAAACAACTTATATAAATGAAGCTTTTAAAGCCTAGTTGGGTGAACCATGATGGTACGTTAATTATTAAATTTTCTAACGTGCTTGCACTTTACATTTCTCACTCAGACAATGTTAATTTCAGATAAACCAATATTTTCTGTGGACATACATCCCGCTGGTAAGAGATTCGCAACTGGTGGCCAAGGTCTTGATTCAGGAAGGGTTGTGGTGTGGAACTTGAATCCCGTATTGTTTGAAGAAATTGAACTTGACCCCAATGTGCCAAAAATGCTTTGCCAAATGGATAACCATCTAGGTTAGTTAGATAGCCTATATACTAATATTGTAGTAAATATGAACTATGGTTTATTTCACAATATATGCTAAAATGAAGAAATTGAGGTGTAAATTATAATTCTTATAATTTTATAGAATTTATTTTTCGTAATCCAAGAAATGTCGATGATATACAATTAAATGTAGTATTTTTATATTTTCAGCTTGTGTAAACTGTGTGCGATGGAGTAATGGTGGTAGATATCTTGCTTCTGGAGGTGATGATAGACTTATAATGGTGTGGGGTCTCAGTGTTGCTATTGGCGGTGGAAAGCACAAGGCTGAGACTTGGAGGTGCCTGGCAACATTAAGAGGACATGCAGGTGCCAATAACATTTAGAAATTATTGACAGTAATAAATTTTTAGTGTAAATTAGCAATATTATCAATTATTGCTACATATTAACTATTAACCATTGAATCAAATTTATCTTAAAATTAATAACACCTGTAAATGACCATTGAGACTAAATATTTTTTACTTGTTAACATTTATGTTTTCAAATTTTATTTTATAATATCCAATAATGTCTATTCACTCATATTTGAATGTCCCACAAATCATATAAAAAATATGTGTATATATGTATATATATTACCTGTTTATTTAAGGTGATGTGTTAGACCTGGCATGGTCACCATTAGACAAGTGGTTGGCGAGCTGCAGTGTAGATAACTCTATAATCATATGGAATGCGGAAAAGTTTCCAGAAATGGTTTGTGTGCTCACGGGGCACTCTGGACTTGTGAAAGGAGTTGGATGGGATCCAGTAAGTATTAGACAAATTCAATTATTATTACATTTATGAATAAAACCATATTTTCTTCTATTTTGGCTGATATCTTTGCACTTATACTATTTTCTAGAATTCTATATATTTTTTACCTTTTAAATTATTGTTTGGTTTTCTTAAAAGAAAATGTTTAAATGGTATATTAACTTTTTGTCATAGGTTTCACCCACATCTTTAATGATATATTTTTAATTTATAATATGGTAAATAAGTATTATAAATAACAATTTATATGTAGATAAAAAAGTTAATTAATTTGACAGGTAGGTAAATACTTAGCTTCACAATCTGATGACAAGTCTCTGCGGGTGTGGAAAACAGCAGATTGGTCACAGGAAACAGTCATAACAGATCCCTTTGAAGAATGTGGAGGTATATATATTGCTGGTAAAATTACAGGCAACACAGCAAAAGTTGTGTTGTTGTTTGACCACTATTATTTTGCAAAGTTTCTATATCTGTTCGAAACTACAAGCATTTTACACTTTATTTCATATACAAATTGTGTAATAAATAAGGAATAAAAATATATATCTAAAAGAAGAATATGAGGCAGGTTCACTTTTGTATTGGTTTCATTGGTTGTTTTTCTTTATTAACAATTGGGTAAGTACCAAGACTGACCCACCTCATTGGCTTTTATAATCTTTGTATATTTTAAGGCACTACACATGTCTTGCGCTTATCTTGGTCCCCTGATGGTCAGTACGTACTTTCGGCGCACGCAATGAACGGAGGCGGTCCCACTGCTCAAGTGGTTGAGCGAGAGGGCTGGAGGTGTGACAAGGACTTTGTTGGACACAGGAAAGCGGTTACTTGTGCTGTATGTACCAAAACGTCCCGCAAATATTTTATTTTAACTATAATTTTTTTTTTCTAATTTAAATGTATTATTAAAGTTATCAATTAAATTCACTATGCATTCAGGTGAGTTTATATGTAAAACTAATGTAGATTCACTTTTGAAAGGTAATTAGATATATATTAACTTAGATAAAAAAGCATTTTTTATTCTTGTCTCTTAATAAAACATTTTATTTTCCAGCGCTTTAATAGCAACATATTTGTAAAAGAGGGCAAGAAGTGTTGTTGCGCTGCTGTCGGGTCTCGAGACCGTGCGCTATCGATATGGCTCACCTCGCTCAAACGACCTCTGGTGGTCATTCATAATCTTTTTAGTGATAGCGTTCTCGATTTATCTTGGAGTTCTGATGGTAAGTGATGAAAAACGTCTATCTAAAGCAATACAGTGTCTAGACTAATAGTGAATTATTGAGGGGAGATAACCATTTGACATTACTATGTAGTTTTCATTAAAAGCATTTGGTTGAAAGAGCCTTTACCCTCCTCTATTCTACCCAACTCGATTAATGTTTGTTTCCCCAAATCGTAAATCCCGGACACCTGGGTTTGAGCACAACGCATATACTATTGTGCTATAGACGATACAGTCATAAATAAACAAATCTTAAAATTATATCTACATTTCAAATTGATAGATTAACCATATTATCTCGAAATCAGTATTTGTAAGTTCGCAATAAAAGTAACAGTATTTTGACCATACATATTTCAGCTTGAACTTATCACCTATTTATCATGTAATATTACAGGTTTAAACTTGCTCGCTTGCAGCTCGGACGGCACAGTTGCGTGCATTCAGTTCACTAACAAAGAGATCGGTACACCGCTTACACTTGAAGAAAAGGTTTGTACCACATTCTTATGCGTATATATTCAATTTCACCATCACTGAATCACGCTTTTAAACCTCATGCAGGTTTTAGTGAGTGGATTATAGTCTATTTGTTCCTACATACACATATAAATAAGATATCAGGATGGCCGGGCTTTTCGCGTTATAATTAAATGTATGTAATAATAATCTATTATGCGCTTTAAGATAAAATTCAACCTCAAAGCATAGTTACAAAAGATCCTACGAGATGGCGCTACAAAATAAGATTTTATAAATCCATTTTTACATGTATAATATGTACTTGATCAAATTTATTGTGTTAGTTAAATACGTCGTGTTTCTTTCACTTAACGGTAGGCAGACATTAAACCTACATACATATATCTAAACTAGTTAATATAAAGTAAATATATAACGTTTCAGAATTCTCTATACGAAAAGATTTATGGAAAATGCCCAACAAATGAATCAGGTGGGGATCTGTCTTCTAACCTATTGGTTGAATGTCCGGAGATCCTACTGGCTAGAGAGAAGCAAGAGGCAAAGAAGGAACCACCCAAAGAAGAGTCAACTCCCAAAAGTGATAAGTCACAGGTTACATTACTTTTACTGCGTTTGGTAGCTTTAAGTGAGAATAATATTATTTTTGTTATATTCATTAAATATTGTTTAGTATTCTACTATCTCACTAAATAGTAGGTGATCTTTAGTTGGTCCCTCGTTATTTCTTCTTAGTAGGAAGACATCTAATAATGCCAGGTTTTATAACAGACCTTTGACGTAGTACATACTCGAGTATAATGTATTAAATCGGATTTTCAAATGATGCCGTTAGTTTTTTGGATATCAGGTTTGTTAAAACAGTAAATTTACATTTTATTTTGTGTTTGTTTGTGTGTGTAGTGTGTGTTTGCACACATGAAAGAATAAAAACATGAAAAAAAATTTTTAGTTAATAATTCATTCATCGAGTTTGAAGTAATATCTATATCTTTGATATGTATGTATATGTATTATCTCTTTAATTTTCAGCAAAAACCCTTGTATACGCCATCACCAGTGTCTATTCAGTCGAGTCCTGCGCCGCTACGACCGATGGACAGGCAGATTGAAACGCGCACTTCGGACGGAAAACGACGCATCACCCCTGTCTTTATCCCGCTCACTCAAGTCGATGCTAAGTAAGTTCAAACCGAAAAAAAGTAACTAAACTTTAAAGTTCTATCTTGCGCAAGGTGAAAGAGTAACTGCAGTTTCATTTGTACTTACTCTAAAAATCCACGCCCTTATCAATGAGTTTCATGCATGGTTCTATGAGGTCATTCCTATAATAGAACTGGAATCATAACAGAAATAGTAGAAGCAATGCTACCAAGTTGGCTCTGAACATAGCGAAAAATGTATTAAAAACTAATTGTATCCTATAATATTATGATAGTGTTTCTATTTTCTTTAATATTTTTGTACGTAAACAATTCGGTTTCTTTGTTAACTAAAATTCGATTTTTGCTGTCCAGTATTATTAGTGATTTCAAATGTTCATCACTAATGCTTAATATATATCACAGTGAATCACTCAGCTCAGTACCAGGCGGCACCGAGAATTGCTTCAGCACCTCCTCGCAAAGCAAATCCCGTATCAAGGTGGAGGTTCGTGATGATATCATCATCCACCCTAACGTTAGCAACCACGCCCTTAGCAAGACCAGTGACAAGTAAGGCCTAACTAGACAGTATACAACTAGCATTTATGGTTTTACCCATATCTTATATGTGTATATTCTTTTATATTTATAATTATATATAAGAAACGGTTTAACGGTATGCAGAAAAGCTTAACGAACGAACTCATGATTGCATTTGCATGTTTGTCTTTGAATAAAATTAGGTCTTTCCAATATCTTAAATGAAAAACGGGTTTATAACGAAAGTAATATTTGAAGCAAAACCGAATGACGTTTCATATAAATGCATATATTACTTATTTTTTACTTTAAGTGTATTCTTCATATTCGATTTTCTCTATGATTGAACTATTTTATCGTGTCAGTGGATTAGACCAACGCCTCCGCAAGCGAACGGCGTCTGCCCTCCCAGGCCCGAAAGCTGAGGATCTTCAAGCAAAGCGCTCTTGCACGTCCCCACCGACGCCACAGCAAGGATCTTCCCGAGGTGGTTACTTAGCGCCCTCACTTCCAGTTCCAGCATTGGGTACAGCTGGGCCTATCGTAAGAGCGGCGGGTACATTGCGGTTACAGGTAACGTCATTCAGTTGGTATCCACGATATTTAGACCCTAGATATCGTGGTTATCCACTGCAACTGCAACAAAATGGTTTTTACAGTAGCGATCGGCCTTTTCACCTTAAAACACTTTTTACCCAGTAAAAAAATACGGTACCAGTAATACAATCCGTCATATATTAACATATTCAAATAAATACATGACGTATTGAGTATTCGACGTATATCTTATTCCGTTGACACCTACTGTTCTAGGTTTTGTAAATATAAACAGGTTTTAAAACATTAGTTTACTAACATTCAATTAAAAAGACCAATCAATAAAACAACTGTCATCTTATATCTGCTTATTACGAAAAGTATCAAAAAAATTGTCGTATATATTATATAAAAATCCTTTGTCCCTTCAGATTTCAGTCACAAAGCTATCGTTGAAGTTTCAAATGCTGTTAATTTAAATTTATTGCAGGTAGTAAATAAAGCATATAATACGCCATATGGAAAACTTTCTCGGCTTGAGTTGATACCTAACAATACAGCATCCAACGATTCTGTTTGGGAAACTTGCTTGGGTGAGTATAGAAAGTATTACAGGAACCGCGGACCCCAAACAAGTTTTAAATATAAAAATTTTAACATAATTAAAAATCTTGCACTGGACCAAATTGTAAATCCAAACTATTCTCGAATCTACTTGGACACAATCAAAAAATTTCATCAAAATCCGTCCAATTGTTTGAGATGAGTTTAATTACACGCTCACAAGATTTATTTACGTACAATTTTTTTCTTAATCGCTACTGGTGTGTCTTTATTGGTATATAAAGTCTATATAGTTCGACTAAATATAAAATTTATTATCAAACAAACCGTCTTCGCAGGATCGCCGGTGACGTGCATTGCCTGCGACGCACGCTGGATGTGCGTATCATGTATGGACGGCACGCTGCACGTATGGAAAAACGCGAAACCGAAGCCCCATAGAGCACTTCCGCCTTTAGGTAAATATTACATACCGACCAAGTATGTCTTTGTACACAAAAATACATGAATAGAAAAAATTTAATTCATCTATTTATATGTTATAGATCTTTGTATGGTTTGTCATATTATTTCAATATTTATGTTAAATACGCTTGCAGATGTATTTGTGACTAATAATGTTATTGTGAGTTGTACTAATGAAATTAAAGTTCCTATGCATAAGCATTTCTGATAATATTATAATTTTGTATCTTGCAAGTGATTCGATGATGGATCTGAAAAATAGCGCGTGACAAAGTTTAAAACTTTCTACATATTACTGTGTTAATATAATGTGATGTAACTTTCAGCACTGCCCTCTCCGGCACATAAGTTGTCATTGACCGGTGACACCCTCTCAGTCGTGACCTCGTCAGCTGAGCTCGCCATTTGGGACCTAAAGAACGCCACGTCCCTCCAACGACCACTGTCATTCAGAAATCTTCTGTCTAATAACGGTATCATTTTTATTTGATATAAAAAACCGCGCCTAAGCTTGATAAGAGTAGTACCAATTAATTTAGAATAAAAATAAGAATTAATTACTGATTAGAGTTGATAAAATCAACATTTTAAAAGTTATTTTATTATTCAAAGTAGAGACTAATCCAATAACTCATACATCATCCAACTCGGTCTAGCAGTTATCGTGTTATCATATCTTGAACAAAATGTTTTCGTTTTTTCAGCTACTGTTACATACTGTTCTCTGCTAGAAGATGGCAACCCTATAATCTCATTAAGTACAGGGAAAAGTTATATCTATTGTAAGAAGTTATGCGCTTGGTGAGTACCGTCATGTATATATATGACGTCTTGCAAATAACATAATCTTATTTCTATGAAAGTGGCTGTAATCGATTAAGATAAATCAGAAAATTCCTCTGTCACAATTCAATTTTAGTTTTCACTGAACCGAGCGCCGTCATTATATATGTTTTTTACTTTGTTTTCTTGAATTTCGAACTCAAGTCTCTGAAGGGCACAAATATCACTCGTCATAAGCACTTTTAAAAAATGGAATCTTTAAATAAGTGATTAAAAACAATGTATTTTGTTATTTGATTACAAAATTATTCTATTAGCTAGTATAAGGATTTATATTGTATACATTTATATGTTGAAACTTCACAAAGTCCTTAAGTTCATGTGTCCGTACAGGGTGATATGGATAGATGGCGGAGACCCAGTGAGGCGTGCGGGTGGGGGCTCCGGCAGCAAGGGCCCCCGAGTCTCGTCACCGTTGCATGCAAACAGACAGGCACACACGCTGCAGGCTCGTGGGTATGTGGTTTCACACGTTAAAACTCTCATTAGGCATATGACATTTTTTATGAATAAGAGGCTTAGACAAGAGTCGTTCAGTAGCGAGCAAATATTTATTTATTTATATCTGAATAAATGGTAATTGGCTAAACGAATTTATTACAGAAAATACAACGCGTGCGCAGCTCGCAGCTGGCTTGAAGCACAGGTGTCTTCTTGTTTACATTTGCGGCTTGCTCGTGACTACAGACACTGGATCGTCGTACTTTTCACGCATCTTGTATCACACGGTATGTAGCCTGCCTTGGTATGAGTTACTTTGTATTTTATTTTGTACATACTTTAAAATAGCAATCTTACTTGTATTTAAAAATAGATTATTCTTATATTATTCATTATCAAAAGTCAATATTTGTAATTCATTGAATCAATCTTTATTGCCCGTTATGTATGAATTCTAGGTACAGAAGATCAGTTAAGATTGATAATGGACGACTTATTAGGCCCCAGTCATTGCATTTCACAGCCCAAGTGGGACTCTACTGTGCTGGTAAGTACTAGGACTATTACAGAGAGAACTACTAAAGATGTTCAAATTAATGAATATATGTCTATAAGTTAAAATTATACCTAAGATCAAATAAAAATCAAATCGAAAATAATAAAATGAGTTAATGAGTCTTAAAACCAATCACTAGACATGTGTTTCAAAACCAGACCAATACCAACCAATAGAGATTGTTTTATATTATTACGCCTTTCTGTCTAAAATGTAGAACCAATTGTGATGGATTTCGGTTTCCAGTACGGCGGGATCCCAGAGCCCTACTTCTAGTAGCAAATATTAAACTTGAAGTCGGATGAATTAGGGAGATGGGTAGCATTAATGCTAAGGTTATACAACGTCTAATAAAATAATCAGGAATAGAAGATAGTTTAAGAATCAACCTTATAATTTTCAGGGAATAAAAAAACATGAATTACTGGAAGAGATGCTGTCCATTCTGGTGCGACAGCTGCGCTGGCAACGACTTTACACCGAGTACTCAGACCAACTCAATGATCTGAAACAGCACGCTAGCTTGCTCAATGGACATACATAACAGTATTCTTTAATACTTAACAAAGTAGACTGATTTTTATTGTATGTATTAATTAGATTATATGAAATGTAATAATATTTTCATGATAAAAATAAACTTCAACAAGTTAACCAAAGTTTACGATAAACAAGAAATTGGAAAGTCACTCCCAAAGAAGAACCTGAGTGCGGCTGTATTTTGCGTACACTACATAGATTCTATGAATTCTAGATAACCCACAAACAATCAAGACAATTTCATTAATTACCTTTTGTAGAAGCTTACATAATATGAGAAATCCATGTTTTCTAATGTATATATTTATTGAAAATTGATTGATTCGTTTGTGTTGTGAACTTGATGAAGACTGACAAATTCAAATTAAATATTATTTTTGTATATTTTTCAGTCTTGTTACATTCGTGTAACTTGAAATTTTAGTCAGATTTGTATTATCTTGTAAAAAAAACTTGTGTGTGTTGTGGTCCGTGTAGACGTTGATAATTTTGTTTTTGAAAGCAATATTAATTATTTTCAATGTTTAGTTATTTTTTATCTTTTTAAATTCTGGGTAAACCACGTTTCATTTGTAATCCGTATCTGTTAAAGGTACATGGCCTTATTTATAAAAATAGAAAATCAGCTCTTATTAAAATACTCATTTCACTATTTCATGGCTCGTTGCAATATTCTACAATCCTCATAAAAGACAGTTTAGTTCTTATGAATGTCATTTTTGGACAACAGTCCAATCAGTGCTCTATTGGACTGTTATAATGGTTTATATTAGGGCCAACAAAGTATTAAAAAGAATTATTTTGATTACTTTCGGTGTTGAAAAATTAAATACAGATTATATTTATGTTAGTGTTCTATGAAAACTAAATTTTGAAAATAATTTGTATAAAGTAATAAAAAAGTATTGCTTTATTGTCATCGTAAATTGTAAGGTTGAATAATTGCCGATGATGAGAATATTTTCGTAGCTTTGCAGTATCTATTAACTTATTTTTACATGGTACTTTTTTTCAGAAAAGTGTTGAATATGTCAGCTTTGCGGCATACTTTTTTACATTCGTGAGCAATTTATTCATACAGCATTACTGAATACTTTGTCATTTTTTTTTAAATAGATTTAGTTTACTTTACTTGTGATACTAAGACAATGTATTGTTTAACAAATTTCTATTGGAAAAGTTGGAAGCAGACCTTCACTAATCATTAAAAGTAGAGCTTTAACAAAACTAATTTTATATTATTACTAGCTGACCCAGCAAACCTCGTTTGCCACATAAATATTTAGGGGTTGATTATAGTGGGTTGAAAATTTAGTGTTGTATGATTTTTAATGCTGTATCAAAAAATAAAAAAAAATTTGTTATGAACCACCCTTAACATCTAGAGGAGGATGAAAAATAGACACTAGCCGATTCTCAGACCTATTGAATATGCTTAAAATTAAAATTTCATAAGAATCAGTTGAGCCGTTTCGGAGGAGTATGGAAGCAAATATTGTGACACGAGAATTTTATAATAGGTAAAATTGCCGTTTTATATGACAAAATTTAAACGATTTTTTATTTGTATCAATGGAAGTAATCACCCATGTAATCAATGCATCTCTGCCAGCGCAGTGGCAGTTTACTGATGCTCTTCTTAAACAAATCAGCTGGACGGTAGACAACAAATTCTTCAAAGGCATTTTGTAATGCCTCTCGGGTGAAGAAGTTTCTTGGCAGGAAAAAAGTTCAGTCCACTGACAACTGTCCAAATTCTGGAAGAAGTAGTAGTCTGTAGGCGCAAGGTCTGGTGAGATTATTATAAACATAAAATCATATTCATTATTCATATTATATTATATCATTTAAATCATATAAACTTTTTATCAGAGAAACTTTAAATCTGTTTGCTTTTAAAATGTTATGCCATATTTTTGATTAAATTTCACTTCATATCAACCCCATGAACCTTGTGTTGTCTGAATATGTTCGGTCTGCATTAGGCAGTATCTACTAGAAATACACCGATGACGAATATCTATTCTATTGAGCCATATGTAAAAGGCAGATATGATATAATTACAAGCAGTTCACTTAAGTTCAGGCATTTTATCTTTTTGATTAAATTTTCGTTTATAACTACATATTTTATCCAAAATTATTTCCTGGTAATGTATATACTCCTGGGACATATTGGTAGTATAAAAACGACATTGTTGTATCACAATAATTTATTTTTACAAATGATTTATGGATCACAACAGCTCTAAGGACAAAAAAAAGTTAAATCAGAGAAAATGTTAAAAAAGAAATATGAAATCTCTTGTAAACGAATTAAAAAAAATATATATATATTCACAGGCAAATAATTAAGACTATAAAGAATAAAGGGGAATCAACTAGACGGTGCGAAGGCACTATAATTCCATTAAGCTAACAACACCATTCACAAGAGAAACTAAATCTTATGATTTGAGCTCATCGTAGAAATCCATCTCTTAACAATTTCCTATCTATAACAACCCGAACGCGGTCACTCACAGTGATAAAATTTTATATTGTACATTAAACTTTACAAAAAACTTCACCGATATGGAATATGCGACTACACGAACAATTTTGGTCCCATTTTTGGGTCAACGAGCGCGTAACTAGAGTACCTAGAAGTCGTTCTACGTAACGTAACTCTTATAAACACTTACACTATTAACGACCGTAATCGATAAAAATATAACAATTGTTAATATTACCTAAGTAAGTGATAAGTATTTAGCGCCGAGACGTCGCACCTTCATCAAATAAATTAATACCGCGCTAATATCGATTATTTACAGCTCGAGCGCTCGCGGCGTCGCTCTCGGCGGCTTAAGTCATCTTAGAGAACACATTATTTTACAAGCTCCATACTTTCGTTTGCTGGCGTATAATTATGCATTTTGTACCGTCGATGTAGGAACGCGATTACACGACGAACTCTGAACATCGTAGGCAAGGAAACGTTTGTCGTTTTAGAATTAATAGATTTTATTCTAATTGTTTCACCCACATTCTTGTTAATATTAAACAACGATATACGCTGATAGTTTAACATCTTATCAAAATAATATTCGCGAATGTATAGAAACACATACAATCCTATTAAACAAAATAAAAAGGTTATTAGTGAAAACTTTCAGTTGTCGCATATAGGAGTTCGCGTAATCGGGTCCCTACTTAAAAAAATATACACAAATTGACTTATTTCTAGATATATCTACACGACCGATGGCATGTAAACATTATAAGTAATACATTTCAACAACACATCGTCTTAGCGACGTTCAGCACCGCGACCTCGCATTGCAACGACGACTCAGCGTCCACTTTAGGACTTGCCAAACTTGACTTCACATAAAAAGTATATTATATCTAGTAAAAAAAGTAATAACTATTTTTAATACAATATGCTTTTTCATAAATGTTAACATTATCTAATTTCATATGTTTCTGAAGTTTATTATATAACATTTTGCCAACGAGAGAAACTTCAATGCATCTATAAACTCTAGTGTTTTCTCGCTTTAAATAGAACGGATGAGCTAATTTCAACATGGTTGGAAATAATGTGATACAATTCAGAAGTGCGTGTAATCCAAAGTTACTGAATCGTCATTGCGTAACTGTACTCAAAAATTTGTTAGACAAAAATGTAAAAGTTCTTTAAATAGACAACAATCTTATTCAAAATAGCGTAAAAAAGATGTTATTTGAAAGTTAAGTTCATAATATCAAATCGAGCACCACTATGCATCTGTTTGCTATCTATTTAACAAGTACAAGCGATGTCACAAGAATGCTAATAATTTGGCACTCAATATCTGCAAAGCTGACAATGTTTTATATATCACCTCTGGCTACGATTGTACTTATAAAGGCACAGTGCTAATACATTACAGTTACAATTTCGTACGAACGCTCGACTGAAATGCGACATAACCGCGGCTGTCTATAGCGAGCTTCACACATATTAGTGCCGCAAAATTCCCCAAGCTCTGTGACTTTACGCCCATATTCTCAGTCGAACTATTGTAAGAAATTGACTTGTAATTAGGGTTAATACATGAAAATGTTTGACACTTTACATCTAAAACGTAAGGGAGTTTAAATTTAGGATAAACATGACTTGTAATAAGTCATAAATGAAAATCTACGAGTCGTTATGTCCCTTAAGAGTCCGTTTATAACATCACGAATGGAACACGCGTGAATGGGGTCGGTGCGAGCGTCGCTAGGGACGCGAAAGCCGCCATAGGCAGCATAGCGAGCGCTAGCAGAGCACGGCGCGATCCTGCGGCGCACGCACGCGCAGGCAAGGCGCAGGGCATGCGCACAGCTTCGCTGGCTTCTCGTAGTCCGGCTGGAACTTCTTGCAGAGCGCGAGTACCGACGGCGGCGACGGGTGCGACTTGCGCGACACCTGCGGTGTAAACATCTGCTGTAAGTTTAAAAATTCTGTACTCGTTTCGGTTTTATAACATATAAATGACTTGATTATATGTGCTCAGTATCACGCTTATGTAACTCATGACTAATCAAAAGCTCCGTTTTATAATTGACTTCGTTTAAAACTATCGCTAAGATTAATCAACCGATTATTAACTTGTTTTATATGACGCGATATTTAAAATTTGAATTCAACGGTGGTACAATAAATTTTTCTAAATCGGCCCACGTTGGTGCCTAAAGCTACATAGTTAATCAGATTATTTCCCTAATTATTAAAAGTGTGTATTTGTTGTTGTGGCCGGCGGTTCAGTGTCCGCTGCCCGTACCTTGGGTGTGGAGGGTGCGTCGGGACAAGGAGGCGACGCGTCGCGTGCGTGCTTTAGTGGTTTGTCGCGTTCTTCATCCTCCCTGCTCTCCTGCTGTGAACGCGTCGGTGACGCCGCACGACCATCTGATTCTGGAATAGCGACACAAACATATTTATTTATACAATCAAGTATATATTTTATATACCGGTATTAGTTTATACAAACTTATATGTTCTGTATATATTTTAATGAATATCTATATACTACCTAGTATAACTACATTTCTTGAATATTCTTTATAGTAACTTAAAAAATGCTACCTTTAACTTCGTGCGTTTTCCCGTTCGTAGTTCCATTACATTTACTAAGGCCGTTGTGTCCGTTGACGCCGTTGACTCCGTTGAGGGCGTGGAGTCCGTTGCCGACATCGCCATTGCTTGTCAGCTCATCGTCGGAACCCACCTCGGAGCCCACGTCGAAACCGACACCAACTATGGCGCGCGGGATGTCGGCCTCATCTTTCAACCAGGGGTGCTCCAGGCAATCTTCCACTGTGAGACGACCACTGCAAGAATAGGAATCTAATATTAAGATACAATTTGTAGAGTACAACAGTTTATATTGGTATTTTTTAATATATTTTTATATATCATATTCTGCTACTATTATTAAATGAGTCATGTTAAGGTTATTTTCGCTGCTATCTAATAGACTTTAATAAAAATTTTGAATGAGTTAGATAGGACTTAATTAAGCAAATTGATTAAAAAGTACACACTCTCCACAAAAAGGTTCCCACTTACTTCGGGTCGACGACAAGCGTCTCTTTGATAAATTGCATCGCACGCTGCGAGACTCCCCAGAACAGCTCCTTGGGGAATGAGAGTTGACATTGCGCGATGTTCAGGTAGGTCTCTTGCTTGGTGTCACCGGCGAAAGGTGAGTAACCGCTCAGCAGCACGTACGCGAGCACGCCTACTGACCAGATGTCCGCCGCGAGGGACAGCGGTTCGTATGACAGGATTTCGGGTGCTGAAAGTAACGTGCTCAGAAATTAAAGTAAAATCTGTATACATATAAAAACTTATCAAATTTTATAAGTAGTTTATGGTTGAGGAATTGACATAATAATAAATTTTTAAAATATTAATGTTTTAGTACATCGAACAAAACATTTTTAAAGCGGATGGTGGAATATAGTTATTAAGTACATTATATTTTTCGTATATATTGAGCTGATTTGGTCGAAAGCGATGCCAATAATTGGCTATTATTTATTTTTAACTATGATTATAATCTTTCCAAATACAAATTATTTGTAATCCTATACCACAGGGTAATAATTACAGAGATGAAACGAAAACTTACCGACATAATCTCTAGTGCCCAGTATTTCTCTGACATGAGCGCCAGGCTGTATCGCGCGGCTGATGCCGAAGTCGCAGATGACGAGCTCTTCACCGCCGGCGGTGAGCAACAGGTTCTGCGGCTTTAGGTCAAGGTGTGCCACGCGGCGCGCGTGCAGGTGTGCTAGACCTTCTAGTACATGACGAAGAGCTCTCCTAGCAGCGCCCTCGGAGAGTCTCTCCTCCTCATCGAGCAGACGTTGGAGTTCACCTCCAGCGCATAACTCCAAGACTATGGCAACTTCTGAACGAGTTTCGTAGACCTGGAACCGATGATAACAAAGTGAAATTTTTAATTTAAGATGACGAAATGGAGAAAACAATTATCCTGCTTGTTTCAAATACATACAGAAAGTAGATGTTTCAATTAAATATAGCCATTTAAAAACCAGTACTACTAGTATTAATATGTAACGTGTAGGGGTATTTACTATAGTGTCAAATTAATTTGGAAATTTGGACAAAATAAATCATAGTCAGGCTTTAGAATTGTCACAATAACTAGTACTAAAGCGTCACACGTCAAACCACGTGTTTGCGGTAGATGATAATAATTATACATCAGTGGGAGTACAGTATTATATATTAATAAAAATATTACTACACGTGCACAGACACGCGTCGGGTAACAATGCGATTACATCGAGGTTAATGGACATTTAATTTAATTTTGTGATGGAATTTCCTAGATATCGTACGTTATCTAGCCGCATTGCGTATCAAAGAGATAATTAATCTGCTACTTTATCAAGAGTCAGACCTTTTAGAACTATTATGATAGTTAAACCTACAAAGTCGTAGACCACTGCGACTTTGTAGAAACCGATGCTTTTATTATAACCCTCATGTTGCGAGGGAGAGAATCACTGTTGACATTGAAGACGCAACTCTATCAATCGACAATGTATTGATGGTGGTTAATGATGGCGTATACACTAGAGTCTTACCTCGTGTAAGCTCACGACACGGGTGCAGTCCGCGCATAGAGCAAGCACTGCCACTTCGTGTTGTATCTCTCGAGTCGTGTCGGCAGCACGCCGCCGTTTGCGAATGAATTTGGCTGCATACTCCACGCCGGAAACCAAGTGACGAATCTTGCGGACCGACGCGAATTTACCCCTAGAAAAGATAACGAAATGATGTAGAAACTGTTACATTACCAGCACGATAACAATCCACGCATACCTACAATGTCAATTTAACCAATACGACTAAATATATCTAATAATCATTCGCGACAGAATCTCTAGGACGGGTGTACAAAAATACCGCACGTGCGTTTTGGAGACCCAGCCCTTGCCAGTCTTCTCTAGTTAGTTAATAAGGAGAAACTCTGCCCGTTTGATCGTCCAAAGGGCTTGCTATATAATTTGTGTGAATAAGTTTGATATGTGCCTGGTATAAATGTTTCTCTAAAATGTGTTATTAATATAATGATAATAAATGTGTATTTTTTTATTTTTGTATACAGAATGTTTGGGGACTGCTCCCGAAAACGGACACGGGTGATAGTACTAATGTCACCTTTGATGAAGGGATGGAAAAAAAATCGATCCTGACTAAAAAAAAGACATATTTGTAATACTTTTTATTAGAATTATTTACGCTCCATCTTGTAAGTACAAGTTCATGAAAGGATTGTTTCATAAAAAATACATTACTTTACTAAAAAAAAAAGAATCAGCAATGAAGCATGATATCGAAAACAGCTGGAGTATACATAGAGTATAATTCATATCTATACATGCAACGGATATTGCTTTTGTAGAAATGTTTATAAATTTTGATCTCTACTAATTCAGTAAATGACATAGTTAGAGACAGAAATAGATTATCATGTAGGCATAATACAGTATAATTTTATGATCAACGACAACTTAAGCCGTAACTGGCAACATAAAACAAACCCGTCGCCAAATGGAGAATCTCATAAACAACGCGAATACATCATCAAGTTAATGAACAATAATTTCTACGCATAATTTACTTTTATTACATCCTATTTTAGTAAGCCAGGTGATATTCATATATCTTGCCATCAATCAACGCGAATCTCGCAAATAAACCACGCGTTGAGGACAAAACCTGACTGGCGACAAACTGGTCTCTTCCTGAGAAATGTCTGCCATGTGTTTGCGCTTGTAATTGGGCAATTTCATTAAGTCGACAAACCCGCGATAAACATCTCACAGTAGGACGTATGTTGGGCATTTATTATGATAATTATTGGATTCGTGACTCATCTACGCGAAATGTCAGACGTTAGAACCAACGGTTCATCTAGCGAATAGTGCCAGGATATATATATTCAAGTGTTAGTGCGTTCTTTATCATTCTAACATAACGTTTTCGGACACACCTAATAGTAAACATTTAGAAGAAACTTTTTACTTGAGTAAAACTTATATCCTAAAATAACAATATTCCGAAACAAAGTATCATTTCGATAAGCCGATTTAAATTTACTCCTGAGATTTATTTACGTTGTTCTTTAGTTACAAATGAACTTAATAAAGGGCAAAGAAAATATGAATCAGGGGCAAATAACTCTCGGTCCATCTAAGGCTACAAAACAATCTCTATTCTAGCGACGAACTAAATGGCTTAGTTTATTTAAAGATTGTTTAACAAGGCTGATATTCGTTTCGTCACGGTTGTCAGTGGCGCAGCTAGTTTCAGGCGTAGCTAAAAGTTGAGAATAAATCTGCACTTTCGTTGCAATTAGCGATGGCGCCAGCGCATGAGGTTCTAAGCACGTTATCAATGTTATGGTGTAGTTGACCGCGTGTTTATGGGAACGAAAAGCAACGCATTTATAAAGGCTTTGGAATGAGTATCCGTAATCAAGATAAGTTATTGGTATTTGTGTAATTATTCTTAGGTTTCTCAAAATAAAAATATAAACATTTATCTAGGACTAATAAATATTAAACTTTGGAAAACGTTCTGACATTTAAATTTCACCACATTATAATGTGACGAAAAATTGTAAATAATATTAATGATAATCTCTATTTATTTGAAATCTAATTATTATTAATATTTCAAAACTTAATTCAGTACAAATCAAGTTTGGATTTATGATGTTTAAAATCAGTGATTGTGTTTTCTTTTCAATCATAAAATTACTTGAAAAGATTCATAGAAAAACACATATTTCCCCAGATTTTAAACGCCGATGTATCCTGATACAATTAATATATTAACTACTCTGGTAATTCAACAGCTAGCTACCTGTAGTGCATCAATTTCAAAACAATTTAGTTCTCGTCACTCGACGCCCACACAAAAACTAAGACATATATCATCTTAATATAACATTATGTGTGAAACGGATAAAATTATCGTGCATTAAAATTCAAATAGCACCATTGAACCAAGGCCAACACCGATCTTGGGTGACAGTCATTAGCTACGCAATTTGGACGCCCACACTTAATGATAATCGAGTATAATAATTATACCTGATTATGTATTAATATATTCAGTGGCCAAGAGACCTTATGTCAGTTGAATGCCGCTACTGGTTTGGTTTGTATCCACTTTTGTATGTCACTAGCGAAGCGCGGTGGCTTCGCACGGGTGCAATTTCCTAATAAAGAAATAACCTGCACATGCTTGAAAATACTATAAATAATGAAAGACGTGCTTTTTGAGTTTCTACTGATTTTCATATACATCAAGTGAAATTTATTTATATTACATTTTAGAGTTTGTAAAAATCAAACGTTAAATTGAAAATATTTTGATTTTACCACAAGGGTTGTAATAAGTTTTACGTATTATTGTTGGAGGAATCGAGAAACAAATCGATTCTAATTTGGTTTGTGATCAAGAAAATTTATTCATGGAATGTTAATTTCCACTTCTACAACCCTGCATACCTCCGAGTAAGTAAGCACGCACCATGTATTAATAAATTAATATAATTTCACTGATCGGTCGGAAAAGAGTTGCCGCATGACGTCGTTTCCAATCGGTCGATAATATAGATAACGATCAAATCGAATTATCGAGTTCAAAATTGTCGCTCGATGGCGCAAGTACATCGTTTATGCAATTACGCAACGTTATTTAATATAACTCTACGATGCCTTAAGTAAGTTCAAGCTATAAATAATATTCTGTGAACTCCCGTTTTCTATAGTAAAGTTTTCCAATGATATTTTTTCTCTAATTACAAATATACTATTGATAATCTAATCAATTTCTTTTTTATTGCTCCTGAATTTTAATGCAGTTTATTATTCTGTATCTTTAACGGTACATAATTGTAACGTATGAAAATTCGGCATACTTATTAAAGATAACAAAAATACATAAGCTATTAATAGATCTGTTTGGGTATCAGAAAACATTGGAAGTCTCAGTGTCAAGGCCGTGACCAATGTCCGTTGCGCAAGCGCATCGATACAATTACACAACTTACCACAGATTACAATCAGAGTCGGTTCTATCGATCGCAAATACTCGTAGATATTCAGATAATGTTATATAATATCATATTGGGTATCTTAAAACTAGTATAAATTTTTTTTCCTAAAAACCTTTGAAGATTTTTTACCGACATATATACATATAGTTGTAATTTGTTACCTACACTTTCGTCTAAGAGGACAACTCTGATGTTATATAGGTCGAACGACTTTTGGCTGCCGTCGAGTTGCACAAGGTACACCCACTATTGAGTACTAATATCAATCGACAGCCGACAAGGCGTCTGTGGCCACGCTAAATACCAGTGTGACATCATCACACAATAACAAAAATTTAATAAGATATCTGCCGTAATATAACATGGAGATGAGATGTTTTCTTGCAGTCGCCTAACGAGTGTAATACGCACTTCATGGTAGGTGACGAGCCCGTCATTTTTGATAGTAAGAATCTTGAACTTAACTAATCACTGGCTCTTAGGTGTAAACTTTATACTACCTCGTTTTGTTTAAAATTATTAACTCATGTGTGCATATCGTAGCAAAAACATCTGTAGTTGAAAATGCCTGTATTCAAGGATAAGGTCCTGACAGTCACAGAATGAAACAAAATTTTAGTATGGTCAATCTTATCAACCAAATTTGTTAATATTTCCCTTTTTTAAATTATTTTTCATCGTATAAATTTTAAAGTTATCTAATATTCTTAGTGTATAACACCTCACCTCTTCTAGTTACCTTACATGTCTCAGTAATGAAAATAACTATACCGTTCTCGATAATACGCGACAAGATGATTTAAAGAGCAATTTAGACATTACCGCAGCGTCCAACGCCTAGTGAAATTGTTTTATATGGAAAAATGAGCATTTTATAAGGCGCTCGCATATTCATCGAGAGTCGTAAGCTCGTAAATACTTGTTGGTGGTCGGTCAATTGATGGTAATGGCGATGTATTGTGACAACGTACACGAACACTGCACCACGTTCTATTTGCGTTTCTATGGAATTTTATTTTATATAAGGAGTAAGCGACCACTATTTCTCGAGTATTAAAACTCTGCTTTATTTAGGCCGGAGGAGCGAGACATCGTATAAAACTTTTGGTACGTTATAAATATCGTTATTGTTAACGTTAATAATGCATAAAAATATACATTAAAAGCAAATAATCTCTAAGGATATTTAGAATATATAACAAATCCAACCTACAGCTTCGCTTTTGCTTGTTCCTTCTTTCTGCCTTTGCTATAAAAAATACAAAACCGGCTGGCTTCAAATTAAGAATGTTAACATTTTTATATGAAACTTATTCCAATAGTAACATTAAAAAGGAACAAATACGGCAACTCGCAATCTTTGTTCACCGCTTACTTACCAGCTGCCGCGGCAGGTGCGGCACTTCACCGAAAATTGACTCTATCGAAGCCGCCTGCACATCTGCGCCTTTTTACTGATACATAAATAATTATCGGCTTTTTACCAGATTATTTACATACGAAAGAATTTTGGTCAGTTGAAATTTTTATTTCATTTAGAAGTTCAATTTCTACACTTGGCCTAGACTAGAAATATATTTCTATATATATAGAAAATAATCTGCCAAGTCGCCTATCTATGTAGTACATTTTCTTTATCAAAATATCAAGATTGATTTAAAACTTCAAAAGGTATTGGTCTCCGTCCTGGGGAGCGCTATTAACTCCACTGGAGTGTAAGGTTGGGTGTTTGTGGAGTGCAATGAAACAACCAACTGCTGAATAAAGACTGACTATATTGTCATTAAAATCTTAAATATATACTTACTACATCTCAAGAGCAAACATACATACGCTTTAAACACTTCACAGTAAAATGGTTTTCTGTAAGAGGTCGATCGATTTTACCCCAGACACCGGGCCAGTAGGCGACTGTTGGCAAGGTCGCAAACGAGTTTGACCTACTTACCTGCAGTGAGGGCGGAAATCTTTTGTATCGATTTTAGCTCACGACACAAAAACCGATGTTGCCATGACGGTACGTTCACCGTTGTTAATTTTTCTTGGCACGGTATTTAGTATATATTATCACGATTCAATGTAATGCATAAGTATTCAGGATCATGGCTTTATTGTCACAATTTCTTTTGAAACTATCGCACCTATAAAATTTAATAAAAAGTGTAAAATCATATGAGGTCATCAAGTATCGCTTTTTTTAGATTTTGATGTTTTCAATGAACAGATCGCAATATGAACTCGTATATCCGTACCTACTTACTGATATCATAAAACAAGATAAAAACCGTCATAAGTTCAATTTCCCGCGACACTTGACCCTGATTGTTATTCACAGCTTTATAGCCTTTGTGCGTGTGTGCGCGGGGGCAGAAGTACACACACACATCGTCTAGAAAATGACTTCGCAGCACATATTGCACTTGGCACAGAGTAACGTAACTAAGTTACATATTAATTACTTGTTTTTTAGAGCAATTTGGTAAGCAAACGATTCACCTGATCAACTGGAAACGATTTATTCGTCTTTATGAGTGGAAGTACGTTTTATTTGGAGATATTTAATGTATAATAAGTTAAGTATGTAGTTTCAATATTTTTCGTACAAATGAACATAGCCTTCGTAAACTTGCAATGTATTTAGGAATTTGACTAATAAAGACTGGCATGTTTAATGCACAATATTTGTCTACAGAAATCTCTTAATGCTTCTTTGAATTACTCTCTAATATTCCTTTGGAGAATTGTTTTTCGGAGTCGGAGTTATCTCTATTGCATTATTACACTGTGGCATCGGTAACGGACAATGGGCGAGCAGTGGAGGGTTGAACCGCACGCAATCAAGTTTCAAATTGGAAATACCAACAGGCATTGTTGACAGCCAGCACTACACTACACTCTCGAGACTTATTAATAAGTTTTCTAATCGCCTTGTCAAAAGCATAGATTAATTACTGGCGGTGACGTAGTTAAATTACTTGGGGTGAATATAAAAGTTACTATAAAAAACACTTCGCGTCCGGGTAAATGTATTTAAATCAAGAACTGTTTTTTAAATTGTTGTCAAGGCACAACATAATCTTATTATATATATATAAAGACGCACAAACCTTCTGACGACAATGAAGATGATAAAATGTGACGCTTAAAACTTGTTAATAACTCGACTTTTAAGTGATATTTAAATTTTAAGCTCATTTACATTGAACAGCCGATAAAAATAATGCACGGAATATAAAATGAGTCGAATTACAAGTAGGAAGTAATTACGCCAAAATACAAGAGCTAAGTGATTTTACTTAATGTTACAAGATGACATCATGAGTAATATATTTTAAACCTTAATGCGTTGGTATATAATAGTTTGTTGCCTCTATGAGCCAGTGGAATGTCTTTAAGACTAGAGGTCTTGGGTTAATAAATCAGACACTATTTTTTTTTGCGTAAGTAAGTCCCAGCGAACTTCGTACAGTCTAAACAGTCATCTCCCAACAAATATTTAGTGGATCAAATTGTACATCTTAACCATTCTCTAATGCGCTTGAACACACACAAAAATTCAAAATCAGGCCAGTCCTTTAGGAAGTGTTTGCAAAGACACGCACAGAAGACATATAAATAGTATATAATATTTCGATATATAACTTTAAAATTACGGTTAAAATATTAAAATTAGTGACACTTACAAGCCAGAAAAGTTGTGGAATTAAGTCAATGAATGCTCGGCCTAAACTCGCAGGCCTAACAAAGGCTGCAGCTGTGTCGTTAATTAGGCGAGCGCTTATTAAGAAAATTCTAAGTTGAGAGAAAGTACTGCTTTAACTAGTTGGTTCTGTCCTATAACCTAGATTAAATACGTTTTGATTAACCAATTTTTATAGTCAAATTAAGGAACGTCACTTTGTCAAATCAGAGAGTAAATAAAACTATACACGAGAAAAGAAAGAAATAGCATGCTTATACCAAGTAGAGTATTGATATTACAAGAGAAGCGTTATGAACGAATTAATTTGCTATATACAAAAAAAGATGAAAACGTATTGATTTCGGGGGAATCTAAAATTAAGAAGGAAATATAGAAGCGTTATTTTAAAAACTTCGTACCCTCCGAAGCGGAGAGCTTTCCGTATTTGGTGTATTATTATACTTTCATTTTCCTTTAAAGTTAGAAGAAGTGTGATATAGCATACACATTATCTTTTCATTTATATACAAAATAATATTGCTATTGTTACTAATGCTTTTTAGGAGCAAAATTTATAACGTTCCCTACAAGGTAGAACACGTAGGCTGTCTTAGTTAAAAAATCTAAGTCATATCAAAACCGAAAATTACTATACATTACTTTCTCTAACTGATAAGTATATCTGGTAATGTTTGCGACTGGTCAAAGAGCGTACAACAATGGACGTCGTGTCGCCGTCATTTGCTCTCACGGCGGTTCCGTGCCGATACTATTTAGGGTTTTAACAATCTTATCGATTTCGATAATCGTGGAAGGATCGGTTTCGATGAATAGCCAGATATTATTCTCTATTTCTATCATCAGACTGATAATTTAAGGATTAATCGAAGTAAACCGATAGTTTCTAATAATCACCACCACCCAACCATCATAAAAACAGCTTTCGTTTGCCATTTATTTTTTTATTTCATTACAATCTCAATACATGTGTTTATATTTTGGTAAATAAATGACCACACCGAAGTAATCGAAATGTGACTAAACAAAATCATCGACAAAAACGTGCAAGAGCCATCACTATAAAGCAAGAAGTGGCCCACAAAGAGATGCGCGACTTTCTCTAACCTTTCCGGGACGATCAGCCGCTGACCTAAGGGCTTTGTATAATAATATCTATTTAGTGCAAACAAACTTTACCAAATACTAAGGCTTGACAAGCTAAAAATATTTCTCTTTTAACTTCTACAATCTTTCTCACTTTTTCCTTATACTAATATATAAACCATGCTCTGGTCCTATTATATAAGATCGGTGAAACACGATTTTAATTAGACTTCTATATCACTCGTGTCTTATAAATCAAGTCACTCAAACTTAGTATTGGAAATGTCGGACTCGATAAGGAAAGAATAAGAGAAGAAGTTTGATATATATAATCACACAACATTGCCTTTTCTGTTCTGAAAACTTTTCGGTATTATTTTAAAAGATTTTATATTTAAAAAAATCGCAAGGTCAGAGACGCAACCGCAAACTCTATTATAGGATTGACCAAATAGCATGATTATAAACCTTTTTGTGTCAATGTTTATTATTTTCATAAGTTCATTATTATATGTAAATTGCCTAAATTATTACAATGTTAATCACATTAAAAGCAAAAAAAGGGCAATATGTATGATAGACAACGATGTCATATACCTACAGCTTACAGATGGTCAACACATTACCCCTCTTTTGGTTTATAATAATAAATATCTCCCTACGAGTACAGAATATACTATAAAGTATTTCAAACAAACATTTACCAAATGCTATTTTGAACGAACCTCACATACACACCCAAGTTAATTTGTTACCGTGTCATAAAACTGACAGAAAATTCAATCACCATTTCACAATTAATAAGAGCAATCACAAAACCGAGCACTTTCGCTTACACTCAATCATCGTGAAACCGCATTTATCCATTAGACTGCTGCGCAAGAGACAAGGCCGAAGCAATATCTCTCTAGATAAAAAAAGAACAATAGTACGTTATGGCCGACAGTTGATAAAAATCTACGCAATTAATGTTTTGTCAACAGTAATTACGTGATGGGCGGTCGTTCAGGCCCCGACGCTAATGACCTATGGTCCTCACTATGGACGCATGCAGAATTGACGCGACGAATTACACAAGGTCAGAAATAATTGCACCGCGACAAGGGACTGGCCGATGATTGATGCGAACCGTTAATTGACTATCTCAATAATTGAGAAGTCTCTCCGTTTTATCTAATGGTGAGATAATGATACAATAAATCATGCACGAGAAACCGCCGCGCCCGGAGGGAAGCGTGAATGATAGCAGCGGAAATGGATATTATGATAACGATGGCCGCGCATCAACTCGCCAGATTTAGCGAGCCACTTGCAATCGAGCTAGTTGAATCTGATTGCTCGTATTCATCATGGGATACTTATATTTTATTTATCCGTTATTGTACATTTATCATTTAGTTGTAACTTACCATTTGTATAAATGTGTGAATTGGCAACTAGAGGCATTAACGCAGAGACAAAGGGTGAGCTAACTGTTTCGTAATGCGACGGGCGCGGTTCGAACGCCCCATATAGGTGGAGCAACGGTTGTTTGGCCGTTTTCATATTATCCTTCTTGGCTTTTTGGATTGCAACAATGTTAGCCCTTTGTGAGCCGCACCGCTAACTGTAAACCTTAGGCCAGTAGTATTCAGCACCAACGCGTATCCTGTGTGTGACGTTAATATTCTGAACGCAGCACGCGGCGTCGCCTCAAAGACATGCCTCGCATTAGGTTCTTATCTCTCACAGACACAGTAGTTTTGTTATTGCCTATATAATGAATGGGCTAACTGTTAAATGGTATTAATTCATTCTATTTCTAGTCGATCGTTGTCCATGACCTGCCTTAATATAGGTCACTGCCAACGTCCGCGTGGATTTAACGATAATCGCGTCTTGCAAAACTTAGAAATTGGCAAAATTTCAAAATTCCTAACGTCTGTAGTAAGTCTAACAATGATGAAACCGAGCGTGAATCATAAAACGGGCGAGGATCCGCACATTGTGAAGACCTCCCGGAATTCTTTATCTATTTATCGCCAACGATTAACAACTTAAAATAATGAGCGGTAGGGTCGAGTCTCGCACGATAGGGGGGTTATCCTGTTAATTCTATGATATGTGGCCGTAAATTTAGAATAACGGAAAGCGTGCGAGGCAGCCGCGTATGCGTTTTATTTCCCGGCCTTCGCGTGAATGAGATGCCGCGCGGTCAACGCTCAGACCGCTAACTCGAGGCGCGGACACCCAATAATAACGAATGGATTTATGGCTCATTAAGCTGTGAAAACAGGAGTGCATTCCGGGCCGGTGCCACGATAAACACGGAGTCGTCGACCTTTGCCGTGAACTAAAAGAAAAGTGAAAGTGCCCGGTGACAAATCTGCCGGCACGTGGCGGACTAGCCACAGTACAAGTCAACAGTGCACCAGGGTTCATACATCTAGTTAGGGATACATACAGGTAATGGGTCTAAGATAAAACCATATACGAGTTTCACTATAATGTTATAAGCGAAAAAAAAAGAATATGTTGTAATATTTTTATAACTGTAAATTAATGAAACCTGTCTGAACACCGCAATGAAGGTTTGCTCGAAATCTCACTTAAACAGTAATATGTCGCACATGTAACACTGTTTCTATGTATAGAGTGTTCTGTGCAACCAAAGGTATGTGGTGTGAGTGGTAGAGATAGAAAATAGATAGAGCGCTTTATTGAAACTGAAGCGTGTTAGGGGGTATCACGTTAATAATAGTGGTAGAATGGACGTTCTGTACTGTCATTAGTTAATAGCACGGCAGAAAGACGAGTACGTTGTTCACACTTATACTACTTTAAGTACATTATTTAATGTTGACTATATAACACATAAAACGCCCAAGTGCGTCGCTGCTCTCAACAAATATCGAAGAAATTGAGTCGGACTCTGAATTTCCTTTAACATTTTTTCACAGTAGGTAATGTATTCCTTAAATATTTTATTTAGAGTAAATCACTCACAAACACTAGTAGCATTTAAGAAACAACTATATAAAAAGTTTAGCTATTAATAACAATCTAATACGTACTGTGCTTGGGAGTTTGTTGTAAAAAAAGTTTCCATGAAAAGAAAACTGCGTTCAACACTAAACTCCTTCTTTTATTAAAAGTTATCAAAAATGCATATCGTAACTTTATTTAGGTAGATCCTAAAAGTAACATCCACCTTGAATGCCTGAGAGTTCACAGCAGAATCGAGACGGGCCAATAGTGGGGAGACATCGATTAACATCTACTTTTGAATCGACTCGTTTAATGCGAACCCATTAGAGTTGGATCGGAATGCACGGGACTTTATCATAATGGCGGCTCAATGATATTTCAATGCAGTTTCGTTGCGCTACGAGAAAGTTAAAATTGTACATTATGATGCACTTACGAAATTAACATAAAGTGGAATTCAAGTAAGTATTAAACTATATTTAATGCCTGGTTCAGTTTCACAGATAACTACAATATTAATAATAACAAAGTCCTTTATTTACCTACTTTTAGGGGCTTTATGCTTTTCCAGATTTACTTTGAAGAAATATTTTAAGAGTGTGTAAATAAAACAGTGTTAATTTATCAACAGAACATCATTTATCAACCAAGTTCATCTAAAAGGTTTCGAGATCAACATAGCTTTCCGAAAACCAAATCAAATAAAAAAAACTATTGTATTTTTATGGTATTACCGATAGACGAGTAAGACTTTCATTCGATGATAGGTAAGAAAAATATGCCTATAGAAACATAAAAAACGCATATCAAAATCACGACCCACCACGTTTAGTTCAAGGCGTTCTTTTACTAACCTCACAGGCCCGTTAAAACTATTACAACTTCAAATTACATACAATCAACTGCCTTACGTAAAAACCTATTGCCGCAACGAGAAAAAAATTCTAGGAAGTCAACGAATTGATTAAAAGAGAAACTGCAATGAAATACATCAGGATATCAACAAGGGCATCTAAATCGAGTTGGTCGGTATGGGCCCGGTGGCTCCAGTTCGCGGTCTGGACAATAAAGTACTAATTGGAGCTACAACAGCCATTGATTACCTTACAATGTTTGATAAGGCTGACGACACACCGGCCCTCTGGATGATTCAACAATTTTTTCCAAAGCCCTGATATGTTATACTAAGTGTGATTTGATGTGTATGCCTCTGTATATGAAAACTGTTTGCCGCATTGTTATATTAAAAGTATAAACAAAAATTAACTATTTATTTAATTACATACTTTTTAACTTAAACAAAAAATAAACTGAAAATGAATACAATCAATCAATATAATATAATCCATAGTAATCATGTCGAATACTTATCTAAAAGCACAATATGTCTAATTATTTAAATTATTAATATGTGAATTAACATTTCTTCTTTCCTTCATTAGTAAATTACACTGAAAACATCGGCGCGTGTTACGTTTAACACGGCGACATTGTAACTCTACACTATTATCAAAGACGTACAATTTAAATGAAAAATAGCACTAAATTAACTGACCTTTGCGCAACGCTTACAAACAGGCTAAAACCACAAAAATGTGATTATAACTTTAGTGTTTTATAAATTCCACCATGCGTGTGACTCACCTGTAACAAAAACTTAATAAATTAGTTAACCGTCTACAGAAGATTAGTTTCAGAACATATATGTATGCTAATTAAATTAAATAAATCATTTGTATCGCGTGTAGGATGAACAGAGTACAGTCAACAGATAAGATAATAAAAACTGTATTTAATTGAACCTATAATAAAAATTAACTATAAACTATATAAAACTTACTATATAACTATAAACTAAGCATGTAGAACTTAGTTCGTGGTTGCCAATCGATTTATCTCGCTGATCAACGTATAATTTATAAACAACTATCTCATATAGAATCAGATTATTATTGTTAATATAATATTGTTATTTTTATGTCAAACCCTAAGAGGAGCGGTTAATTTTAGGAAGCAGTTTTGATTTCATTAAACAGTTTAGGGTTTGCTATTCAAATCAATTTTACAAGTTTTTATTTGCTAAACCGCGCTCTGTAATCTCAAATGCATGCTAGTGGTCTGTTATCTTGAGACATAGTCGATTTGTCAAGTGAATATGCAACTGTAGAGCAAAGTCAATAGCTAACACCTCTTAATAGATTGCTACACGTTGGGCGTGGGCGTAGGTGTCGGTCACTAACCGGTGTCCACGCGTGGGCAACTGGCTGAGACGCTCATACTTTTCGTAATGTTTACGATACTGTTGTTAAATAAAAACATCGTGTAACGCATGTGGGAAGAAATATAATAATTATGTTTGTTATCGTGTACACACAAATTATTGAACCTAACATTTTGGTAATTCAAAGATGACTTTATTAAAACGCTTGTCTTACTAACAGCCAGTTACATAATTATGCAGTAGAAACAGTATCTACCCCAAATTGAACGGAAATAAACAATAACAACCAACCCACAAATTGTGAAGCATAGGCATTTTGTTAGGAGTTATAAAATATTTAAAAAAAATGCTTTATTATTAAGTGATTTGATGAACCATTATATTCACAATTCACTGCAGTTTCTATTCTAACGTTCTATGAATTATAACCATTTCATTTTAAAATATCAATGAAAAAGTTGGTTTAACAAAATTTGTGAGCTTACATGTTATTGAACTGATATCTGCATCCAATTATTAATCAAAATCCTTTGTTAAAACTCTTAAATGTCGAGTTAAATATAAAAAATGACCCTTAACATTGGAATTACAGTATTTATTGTATTATTTAATATAGTTTCAACATTGTAGTAATCATAGCATCTCGTTACGCCACACCCACGCAACAATATTATCATCACGAACATTCATAAAATCAATAAAGACTCGATTTATTTGATACACATCAATAATTCTAGCATTTTATACTACTTAACTGTCGTGAATTTTAAGTATAAATGATGAAGCATAAACGAAGAAGTACGAAAATTTATCGCTAAAAAAGACAAGCGTTGTAGCTCTTAACTTGAGCAAACCGAGCAAAGAAATGTATCTAATAATATATTATTATATGTACGAATATACCTACCTATTATTGTTTGACAATACTTTTTTTAATTTATTGAAAAGTCTGCGTAAAGTGAATGTCATTAGGTATTATATACATATTTTCCAGTTCATATTTCATACATATAATATACACAATTTCAAAACAACAAAATTACTACAGCAAGTTCCCATTAACACACCAATTATTCATGGTGTTACAAAATAAAAAATAATAATTTTTCTCATTGTAATCGATCAATAGTTATTGGGCAATATGTATTTATCATACATTCATACATACGATTATGACAAGGTAATCATTAAAATACTAATGACGAATCCGACCCAATGCAACAACCTTGGTATCTTAAATATTTAATCAATACATTTATTACGCTGTCAATATTTTAAAATATATTCTTCGTATATTACTGAATATAACGTTTGTAATCATTGTTGTAATAAAATAATGGATTTATAAAGATATAACAATCAAAGGTTATATTTAACCACGAAGCCTCGTTTATTATTACAAAGGTTAAAAACTGCGTCCTACATCGAATATCAACGACATTGGATTGTGGTTGACGATTTAAATATAAATGTATAAAAAATACATCGATAATATATCCAGGTGGTCATATTTTTCTATGTCCATTTTTATCAAAGCACGAATAAGAGAATTAAAAGTAATCTAGAAATGTAGGAAGATGCTTCAACATTTCTAGACTAACATAACATGGTTATCTTGAAAGCTGGATAAGCAGTTTCTGAGAGAGAGCTTTTCTAAAGATCACTTTAATGTATTTAAATTATTTTAGTGTATCGGAGAATAGTGTAATTAAAATTTTAAACATGCATAAAGCTGAATTTTATCATAATGTAGTCAAAATAGGGCTGGGCGGTCTGCGTTAATGTTTATTTACGTAATTCCGCTCCGGAACGAAAACGGAATCTGTCCGACGCGTGTCAAGCGAGTTAGCTAATAATGTACGGCCTCAAATAAATGTCCGTTTCATTTAGACGTACGACATTCCGTATGCTTTTATTGTATGTATAAGTCTAGACGACCGAGAAGGAATTTATACTCATAATATTTTATGTTTTGTTTACTTTACGAATATTTAGTTTTACTTAACTACAGTTATTTGTTTAACTTTTGGACTTCAAATTAAATTAATATATTATCACTTAATATCTTACGCAAAAGTGTCAAAACTAGCAATCCTACTAGTCCTCCTAATCATCCTAGTTAGAGATTAATAAAAAATTACATATTTTTATATACTAGGATTAGCGATTAAAATTATATTAAGTATTAGGTACAAAATAGTATAATTAAATATCCAAACAACTTGTTTAATATCGATAATCTTTCTTTTCCTACATATAAATCATTCATACAATACCTACTATAGACAATAAGAAAAAAATGCTTAAAATCGCTTCATTGGCACCGAAAGTGAGAATTGTTCATAATCGTCTATTAAAGGTGCGCACACGCATTATTACGTATACAGTTGTAAATTAAGTTATCAATTATTTAAAATTGTACATGCAATTCAAAACAGTGTTGAATGGAATTGTATCATAAATTATTAGGAGTGTTTGGAGAAAAACATTTTTTATTTGTTAAGACCCGCGAATGAAAAGATCATTAGATGATAGAGACCTCGGTCATAAAACATTATTAACTTTTTAATGACGTGACTTTCTTATATTTTAGAAGTTAATAAATAAACTTTAGGTACTCTTTATATGAGGATTAAACTACCTTCTGTCAGGCTAACACATAGTCTATGCGAATCATTTATCGCTTCATTGTAATAATAGCTGTCAGTACGGCGCCTGCGCATCTCATCATTTAGTCAATTAATTTCGATTGCTCACCGATACGACGCCTCGCTCTTATTTTTTTTAAGCTTAGAGCGCAGACCTTTTCTTTTATATCTCATCTATTATTGGTACACAGTAATAGACTATTCATAATGAAGCACGTAATATTTTTTTATAGAAGGAAGAGTTAAAACTACTCATGATTTGTTTCTTTTACTTACATACTTATTAAATAATGAATTTCTCATTTTCTTTCTATATAAGATTGTGAACATTATTAAGATTACACATGTTGAAGATGTCGTTTTAAACATCTTGTTTGTAGGTCTAGATTATATTATTAGTTGACTATATACGGGAAGGTCTTTAAGTCTACTTTTAGCAAGCAACATTTAAGATATCTGCATAGTCAGTGTATTTTACCAAAGTTCACTAATGATTATTTTCAATTCACAACACTATTTCCTTATTAAGGAAAAATACTTCATCTCTAACTGCTATGGCCATTGCATATTTTCGCCGGCGACCGCCAACTCGTTGTTACCAATTAAATGCACTGATAGAATTTAAGCCCGTATTCGGCAGCAAGTGTCATCAGAATTCTCATGCATTGCCTCTTACGGCGAACTGGTGATAAATTAGGGCTGGCTTAGTAGAAAAAAAATACTTATGTTGTTATAGATTTTATTTATTTATTACCAACAATTTGTAGGTTAGCCACCTTTTATTAGTTTTCTTCTATATAATCGTTTTTGAGAACTCTGTCTCATATATTTTTAAGGGTTTAAGAGTAATATTTAACATTTTTATCTGATTACGGAACGTTCATTAGCGGAAAGTCTCGGAGTACAGTGATGTGTCTCAACTTCAATCTTTCAATTTCCATAAGGTATAGTGCCTATTTACTTCTTTAATGATTTTTGGAATGTTATAAGCAATATTCTCATAAGCATACTGAGTATTTCACTGTGGTTTAATTAAGTAAAGACAAATAAAAAACCGCTTCTTAAAAACGGCGAGCTACTGGCTTCCATTTTTCTACTATTTCGACCCTTTTATAATTGTAATTTCAGTTTTTATTAATTTATATTAAAAGTAGGTGTAGTAATTTAAATAAAAGCGATGCGCTAAAATACAATGTTATATTTGACAACCCTACAGATACGGAATCTGATGATGAAATGACATTAAAATTGGATTCAAGTCATTGACAATTACGTGATTTATTTAAAACATGTAATTTTTCACGATCAGATGTTAATTAAGTTATTTATATCCTTTAAAATAACACATAAATCCTTAAGTGAGGCCCCATCGATTACATCTCAATATATCGCGTTAAATGAAAACGCAATTACGGTTCGACGGCTATGATTTAAGAGTAATCACAAGGAAAGAAAATGTATATATTTTTGTCTTAATTTCGTTGATATATTGTTACAAGTTGTCACATCTTAATTGCTGAAATATTGTTATGATTATACGTTTTAAATCACCATATAGTAACAAGGAAATTTTATCAAACCGAGTTATGATTTGGTATAGTTACAGCCTAAATGGCGATATATATACACACATACACTGTACCATTGTATATATAAATTAAAATATAATATATAAACGAGATAACTTAAAGAACAAGACTTAAATTTTGACCACGAGCCAATCGCTATTTAAGAATTACATACTGTTTCCATCGTGGGTGACACGACATCACTGTTCGAACGGGCCCACCCATTCATCGGCCGACTATAAAGAAAGCCATTCACGCAGCTACCATTGAGCAGGGCCACGATCACCTCTTTTGACCTGTTAAATGCATTCTGTGCGTATCTTGTTCTAGTGAATAGTAGTGTTTACTTTCATGAATAACTCTCATCCTTCGTTAATGAATTGTAAATTTATTTATATTTTATATCAATGTGTCAGTATTTATACTATCTGGTAATTTTAATTTAAAAAGAACAACAGTATTCCTAATTAACCTCTATTTATACATAATCCGTGATACAAAATAGGGCTAACATTTATTAATCTTCATAAAATTTGACTTAATGGTTTTCTATAAAAAATTAAGAAGTAATTTCTCAAATACACAGTCCGACCATTATTTGTACAGACAAAGATTGAGTTACTTATAAAAGTTTAAGATTTTATACAGTTCCTAGTCGTAAGATACAAGAAATAACTACGCACCGTTTTCAAGTCGACTGTTATGTTTACGAGTTTATGCGCTATGCATTCCCCCAATCAAACCGAATTATCTATACTCAAATCGCACGGCCGGGCGAGGAAATGATTTCCTTCAAACTAGCGCTCGTGAGAACTGCGAATGCGGATCTCAACAACAATGACGATATCACCAGCGATAAACGTTTTACGAGCATTACGCATGTTATTATGAATCTAAGTGTCCATTATTATGCTCACGGCTTTTTAGATGCATATTACATAATTTGTTTTATATAATCTTTGCTGTTTTTTCATTATAAAAACACTAAGTGTACATATATTTTGTTCGCGTTTAAAAATCTTATTTCATCTCTTATGTAGGTACTCGTATATGGAACGGAAAAATTTGGATCTATTTTAAGAATATTTCGACAATTAAAACAAACCTACCAAAGTTACTAAGCAACTGTGACTATCTTTCACAGACACAGAACAGAACCTAACCGATACAATAAAACCATAGGAAAGTTCAATAAGCCAGTTTGAGAGTACAAGACACAAACGAATGGCGAGGTCCAGCCCGATAGCATTCAGCCGTCCGATCGACTTGCAGTCCCCTATTCACCGTCTATACGCGTCTATTGCTCGATAATGTCCGCCATAGAACGTAACATCATTTACTATCGCCCAAAGATTTATGGTAACAAGGTGGATAAGGCTTACCATACACGACGCCTTTTACATAATTAACTTGATTCAAATAGTGCTGAAAGTATTTCAGTTTCAAAAGTTTCGTAAAACAAACACGTTTATGAGAACCGCGAAATAGAAATTTTAGTTTGTTAATAAATATCAAATTATTCACAAAACAACACATAGCACTTTTGTAATCCGTTAAAGCCTTCTTTATGTAAAAGTGTGATGGTCACGTAAACACAAGACAACTTTATATAAACAATATAATTAATATTATGAAACAGGACTCACAATGTTATATCACGTACGTACATCACGTTTATCACGTTATATACGTAATTATTAAAACCTAAACTAAACTACACCGCGTATAGCTTGCCTTACTGTTGATATTTATTGTATTTCATGAAGCATTCTCTAGTATAAAATTTGCTCCTGTCTGTTTACGCGATACGCAATGGAAGCGTTTAAACGGTAGGAAGAGAGCTCGACGATAATACGGACACTTTACAGTGCTACGTCAGTATTTATGTCTTCCATTTATGACAAGGAAATTATTTTCCAGCCTAACATTATAGGGTTAATAACTTTGCAGTTCATTGGTATTATACATGCTGGTAAAAAAGTCTAAAATATATATAATAAATGAGTTGGAACCTCATGTTTATACATTGAATTAATTTACCCAAAACTAATATGATAGACACTTAGAAGTGCTTGAAAAAAATAGATATGAACACGAGGGAAGCCTCAGGCAAAATTTATTTTTTGTAAACAGCTTTAATAATTATGAATCTACTAATATATCTAATATAAAGCCTTCAATGCAACTGGCTATTTAGATCTTTGCACAATTGGACGTTGCCAAAAAAAACATTGTATGAAATAAACAGAGTGCTTTCAAATATGAATTTGACAATGCCCATAGTAAATAGGCGACAAGAACCGAATATACTAGTCACTCTTAAACCGCCTCTATCAAATATAAATTAAAAAAGGGAATATCAAAAATGTGCATTGTCATCACGTCATGTTCTCGCCTTCATTCGCCATGTCAGCTCGCACTCCGGAGTTGTGGCGCCTGCCAAGGTCATCCAAGGTCGCAGACAACATTCATCTATACGGACGCCAGCATAAAAGGTTGACAATACTTCTATTTACGTACGAGTGGAACGAAAATGCACGGGTACTGAACTCTAAAAGGTTACACAAAAATTATAATACTTTTCACACTTTTGATTATATTAAGTGATAAGGTTAAATTTCACAATCGTCGAGATACTTTTACTTTTTTATCACTTAGAGCTGAAATTTTATGATTATCAGTTATTATGTACACAAATATAAAACAAATTGACGGCCGTTTCATCACTTGGCGAACTGAAACACGAATTCGATTTAAAATACGTCTACATGAGATGTGATTTGAATTAACCTAGGAAATTTTCTTAAGACGCGAATATTTAAAATATTGTGTTATATCATGGATACCTGAACTCTAACCACTTCTCTATCCGACTACTCTATATATACCTGCAAATACAATATATAGTAGAAAAATTCAAGTAACAAATGCAAAAAAATATAGTAAACAGAAACGTGAGAAAGGTCTCGTAACCCCACCACTGACCTCGGTCTCTACGCGATCGCCTCCGGGTCGAAACGACCACATCATATAACCTGCAATAATCCTCGCTTTATGCTAACAAGACGCTTGTATCCGCTCCGTGGGGTTAACACCATTTGAACCGGGATCAAACTTATACAATACCACTAACAATGAGAACTGCGCTTCCATCGTGTAATGATTTTTATATTGTTTCATAAAAGCAGGAGCAAGAAAGATGTACATATATTTATATGTTGCATGCAAAATAATAAGACATTACGAAAATCAAAACAATCGCAACTCACGACACCAAAAATATTTTTGGAATTTGCGGCGTCAGAGGAAATAATCATGTGTTATAACATCAATAAATCACACACATATGTATAAATTTAATGTATTTGACAATAAAGATAAAAATGCGATTTTTCAAAGCTCCTTTTACTTTAATTATATCCTACAACAATATTGCAGAGATAGTGTTTCTAAGTTTAGTGCGAAATGCATTATTTTTTACTCTAAGCCTTTTAAAAGACACGCACATTTACCCTTTTAAATAAAAAGCTCAACAGAACTTGACTTCAGTTTCAATACTCAAGAGTCTCTCTATTCCGTAAATCTTTGAAAGCCCTCTTGGAATTCTAAAACACTTAAGATCTGTTCGTTAATTGACACGAATGTCTGTTTTATAAAATCTTACATCGATAGAATATAATAAACATAGTGTTAAAAATCAATTTCCTCGCGATAAAATCAACGACGCATAACAAGTGTACGAAATAAACTTGCCTATGTAGTTGCTGGTAGTCGTAGAAAAGTCAAGCCTTTTCGGGGGCGTGAGAGAGTGGTTGTAAGTAAAGTCGCGACACCGTTGTTGACCCTTAAAGGCTGTAGTGGCCCGCACTTAGGCCCTAGAGCGTTCCTTAACCGCTCTGGGTATGTTTTGTTCATAGGCTGCATAGTTCACTGAGTCTTAAGTAGTTACAGAAAAACTTGCAAGAACTACTGTCTCTTTGAAATTTTTATTTCTTTTATAAATAAATATTATTTCTAATCATATGAATAGATGGGAGTTCAATGTACTAAGAAAATATAGGTCTTTGATAACATTAAAAAGCAAGTCATATTTAAGTTTACTTCAGGTATATTTTAAAAGTGGTTTTAAATAAATACAGCGCCATATGCTTGGACCCCGTAACTAACATTATAAGATTGAACTTTGTGTTTTATAAACTGTTCAATGATAAAATTAAACACAAAGATAATAAAATCTTCAGTGTATGGGCTAAATCGTAAACAAACCACATTATTTTTTCCCGTAGTCAACAGCACAGACTATCATAAACCTACGCGATACAAAAATGGCATTCGCAATGAATTCTAATCCGCATGCCGACATAGTTATTAAGAGATGGCCATACGTTGATTATATGAGATCTGTCAGTGTAACCAGTAACATTTTATTATGTCAGGGCTGCCAAAAAAAATGTATTAATGTCATAAACTTTTAAAATATCATTTTATTATTACTACATCTTTTATTAAGTATAAAAGAAAAGCAGAACGTCACTAAAAATGTCAAAATATATGGTTAAGGTCTTAAGGTTGGCAACGCGTCTTCTGGATCTACTGATCTTGGAGATGTCCATGGGCGACAGGCATTGCTCGCTCAGTACAGGTGAACTGTATGTTCGTTTGCCTTCCTATCTCATAAAAAAATGCTTTTCTAGTCAACAATTGGAAATAAAATAACATATTTGTTCATTATGTAAATACAAACAACTGAAGCAAACTTCTCGTAACATATTTTAAGAATATTGTACGTACTAAGATTTGGTGTCGTTTAACTTTATATGAATAAGTTCCAGAGACTAAAATAGATATATGTTTATATTAGGGTCCAAATTCGCCCACTGGTCTGTAAGTTATCAATTAAATTTTTCTAAGCTCAACCCTTACTATTTGACGCACATCCATACGTCGTTATTTAATACTCAACCGCTAAAGAATGTTTAATACATCACGGCAATCGTATTTATTTGCACACTTATGTAATAAACACCAGCTCCTTTGTCTAGAGTGATACAAAAAATTCTACCCGCGCACGAGTGGTTTATATAAAAGCATTTCCTTAAAAGTATTTATAAATAAATACTGTACGTTGACATTGGTACAATAATTCGTAAAACATCAATGTTGTTTAAATTTCAATTTTCGAATCCACGCAATAGTGAATCACAGACTGACAACGTCTTGTTTTTCGCATCTGTCCTGTTTATTTACTAACAAGTCACTCGTCACTAGTTAAAATTCCTTCCTCGTTCGTTTAAAAGCCTTCAGTATAGTACAACGAATTTTGTATTAATTAAAGTGGGATTTTTCAAGTAATTGCGACGATACATCAGCCGGTGACAATTGTGCATGCGTGAACTTTAAAAATTGGCTCCCGTTTCGCCTATTTTGGCGTCGTAAGTGCGACGACGGGTTAATAAATCGTTGTAAGATGTCTTGCGAGCTGGCCGCGAGGGTTCGGATACGTCTTAATGATACATGGAGATTACTTGTGATATATGCTCACGCATGTCGATCTTAGTTCTGTGTTATCTTATTAATTGTAGAGGAATGAAACTTTTTTGTTCAGGAAAACAACTGTTTCTATTCGTGTTAATCCTAGTTTTGTTTTATTTTACAGAGATGACAGTCGTATTTAATTTAATCATATAATAATAATTTATCTTCAGAGCGTGGTCTTGAAAATTTTAAAAAATTGGCCTTTATTCTAACATTTTGCTTTCTTTTACTTATTAAGATTACTATAATATTTCTTTTTTCAGTCCGAAGTTGACTTGTTCAATTAAATTTTAAATTCAATTAGTTACTGTCAATTTAGATGCATCGGGATATTACTAGGTTTTGCGATTTGTCACTTTTTGTTTAAGTATCAGTGTTTCATTCGTACGCGCGCTAACGTCGCGCGGCGCGCCTCTGCGGCGCCCGCGCACCTCATACAATATTAATGATTAACTGACGCCGATTAGCGAATAGACCAATTATATATGTATCGCACAAAAAGACACGCTTAGACGTATCGTTTAGATTCATCTTAATCGATGTATTTTACATTCAACGAGCGCCTGTGCGAGATGGTGTGCATTTTTGCAGGATCGAAATGCGGCTATAACGGGCCAGAATACTTTCCAATTTTTAGTCCATTTTGTATATCAAAGCGGAAAGTCCTTATGACGAATTGTAGACTTTCATAAGAAAAGCGCAAACGCTTATTTGGCCAAAACTATTGATGTTTTACTATATCAAAAGACTATATAGTGGCAGTGAGAGATTATAATAAGAAATTATTACAGATATGATTGTATCTAAATGGAGATGCAACGGCGACGCCTGCGCAGATTGTTGTTAGGAAAGTGGACAGCGATTATGTGTAACCCGGTCGAAGAGATGTTACTGCTATCGATGAATTTTATCGATATTAACGTCGTATTATATTTGGTCAATTATGGACAATTAATGACACTACGTGACCAAATAACTTTTGGTTTTTCACTACGAGTATATTTTTGTTGCACAGTTACCATTGGCATGCAGTATCTATGTTACATTTTCAAATACTGTAGAATTGTATGTATTTAAAGTTTCATTTTCCGCTCACAAGCAAGCACGCTGTATACCGAAAAAATAAGGGCAAATACTTGTTTATGAACAAAAATTTATCGATATACGATAGCATCTCTACACTTAATTACCGTTAAGGCGGTGATTTGTTTAGGAGTCGGCCACAAAAAGACGTCATTGAGTGGGGCAAGGGCTACTAATGACACTCTAATAATGGGGACGAGCCGGCTTGATAAAGAAACATGGCGCGAATATTGCATCTGAGATCACTTCAGTGTTTGTATAAACGTCTCTTTTGAAACATATGTTTAGTTATTTACTTTACTTAATGAGTATCGTTTTTAAAACAACTAAAACATCAGATCACACGTAAATTATCATCATCAAAATTATATATTATGTAGTCACAATTCAAATTTAATGCAGTTAGAAATGGGTTAAAAATGATATAAGACTTGTCCCCAATGAGCAGGCACAAGCATAAATGAAAACTTGTTTCTAAAAACCAAACATGAACTCTTATAGGGCCAGACAAATTTACGAAGGAAACTTAAAGCAAATATATTATAAGTATGAAGTATTACATGCCTTGTAAACAGACCCTGAAGCTTTTTTTATGTATCGGTCCATCTATACTTAGTACTAAAATATATTGTACTGTAATTGTGTAATTTTTTTCTACCGTTATATAAGCAATCGAAGACACCAAAAAACTCTTCCTAGAAGTAATATATACCGGAAACAAATAAGTATTCGTGCGAACAAACCGATCAAAATCGTTGCCCTCTTGCATTTCAATAATATTTCCCGAACGATTTATGGCAACAATCGATTCGTATCGAGTTATCGAATAAGGGCGGCGAGTGAAATCGAACCAGTATTTCTGTGAACGTCAAAACACCGTGTAAATTGTTAGAATCGAATATAAACGTCAAGCTGTATCGATTCCTGCGCAAACATTTAACTCTTTCAATTCTGGTTTACTGTTTCGATTATGTTGGTGACAAGCGCGAGATATTATTATAGACGAGCCTCGGCGCCGTCTAAAGCAATTTTTAACATTGAATTTGATTACTCAGTTTTTGAGGAATTATAGGCACATAGAGGGCTACTAAAAATTGAAATCAATTAGGGAGTATTTCGACCTTTTTGTTGTAAATAATCTAAGAGCTTACTCACTGGAAATTCTCGCGTGTGTTGTTTTTAATTTATATTAATCGTTGTACACTGTATGTAAACATTATAAAAACTAGATTACTAACAAGATCAATTTCCAACCAATCCTATCACGGATAGACTAATTTATGATAAAAATATCAATTGTACCTAGTGCACAAATATCACGGTGTACTCCTATCTTGGAGGAACACTAGCCTAGCTAAAGTCCATCTAAATGGCCGCCTTGCATCTGGTGTCTTTTCGCGGGTAATTATCTGGAACGGTCATGAACCCGCGACCGTGGGGTCGTCGTACCCGGGGGTATCGTTTCAGGCAAAAAAAGCGATCAGATTTCATAGTAATGCATCGACCCGTGAAATGATACAGAGCGTGATACAATCATCATCGAGGCCACAGACTACGGTACTTAGTACGCAACTAGCATCTCAATTCAAGTTTTTGATTCGCGAAGTCACAATTTGAAAATAATAATTAGAGTCATATTTTGCTGAGTAATGTACAGCTATCTCTAATATATTCTACTTTTTTCTCTAATTCTTAGTTGTGTCTGTCAAATGCTTTAAAACAGTTTTTACGATGATATATTGAAATAAAGTAAATTTAAGTTATAAAGAATGAAAAGATACTACAAAAGAAATTAAATTTAATCGTGAGTTTAACAATGCATCAGTGTTTCGGGTATCGCATCAAAGACAGGCCGACAGACGCGCCGTTTACAATCTTCGCGTGAGTGCGTGCGAGATTGTCGGATATGCTGAAATTGGGTGGCCAAAGGAAGTTAGGGTCACCTCCCACGACGCGATATACTGTACTTCGCCGAAAAATTGTAAGTAAATAATTAAGAAAATAAAAGCCCTTTACTAATGCAAGAAATACAATTAAATAAAACTGTAACGTTAATGTGATGTAATCACGACATATATGGCAACTACTTTTCAGGAGATTTTGATCCCGTTTTCACAAGCAAACAGTAATAATCATAGGTTCTATTTGTAAATCTAATTCTATTAACAATGTGAGTGACATTTTAATAAGTATTATTAATACATTTACGCTAAATTGATTGCTTTTTAGGTTATTATTTTTTCAAGCGTATCGTAATAAATAAACAGCATTTAAGAGATATGATGTCCAAATATATCGTTTTTTGGGTTAAATAAAATGTTTTAACAAAACTGTTGCTCAACTTAGTTGCATCATAACCTTTGTGAATAATTCTATACGCCTTTCTTTATTAAAATCTACACGGCGCACAGATCACAATACACTCCGTGACCAAATCCAAAGGCAACATGATCCGTGTGAGAGACTCCGCAAACCGGCAGTCTTCAACGGCGGCACCTTTGTTCTCCCACCCAAAACTGACTATCGCATGTACATACGTCAAGTTATTCTATTACAGTCTCGACAAGATTAATAAACCCATAATTTACATTAAAACAGGTAATTTAAAAAGTACCTGTTTTCAAAGATTGATACCATTGTAAGTTAGTGGTATACGTAGGCATATGGTTTAGAAAAAAAAATACAGAATTGAAACCCAGGGAAGTAATTATGTAAGTATCTGTATTCAGCAGTGTACCCATAGTATTAGTAATCAGAAATTCAGACACAGAAATATGTCTTCTCCGTATACCTAACGGGGATGTAACTATTACTTATAACAAATTAAAAATATAATACATAGCTTCCATCTTCAAACACATCATTAATATACTATTATGTAATAGAATGTTATAAAGAAATAATCTGAATTTTATTGACGGGATCGTCTGTTGTTCTAGTATAACTATTATTACACCATAATTATACAAAATTGCTGTGGTTTATTGTTTATGAGCGAGCAGGAAAACTAGTATATTCACCTTGAACGGAATGCACTGATATATTGTTAATTAAAACATAAACATTGGAGACAGAGCTCTTAATTAGCGGATAGGAAAAAAGTTTCATTGTAATACATGTATATTGTAAATTTTGTTTTATATTTATGCGATTGTCATACATTAATACTGTTTATTGTACTATTTATAACAGCGCCATTTTGGGTATTTTGTGTTTTATCATTAACAATTGTATAAGGAAAACGGACATTAAATTTCCGTATGATGTATGTAGTAAAAATTTCAATTCAAATTGTCGCAAAAATACATGTAAAGGCAAACAAAAAGCCTCCACGATAGCCCCGTAACAAATAAAAGTATATTCAAGAAATAGCTATTAAATAAGTACATTTAAATTTAATATAAAATGCACACGAAAGTTATAATTACATCTACTATTATGATTATTATATATAAGGTTAAGAATTAGGTTTTCTTCTATCAGGCAAAAATAAAACATTCATATGGTCATAGTTAGACAAATGTAGAGTAATGATTACATACAAGAATGAGCCCTAGAATAGACACCGGCAAACAATATACACCTGAAAATGATGACGGAAGTCTTGGTCCACATACACCCACGATCTAATAAACTACGAGAAAATATAGATAAAACCCATTCAAAGATAATGTTCGTGTGCGACCTCCCGCCGTTTGAGATAATTTTGTAGAAAATTTATTTTTATAAAAAATAGGTTAAATTGATGTGGGTCGAATAGTTTGTGTTATTGTGTGGGTCTATTTCTTGTTAAATTATACCAATAAATTATTAAATTTTATTAGATCTGATAATTGTAGCCGAAGCAACTGTTTAAATTTGATAAAGTTAACACTGCTTAACCACTGTACATAGGAAAATGCGTACGTGCTATAATATAAATTCTAATCGCTACTGTATTACGTTTCCATCATGGATCTCTGAACATTTACGGTCAACAATACAAGTAAAAAATTACATAACGCTAATAAATAATACATATATTATTTATTGAATTAAAAATTAATACTATTTTATAAATATTAACTCTAATTATAATAAAAAATTAAATTTCTACTGACATACAAAAACCTTTTATTCGTAAAATAAAGAAGTTCTAAACTACAAGCATATCACTCTCCCACTAATTAAACGCTGAATCAGTTGACCTAGCCAAAGCGGCGGATCAAAAGATAGCTAGAATTATGAAAATACATTTACATAGCAGTATATAATACTGAGATTCAAAACATTACAGTAGGGCACCAATAAATAACGCTAGAAAGCGGTAACATGATCCATGGCGTAGGTTTAACTTGACACGAATATCACTGCTTGTGGGACTTGGCACTTTAAAAACTATCACAGGTAAATAATAACAGTTGGGATACTTTAGTGCAACAAACTCGTGCACTGAAAAATACTACATAAGAAAATCAAGATTATCTGATGACCTGGGTACTTTTAATAACACTTTCATTTATATAAGCTAAACAAATAAACCGTCTGGAGGAAAAAAATCAATAAATAAGAATCAATGGATAGGTAATGCGTTCTGCCCTATACTCTAGGATTTTATTATATTCCTCGAGATTTTTTTGCCAAGTATTGATTTTGTTTCGGTCTGAAATGGTTACAGTGCCTAACTGTTTAAAGTAATCTGTGTTTTCGTTAAAATCTTAGAGAAGCCGGCGAAATGCAAAGGTTTCAAACTTTTAACAAATACGTACTTGCATTAAGATCTAAGGTTTCATAAAAAATCAATGACCGATTCATATATATTACTAGGGTTTCAGAGAATTAATTAAGGATTAAGGCTTTATGGATTAAGCTTTATTTTATATATCGCGTCAAATACTCTTTTAGATTATATACATACACATTAGCCTTTATAATATTATATATATTTTTCAATATTTAATTTAAGATATGACATTTCTTCCTAATGAAACTCTTGAGTCGAACTTTATGTATTTAAAATTTATAAAATATTTTTTGATGTAGGATAGTAAATATCGTTTGTTGCTTGTAAGCGTCAGTAGAAAGTTATAATCGATAAGTAAATTATTCATATTGCACCAACTAAGCTTTATATACGGAAAATACGTGACAAAACGTGATTCTAAAACAAACTTCGATGGAAACATAGTTTGTATAGTCTATAAAAATGTAAATGTACCGTCTACATGTACTTAAGTGACCAATATTCCTTGTTTTTGACATTTTATGGTTGACGAGAAAATTGTAAAAATCGAGCTCAACCAAACTAATTTTCTTAAACACGGTCAGTATTATATAACAATTTCATTGATTTCACATATAAACCTTTTTACTTACATATGTTTTTATTAAAAAATAATTGCGACGACACACATTATATAATGTTCTAATAATGAATGGTATTTTCTATATTATAATTTTGGCTTCTGAAAGAAAACGCTTCATTCATTCATAACTTACAACATAGACATAATATCTTTTAATCATTAGAATCATAATACGCTTATCGCACAGAAATCAATATTATAGAAACGGCTTCTATAAATACACCCTGTTAAGATTATATAAGAGCAGTTTTACCACAACATCTCATATATCTTGCGTTCAAGTAGCCGTGTCTTCAACGACGCTACAAGAAATACGGTTACTTACTAACCGCGTAAGGCATCAAAGGCACTAAATTGAAGCCTGATATTTTAAACCTTCATAATATTAATTATTTTTTTAGAGAATGTAGCCGGGTGTTATCTCGACAAGCTTTTCTTAATTGTATACACTTAACATGTTTGCGACAGTCAAAGCTGGGATATGTTCCTAGTATTTAACAAACATTTTGGTCTTCTTGTAGAATTACTTCTGAAAATTTTCTCAATCTTGAAGGAACAATTTGCTAGAAGTATAGAAAGTGCATTATTACAATAATATGGCTAATGGATAAGTGTATAGAAGGCTTAACATTAAGTAATGGTTCCTACACGGCAAAGTTGTTCGCTAGAAATTCGCGAGTTTACACACAATATCACTTATAGCGCAAGGCTACATGTTACCGCAATACTGTTTTAAAACACAACTTCCGACACGGAAATGGATTTATTTTAATGAATACAAATTACCATTTCTCATTTAGTGCGACATTTAAGTTGGTTTAATGGTACCTACTATTTTTATTCAATTAAAAAAGTTGTAAACGATTTCTGAGGTTTTATTTATAAAACCTTTTAAATAAAACTCGAAATTTTGTATACTTTGGAATACACGTGAAGCGTAAGGCTTATTTCCGCGTCTGGTTCGGTACCATTCTTCTTTAGTGACAAAACCATGCTAAACCATAGTTAAAATTCATAAATATTTTGATGGGCAACATAAAATATAGCCACAATTTTGTTAACAATTCCCTTAGAGTAACTGGAGAGTTAAATAAGGAATAAAAAACCCCACAAAGAGAGAATTTTTAACTAACAATAATTACCTACATAACTTATAAAATTGCATCAATAAATTTTCTCGCTACTTGAGCTTATATTAAAGTTTAATATAACATTTGAAAATTATAATCTATTTCAAGCTATTAAAGTTCTTATTTGAAAGAGAGAATACAATTTTCACTGAAACCACCGTTCAAAAGCTACGGAGGCTCTTTCGTACCTCATAAGAATTAATGTTTATTGTATCGGAAGGGATTAAACGGTCCGAAAGTGGTTTTGACACGATAAATGCATTAAGAACACAATAGAATACAATAATAGTGACAAAACATTTTATTGAAGTTATGGTTTGTCAAAGGAATTACCGTTTGACGTCGATTTTCACTTTGATAATGTAGGAGTCAGGTATAATTTTACTAAGAACGATTGGAATTATAATAACGGTCTCGTTGAAAGACGACATTCAGAAGACATTTAAAGCATCGTTTTATCTATTTAAAATCTATTTATAGAATTAATCAGCTTGTCTGTATCGCCATAAACGCGATTGAAGTCGAGAGTGAATAGTATATAAATAAAAATAAATTATTTAATGTATTATGGATGTACTTCGCATCACTTCCGAATGTTTTGTAACTATTTCACTAATTCTTTTTTGTGTTCGTTATGGTAAGGACAAGGTTAGTACGAAAGAAAGTGATTGAAAAATCCATAGATGTCTGAAATTTGAATGACCTTGGTATCGAAGTAAGTAATGTTAAGTACACTTCCACAGTCATGTGTATTAAAATGTATATATGAACATAAATCTTTCAGGTAATAGTCTCATAAAAACAATAGCTCAATCCTATTAAAATATGTTGAGTTATTTGGTTCCATGAAGTTTAAGAGACAACTAAGTACCATTTTTTATACTTTAGAATTAATATTATTGTGTTTAAAAAATTCGAAATGAAAAATAACCTCGTTTATAATGAATAACATTTATTCCACGAACGGTTCCTTCGACGAATTACTTTGAACGTCGCTCACGCAACTTTGGAATAATTTAAAATTACATAAATATATTGTGTCTATACAGAAGATTTTAAATTGTTTTTTTATTAAAATTACAAATATCAACACATCATCACATTTATTTTATACCGATATATTTAACTTTTCTCGATTTGATATTTATCAAATCGGGAAAAGTTATTCATTTGAATTTAAAAATAATAAATATAGAAAATTCCATTCTGAATGAAATCTTACGTTTGTGAATAGCTAGGTGTATTATATATTTGTCGAAGTAGATTGTTTATAATCGTAATAAATATTATAAAATAAAAAAGGAATCCCTAGCAGATCATATAACATCATAATCTACCACAAATATCTATAGAAATAAAGTTAATTGTTAATTACAATGTGCAAAAGACCTGAAAATATACTATTTAAAGAATAAGTTCTGTAAAACATCTCTCATAAACAAAGCAAAACCCCTTTGTAAACTACATCCGTTACTTTGTTTGTCAATGAATTCCTGTTACAGTGCCATACCTTAGCACTGAGCCATGCTGGCGACCAAACAAACCGACCGGCGGGCCATTTTAATCTTTAATAGCGATACAACATGGCGTAGTTTTATCTGAACTTAAAGATAAGCATCTAGACAAACAGACGCGGTACTTTTTCGATGCATTACATTAGCCAATTCCCCGTAATTAATACGCGGCTCGCATAAAATGAGATGTAATTAATTTGGATGCATACATATTTAGTGCAGGTGCACAGGTAGTATGTCAAATAATTTATTATGCCAACATCGTAAGTTACAAGTGTCTTTCAGAGAATTCAAAAATCGAATTCAACCTTTATACGAAAATGTCCCACCGTTACTTTTCGTTTTTCCAAATGTACTATTCTGATTTCTTAAGCTCTTTTACATGTAACAAAAAATATATAATGTCATATTGGCTAGTTTTGGATAAATATTATGCATTTATCGGCAAAGTTGCCAGTTTTACGAAAAGCAATATATGGGATAGCGTATTGCCAACTAAAAGACGATAAGGTTTTAAGCATATTCTGGCGCGACGCCAGGTCTCCTTCCTGCTTGCGTAGACAAAAGACAAAGTTCCTTTTATATTTTGGCAGTAACTTTTGAAGTTAATGTTAAATAGAACAGTTTCAAGTATTACTTACTCAAACCGTTGTCCATAAACAAGATTTAAATTGTCTCGGTTACTTACTTCGCCTATCGATGAAGTGGAATAAAAAGCATGACATTTCTATACAACCATAACGACAAGGAGACGCCAGTAAACCTTCTTAAGGCCATACAGCATCATAAATAAATAGCGCAACAATAGAATTAACATACAACCATCCATATTACTATTCATATCGAGACGCACACGGAACCAAATGGACTGTCTGGGTTTCCTCAAGTTGGCAACCGTAATGGAATATAACATTTTATATCATTTTTCATTGCCAACATGGTTATAAATATACATTTGTAGCCCCATACTATCTCTATCTGGAGTCTTACCATGGGTACGGATAGAAAAAATGTCTAATTATTGATCATCGAACATGAAGAACGTTATAAACTTGTATGATATGAAATATATAAAAATTGTAGTTCTTCCTACAGGTACCTCTATTATTTACAGTGGTATTTAAAACACATCACTTTACATTTAAGTATATCTTTCTAACCTAAGTATGTCTGACAATTCTTCTACTACCTTTAAAACCACAAAGGTCCAACTCTGTGCTAATGAACTGTCACAAATATTTACAAGTGTTGTTTGTCTCAGCCATTGTCTCAGCGTGTTCGCTAACGGCGACACTAATAAAATGTCAAAATAAATAACCCTTGCACACAAATGAATCACAAAAGCATATACAATTACAGAATGATTGGCGTACTGTAATAAACTGCGACCGATCGATGTCGCAATGTTACCAATTTTATATTATACATCAGAATTAAAACGAGTGGCAAATCGCGATGATTATTTATATTGAATTGAAGCGTTTCTTTAATTTATATAATAATTCTGCTCGTTTTATTTACATTTTACAGTAACTTTAAGGCTTTGCAGTTTTTTTATTTATATTTCATAATTCAACTGATTTCACTTCTTTTGTTATTAATTCGACCCATTCGTTATTTGATTTGTAACAGCCAAAATGTTATTTGAAAAAGCTGATAGCGTATTAAGACGTATCTGAAGGATAAAAATATTTGTAATTTCTTGCCTCTTATATAAATATTATCTATATAATAATTTATATTTTATTTCATACAAATATTTTCTTGTATATTTTATTAAGACTTAAAAACATGATAAACTAGTAAATAACGAATTAAAAGTGTTTGTAATAATTTAATTGGATCTTTAACTTTTCAATTTAAGAAAGCAACTAAACAATCAGTGTAAAAACAAATGTGCATGACCGCATTACATACCTCCTTTAACGAGCTAACTTTTATTTACGAATATATCAACAGTAATAAAAATTACGACTGTTTAATTCGTTCTAATAAATTTAAACGAACTTTATGTACATACTAAAGATGTCTCGCGGTTTCACCCGCGACATAAAATCCTTTATTAGGCTAAAATATAGACGCGTGCCAATTTTGATGTTGAAACTACGTCCAATTGCATACATCGCGTATATAACAAGATTTTAATTAGATTTTCCATATTTAAAAGCGTTAAGAATTAGGAACAGAAATTACAGTGCCCTTAAGCTTTCATTTGAGAACGGATCATCAAAACCATTGTATTTTATTGAATAAACGATACATAAATCATTATTTCAAAACGATCCAACTATTGGCTATTCAAAATAATGCCGACTATTCATGCTATTGATTTTCATTTACCTGCCAAGGAATATGACTTGGATAGCTTAGGAGCTTTAGGCAAAAGCTCCCTGCTACTATTGACAGTTTCAGTAATCAAAACTTTCGTTTTATATACAGTTCTTAGGTATATGCGGTGTTTTAAAACAGATTTTAAAAATGCCTTTTATATATTTCGAATTTATATCGTTGCATTATATTTAAAAAAAAGCAAAATATAAATGCCATGCCTCTTACGCTATGCGCATACGCATTGGAAGGTATTAACTCTGACGTTAAGTTCCGGGAGATACCGTTATACGGCGCCATCGATCATGCTTTGTTTGTCGATAATGCGTCGTGACCCTAATGAAGAGATGTTCTATTTGACGTCAAACGTACTTTCGACTTATATAAAAAAGTGAGATACCGTATCCCTAGTAAGGTTGCTAACTTATATTTTGTTTAGTAATATAAGACTTAGAAAGGATTATAAATAGACAAACACGAATTTTATATTCCTATCAAAGAACTTCATATGGCGCCAGGATTCCTGACAATCGTTAAACAAGAGAACTGAAATGGAAAGGGCACGACTCTCACAAAATGACCTGTCAAAAGTGACATAGGTTTAAGCTTTGAATCGAGAATGTTGCAATCTTACCTCGAGAATGATTTGACAAGATTAAAGGCACAATAACATTGAGTATACTCTATATTTAGATGGAAAGAAAATATTTTATTAAATGTTTACATTTATCAAGTATATGAACTATTGGGGGTATTTATTTACTATTAAATAATATTAGTGAATATAATAAATACAAAAAAGTCACTAATATCAAATATAAGTTACAAAAACACCGTTTAAATTTAAGTTGTGTTTGTCACTCATGTAACAGAGTAAGGCATCACCGAACCGTAGTACCTAGTCGAAAATGTTCTCTTTGGGTATCTTTGATCTAAAATAAGTGCAATTTTATAGATTATATGACAATGCATAGTTGAATAATAAGTGACTTCATGCGTTCGAGGTGTTCGTATTGTCAAGGAAACCACAGATTCGTCAGTCGGTGACGGCTGTAAGAAAAATTTAATTAATTATTATTCAATAGAATCTAAGTTATTTATTACTTATTGCAAGTGTATGCATCATGTGTACTTTTACACATAATAGCAGGATACGTCTCACACGCTGACTAATAATATTAAATGACACATCTCGTCTAACAACACTTGCTTTTTCATTACAGTACGAGTAAAGCCTTTTAAACCGCATGTTAATTCCCCTTTGTTTTGATGCAAAAAATCTTTAAAAAATATCAACAATAGCAGTATTCAGGACAAACTGGGAACAAAAAGCTGGGAATATCGTTTATATTACTGCGAAAGAGATTAAGGTTCTATTTTGAAAAGAATAAACGGGATAATTTTTGTGACATCGGATTTAAATTTTATTTATATATTTATAGTTATTTTTAAACACAAAATAACTATAATGATGAAAAAGCTAATGAGTATCACAAACAACATTATCAATTTCGCTCTAAAGAATTCTAATACGTGCTCCTCCTTTCCTTTCCTCCTGTTTTAATGTTATAATTAATTTTCCAAACAAATAGAGCCTTCGGAGAAGTTCATTTATAAAAGAAACTTCATTAACCTACTTTAAAGTGCAATTGTAAAGTTCGTTATGAAGCTTTCAGTTTCATTTACCTCTTCTTTTTCATAAGAACTGATTAGTCTCGCAAATTCCATTTACCATAAGCCATTGAGATGAATAATAACTTGCTAGATTTTTTAATGACATCGCAAAAGATTACCGCAATTGTAATCTACAATATAGTTGCAATCTCCCCTAGTTTTAATCATGATACTATTATTTTGCCAGTATTCATTAAGAAAATAACAACTAGCAGACAAAAATTTCTTCGTATTTTAATTTAAGGCTTACTAGCATCAATCCGACTGATCAAATCTACATACAACTTTCATATTACATTTTAAAGTAATATTTCAGTAAAATTGTGATACACCTCATAAATTATATGTCAACTTTCGAAAGTTTTTTAGATAATACACTTAACCTAAAACAATGAATAAATCTTAATCTATCCATTAACTAAATACAGATTAAATTCAACCGAAAAAGTGAAAGAGGCGAATTTATACTTGTCAAACACAAATGACGTTTCTCCTGATGGATCTGTGTGCGAATCATTTATCCTTAAGCGAAACGACAGTATTATCAATAAGCATTATTTAAACGGAGATTACAGATGTTAAGTAACATGTCTTGAATAATAAGACATATAGGACATCGTTTATATTATGAAGCGGGGCGAAAGTTATTATAATTTTATGTAGATACCTATATCGGTACATTTTCCTTTATGCCTACATTTAGGTCTTTTGTACAAAATAAAATTGTTACAGTCGACCGAGTATGTGTTTCGCACACTATTTTGTCTAGCATTCAATCGTATTATTATATGTCCCGCATAGTCAACCATTCTTTGACTAAAATATTTAAATTAATAGCTAGGAACAGTTTATATTGGAAAAAGAAAATAGGGATCTTTAAATATTTCCAGGCAATTTTTACAATGTTTATTGTAGTACGAACCTTATCCAAACCTCAAAAAATATAAAAAAA
>JAOSYY010000007.1:5014525-5026278 GCA_025727935.1 Hebomoia glaucippe
TTTAAATATTTCCAGGCAATTTTTACAATGTTTATTGTAGTACGAACCTTATCCAAACCTCAAAAAATATAAAAAAAATAAAGGGCTAACTTGGTCAAGCCATCCTAGAGTTTAACGCCAAGTTTAACATACAGCAATTAGTTTATATTTATATAGAAAACGATACATAGATCACGATCATACTCGCTTGGGCCTATTTATATTTAAGTATTAATTATTTTTAAAAGTAATTTTGGTAAGCGTACACAAAATAACCTTCTAAATTTTCTATCGTAATGTTATGTCAAAAACATAGCATAACCGTCGCCAAAAAGTCCGACTTTCAATTAATCGCTCCCGCTATGCTCGTCACTAAAATCATTAGCCAACAACGTGTGGGTTTGACACATCAACCGCAATCCAACAAAGAAAGTATAATCACAACATTTCTTTCATATGTTATTTACGAACAAAGAGGCTTTAATAAGTTTAACAGTTATTATTAATGAGTAAAATATATATAATGATACTAAGTACGGTGATTACATGTTAAAAATAGAGTTCTCTTAGCGCTTTACACAATCATAGTAGGCTTACTTGAATTTGTGCAAGCCTAATGTGTTATACTAAATTTAAGAGGTTCTATAAAGAAAGAAAATTAATGAACAAACAGAACAGTAAGACGTACTAAAATTTTTTGTTTCTTTATACTATACTATAAAGCTTTTAAAGAAATTAAAAATAAATTTCCTCTAATGGCCCCACAATAACAAAAATTCATATGTTCAGTACACGAAGAAATAAAATAAAAACTGTTAAATTAGGTTACGACCTAAAACCCTGATTTATCTTTAAAAAATTCATGTGAAATTATTCAAATTGAATAAGAATAATGTCCTCACATTTCACGTTAAGAGGGTCACAGAGCAATTTACATCGGATTAATTCATGAAAGATTGCTAAATTACTCTAAGATCGATGGATGACCAATACTTAAGACCTCAGGCTACTCAATCGTTAAAGTTCGACTACACAACAAAGTAACAAGCTTGATTCGGAACTTCAATTATTAAAGTAAAGTGGTCTTTCAAAAACATCTTGTGTTTGTATAACGTAGGTTTGAATTTTACATAAAAGTCTATATTCCCTAATATATTAATAGAGATATAGAATAGATGGTTTAGTATCTTTCCCTCTGAAACTTTTTTTACCCTTTCAAAGTCAACATAGATAGTTAATAAAACAGTTCGTATTTTCCTGGAATTCGAATCCGAGTTCTCCAGAAATTCATAATTATACGTGCTATAAGATCGAAATTACTTTTGTTAAATGTAATATTATAATCTGTAAATTGAAACAAAACTGAAACTAATATTGTAGCATGTCTCGTCCTAGACATATGGCCTCAACCGTAAATTAATTAAGCGAATAGCATATAACAATTATCTAGAATTTTATCTTTATTAATGATCTTAATGATATTCGAAAAATTCGATACTTTTCGTTCAACTAAAGTGGGACGTAAACTCAAAATGCAAAAGCGTAGTTGTTACGGGCAGACTTTCACCTCGATTCGCTACCAATTACCTTTTCAGTTCTGACAGTTCCAAAAATACAAGGATAATCGGACACAAGATTGAGGATTTCTCTTGACAGCGTTCGTGGTTGTTAGTGTAGGTCTAGCCATATTAAAACAAAAATGTATTATAAAATAATAAACTCAATGAATACTAACTTGAAATTAATTCTATAAAACATACTAATTATTATCAAATTTAAAAAAAAATGGAAAATTACAAGGCATCTGGTCATACTGTGTTCATGTTAACGTTTTAAATCGCAAAAAAGTCGTATTCCATAATTAATGTTGACTTTTTATTTCGTTTTTCATTTGTTTCCTTAATTCTTAATGATTACGAAGAAACGGCTTATGGAAATTCGTTAAGCAAATAAAGCAGGCCGTACTCGAGCCAAACAATCTTATTTAACGAGAATAAGCCATTAAAATACTTTCCGTATAAAGAAATACCGTATTAACGAAAATCTTTTTGAAGTAGTACATGTATATTATGTATGTATTTAATTTTTTTTCTTTTAAACATTAAGTTCACGTGACACATTACAAAAATTATTTTGGCATAAAAAGTGTATTCGTTTTTTAGCCTCTAGCATTGTATGGGTCAGACAAATCAGATCGTAATTACGTCACTTATCAATTTTTTACAAGCCAACTTCTTAGGCCTGTTTAGACATTGCGTACGCATACAATGTCCCATATATGATACTGCATTCTCATATTACAATGTGATAATAGATTTACAGTATTCAATATCAGAAAAAGTTATTTTAATGTTAATACAGTGAGACAAAAGCATTTTTAACTCAATATTTATTTCAACATAAATAATACATAAACAACTTATTTTAATGAGCTTATTAATATGGTAAGGCATACGAATAACAACGTAAACAGGATTATAAATAAAATTATAATCGTAATAATCATTTCATAGCAACAAATAAAATGTATGTAATAAAATATCAAGCGCGCAGTGAAACAATAAAACATACGTTTAATTGTAATACGCCTTTACGTCTAATTACACGTCAAGAAGTGCGATCTAGCCACAACTAAGGCTTTTCCTATACGACTGGTTTATATTTACCTGACCGGACCACTAGGGACAACACCCCTAGTGTTTCTCCCAACAACCATGAGATAGATATATTTATCAAGAACCTACTCAAAAATATTTCTTACTTCTTTTATTATCTATTTTTTTATGTTACCCATAAAAATTGCTAGTTGCTCACAATTCTTGATAGAAATGAAGTAGCTTGGCCGCAATGAAAATGTGTTACTGTCTCAAATTAAGTTTAGATAATTTCAAAGATTTTTTCAAATTTGCATCCTCTTTAAAAACGTCACTATATATATTAAATAAATTGGACTCAACCAACGAACACTATGTATGTTACGGTTTAGATTCTAGTCCGAGAAGCGACTTACTTTTGAATGTATTTTTATACCTACCTATATTTGCCAAATCGTCGTATATTACCTGCCTAAGGGCGTCATAACATTCGTATATAAAATGTTCAGGCATGGCGTTTAGCGAGTAATATTCAGCGGGCTTGAATAACTAATTGCTGTAATTACCGGCCCCGTGCTGAGTGGCTGTCGCGCGGTCCATTATGATTCTAGATAAGTGCACTTGATACGAGCCACGCTTTTGTTTAAGCGCAAAAAAACTACTTTTAATTAAGCTAGGTAAAAGTAATGCTAGTGATAATATTACTGTGTATTACACGTAATTTTTTTTACATCACACGTTCGCTGCCAACATTACGTTACTTTACATTCACGCGAACGACCATAAGGTATCTTGCTTTGATTGTTCGTTCTCTTGGCTTCTTCTATGCGTTTCCTAACGTGACAATGATTATGTAGCGGTAGGAATCAACTGACGTAAGTATCTGTGGCCTACAATTTAAGACATCATCAGCATTTTGTAATAAATGTACAGAGTAAATACACTTTGTTTATTCTAATGGAGCGAAAAGAGGTTAACTATTGACATCAAAACCAAAATTAGCCTATATAATATATTTTTCAGACGCGCCGAGTGATATTTAAAAATTACTTCGCGTGATATCGCTCTCAGAAAAATAGGATTTTATATGACATTTAATTTAACAACTTTCTGTACTAAATTTATTTTTATGTCTTTATTTACGCGATCAGAATTTCACGTCCCTATAATTTTAATCGATGGCCTATATTTATAGGCGACTATTTGATACCGAGTGCGCCAATGCACTGCAATCATATAATTTTTTTAAAGGTTATTGAGGTAATACGAAGGCTTTTATAGCAAGTGATAAACATAAAAAATAAATAAATCAACGATAACTCACTCTGACCGGACATAATCATTATTAGTTCTCTTCTATTTTCGTACATTTTTACAGATCGACTATTGTTATGGATAAAACTTGAGTTTAAAATTACATTCTATAAAAAAACATGAATAATAAAAGACACAATATTATGTCTGACCGTACTAGAAGACACAGAGATTTATTCACACACAAAAGACTTCTGGTGAATCACATCTCTTAAAACTTGCAACTGTCATACACAATTACAAAAAATTATTGTTACTTTTAAAAGTAAAAACGTTGAAATAATTTCCAACAACAAAAAAAGGCAAGCAGCGCGGCAGTCGGCCGCAAATGAATGATGCGAATTTGATCAATCTATGTACGTAATAAGAGTTGTTTTGGTGTAAAAAGTAGTGAGTGTTTTAAAGGCACATGTTTATTAAATCCCATTGTGTGGCCGACATTAGGGGCTATTGTTTCATATGAAATGATGGGAGGCAGGTGCTCTGCGGGGCTCAAGGATGACCAGCTTATAAATACACGAGCAGATATTATTACAATAGCACAAGATATAGTTATGGAAATAAAACTGACAAGATATTATTTACAAAGGTACCCACAATCACGTATGATCATGCGTGGTTGACCACATCTGTTGGGTCTATTTTCATTAATACCAGACGATCATGACTATTAAGTAAGAAGCTACAAGTAGTACAAACTAATCCTCAAGTAATGTATGGATAGACGAAAAATATCTGACAGTCTGAAATGTGACTGAGCTTCCGACAGTTAAATTTTTTTACGAATATAATAAAATCAGAAATACACGTACCAGGCATCCATAAAAACACAAGCGATGAAATGTATAATGTCAATTTATCGATACCTATCGAACCACTATCTCCATCCACGTGTGTGGTAAAAGTTACCTGTAACAAGAAAAGGATATTAATAAATCTCGTGCCTAATGTTGGATTAAACTAAACTAGAAAAAATATTCCAGTAATAATATTATAAAAAGTATGCCACAAAACCAGTACATGACTTCAGTTTATCAAGCGTCAAAAAATTATGTCAAGAATTTTAAGCCTCGGGCAAACATGAGGTGAAACTTGTTTATATCGGCAAAAATATTAACTTCAATTGGTATTAAACAGTCAACATATCATTTATAACATCCATAAATCGTTATAAATATAGACGATTTTTTGTAACAGAAAGAAAAAGCAGAGACCATCCATGATAGACGTACTTGGCATTTAATAAAAATACATAGGAAACAATTAAATTTCCGTTGTCATCTTAATACAGTATATTAAGCAAATCGTAATTACAGACGCCATATGGCGGAAGTTATTTAGTTTCTCATTAGATACACTTGTTTCCAATCGACACGACTTTTTAGAGACTTTTTTCCACTATTCGCCTCTTTCTTGTCGTAAGAAACATGTTTTGTTTATTAATGTATCTTAGAAATCAAGCTACGATGCCTGTAGTATCAAATTCCATGAATACATTTTTTATCAAATCAAATCATCATATTTCAAGGTTAATTAACTAAACTCCAAGCGTACGCATCAGCTGTATGTCTTCCGCGTTCCCGTCGCGAGACGAATCAGTGTTCCTACTACAGCAATCAATGACCCATTAAACGACCACGCTGAAATTAGAAACCGTGTACAATGTCAATTACAATCCTTCCGGAATATAAGACCTTGGTCTATGATTTTTCGTACTTAATGTGACCCTGTATTACCATAAATAAATTATTTGCAAAACAGTGTTCTAATAAATTATTTATTATCTAAGATATCGAAAGGTTTAATTTTCTACGTTCTATTCAGAAAAATTGTTGCGGCCGGTGGTAGAGTCATTGCGGCACTTGTTTGTCAATTACACCCCTCATTTGTGATTTAATAAACTTTTAAAACAATATAAGATTTAAATTGAAGTTGCTTGAATGGTGAAATCAATGGAAGAAGACCTATATAAAGTTGAACATACTTTAAGATTTAGAATTTCTATACGTATACATTTAATTGCAGATTGTCATACCAGCAATTATGAGTTAAATTGTTTGTTCTCAAGAAAAGAACAGATTTTAAATTAATTTATATTCCACCAAAGCTTTCGACATTATTTCGTATTTATCGTAAGGCCAAATCCTGAATCAAAACAAGGTCGACATTAAATACTTTATGGCCAAAACGATCACCATATTTGCGCAAACGCAGACCATTGTAATTTTTATTACCCTGCGCATATTAAATTGACCACACGCGGCCGAGATCTATATCAAATGGAAAATTTTAGATCTTATCGAATAGAGAACGGATTGAATATTGATTAGTCAAATTTTGATTTTAATAATAGCATATAAGCTGTATTTATGAACGTCTTAGTAATACGTCTCGACAACTCTCGAATTAATAACAACATCGCCGCAAGGACGTCATTTGCATAAAGACAAAACTTCAAGTAACAGTATCACAAATGTATTAAGAACGTAAAATAAACCAAATAAAGTAATAATCGACAATTCCGGGGAACAAAGCGTTAACTTCAATTGAATTTCAGAATCGTTATAAAGAAGTAGTTTATTTCATAGTAAGCAAAGTTCAACGAATGAATCTCAATGTATTATTCAACGAAAATCCTCAAGTGCAGAGAGGTCGTTAATTCAAATAGAAATAGGCACAGCTCTGAGTCACACCACGTGCTATGACGTCACCGCTTGATGTAATCAAATTTAATCATCACACATGATCTTGGAGATTCACGCTTTATTAAAATTCTTTAAAAATTAAATATGCATATACATTGTATTATACCTAAATATTTAGGTATAATATAATGTAGCGAATGTTATTGCAATATTATTTTCCGATTACCTTAAGAGAAGACGCTGTTAACTGTTTCACTATTAATTTCCTATGAAATCTAGCGGCGTAATGGGGACAAATGTTTCTGAGACTCTTTCACTGATAACTTCACTAAGGATAATTTATTTAAACAATATTATTCCAGATTCGAAGTCTTAGAATCGTTTGTTAAAACATAAATAAGGTGGTTATTTTGTTACTCACATGAAGACATTTCTCGAAAATTATGGTCATTTTTTTTTAAAGTAAAGAAACTTTTTATGTAACGTCCCAACTGTTAGTTGATTTCACTGTGGTCTCGTTGAACGAAACAACAGATTGCGATCTACCAAAAGGGAGCGGGACACGACTGAAGGCCACAGTCAGGACTGGTCACGTTTAGAGAGTACAGCCAAGGTCTCAAAAGACTTATTAGCGGGGGTCGGGGTTCACAGCGTGATGTTATCGATCACGGGCAAAATACAAATAGAAGAACTAAGATGAATAACTGCGGTCGATGCTATTGAAAAATAAAACTTTAATTATATCCAAATACAGATCAGAATTTCAAAGAGGTTAATTTTATATTTACATGGTGACGAAGAACTCTTCATACCCATCGTTAGCTATCTGCCAGTGAAAGTACCGTAAAGATTGGTACAGCAATTTCGGAGATCAGCCGACGTAAAGAATAAAACAATTTATTAATTGTTATTCAGTTGTTGTGAAGATGTCGTACGAACTTTAATACGCTCTTTTGATATTACAAACGGACTCTTTATATATATAAAGGGTCCGATATAAAATATAATAAGGGTCCGTAATATATAAAATATTTATTTAGATTATATATTAAGTAGAAACTTTTCAACAAGTTAGCGTACCTGTACGACATGGTGACTCTTAGTCTAGCTGAGTCTAATGTTCGCAATTGTAAAAAACATAGATAGACTTTAAAAATGTAGTCAAACACGTAAATTTAATTTGGTTGCAAAAAATAAAATCACGACGAGTAACAAAAACAATTGGGCATTAGTTCACGAAATGCTCATAATGTCTTTAGTTGGAACGTTTCGATGTTTTTTTGTGACAAAACATCCTATGACATACATTTTCTTACTTCATAAACAGCAGTAGGCTTTATGACAAAGCAGTAAGGTACTGAGAGCAGAACAGTTTATGTAGGATTTATTCGTAAATTCGATTGAATCGTTAAGGCTAAGGTCTTGTCTTTACATATTTCAACACTATTTTGTCCAAAAAAGTGAGTAAGAGTAAATAATATTATTCGGTAAAAAAGTATCAATTTCGCTACAATTATATACATATGTATTTATCTCATTATCTTATTTTCTTCATTTATGAGTATTTGTAATAAAGAATAATAAATAAAAAAATCTCCTTTCTTAATATACAGATAATTCAACTAAATCTATTATATCCAAGATTGAAGTAACAGAAATTTCGAAGACCAGTTCAGATTTTATCAATAATTTTCTATAACACGTGTTATTGACGTGTTCGTGTGTAAAGGCACTAAGTGGTTAACACGCAATGCGCAAGCGCAGGCAAAGTAGAGCGTGCGACCCGCCGTACTGCCCTGTATGGAAACCTTTTGCGGGTAATCATTACTATGCTATGTGTACCTCGAGAGCCGCACGTAGAATGGGAGCAATCCCATCTCTGACGAAACCTGGTTTCTTCACAATTTTAAAGACAACAAACAAAACTAACATTTCCAACATCATTAAAAGACAACTTGTTTCTTTACACCGTGCACCGTAACATATTTATAACGAGACTGAACCACCGGTCTTACGAATTTCCGATTTCAGTCTATGAATTACTGAATAGTCCTAATAAAATAAATACTGTTCAGTTATTAATTATGTTATTTTGCTAAGCAGCACCCATCCAGTGAGTCTCATGCTCTTGTTTCGATAACTGTCTTGAAAAAAACCACAAAAACTGACTTGTAAAGTGGCTTAATTGCCTTGTTACGTCAGAAAACCTAACGTACAAAGGTTGTAAGCTGCAATTGTTATGAAAACCACTTAGAAATATAGTACGTGGCGATATATCAAATGATTACACTTCCTTATATAACCTTAGCCTTGATTAGGACACTAGATAATAACCGCAATAAAAACCGCGCATAACCCAACCTGCGACAACGCAACGTATGTGACGCAAGGAAACATAATAGTAGAATAATCTTAAATATGAACAAAGAAAATCAGGAAAGTAATTGAAAAACTAAAATTATATTATGCATGTCGTGTCGATTTCTGAATATATGTACATATATGCGAGCCAAACCACGAATTATATACATATATTATCACAATTTTGGAAGTTTCCCAAGGCTAGTACTTAGACTAGTAGACTTTTGTTTAATAATATTATATAAACTTTGAGTTACTTGTTTAGTTATAATTATAAAATCAATCATATAATAATATTGCCTATAATATACTCTGTTATTTAGGAATAAAATAAAATAAATTCTTAACATAGACAAGCAACTTTACATCTCAGCTATTTCATGCACCTGAGACTGACTGCGCGATGACATTTCAGCTCGTGACTACATAATGACAAGTCGTGGCATTCTCAGAGAGATTTTTCGCGTTTGCGAAATGAATCGTGATCGGTAACAATCGAGTCGTACCATTCGAATATTGCTCAATGCGTAAGGGAGAGATTGATGGCAGAACATGACGCGTTAGCATAGAATTGGTTCGTATACCCCACACAATTTTTGTTATATGACTTTTACCGTGGCTGCGATAATAACTTCAGGGTACAAACATTATTTATGCCAGTATTCCGACGTGACTCAAGTTGCAATATATTAATAAGTCGTATTAAATTTTCTAAACAGATTGGAATTTGTCTCATTTTCAGAAATAAAACGGTAATATATGGACAAATACACTTATATTAGGGGTTTAGAAAATAAAGTGAAATAGTAAAAGACGTCTATACGTCGTTTATTTATTTATCACGGCGATAAAAAGCAAATAAAATTTGATGATTTTATTGAAACAATGACATTTATATACGTTACATAAAACCATACAATGCAAGATATGGATGATAATAATATAAGCTAAGATTACAGAAAAAGCAGTGATGATTATATAAGTCTTTGAAGCAACCCATCTACGCCGTCCCTAACCGTTATGACTGTCGGTCTCCCCTAGGTTTTCATTTCTCAGAATGATTTTAACAAATTACTGCACATACGCAAATGCAAGAGGGGCATGACTCAGTCATTTGCATGCGTTTAGAGTTTGGAGACAATCGTGTGAAGACCCCTTCGTTTGGGGTGAACCAAGTCGTAAAGCAATCGCTTCAGGTATTGAATTTAATGAGATTTTTAACTCTTTTTAGTTTTAGTTTAGCTTTATTGTAAAAAAAACGTGTGCAAACATTTGGGACATGCAATAGACAGCATTCATATTTTAAATAGGCTGTGAGATGATCAGAAGACAATTTTTGCTATTGTTTTACACCAAGATTTAAACATAAAAATTGTAGTTCTAAATGAGATATATAGGTACACACCACTACACTATATCCATGTAATTTGAGCCACATACAACTTTTATTATAATCGCCCATCCACTTAAACATTGCACCAGACACAAACAGACAGATGCTAAGGATACTTTCTATAATTAGCAGCAATGTCTCTTGTACGCGAAGATTCCTGTGTTTCGTGCTCCATTAATTTATACACACGATCTACAATAAATCATCCCACAAGCGAAGCCACACGCCACCACATAGCATTCTCATTCAGTTTTAATACGAATAAACTTTTTTACGATCGCGGTATGTCTGAATACGTCGTTTATTCGCAATTAGGCTACCATTACGCGTTTGTTTCGCCCACGTTTTAATCGCGGTATGTTTTTGTGTCTCGCCTGTAAGCAGCCTTCTCAATGGGCTTTCATTAGCTGCATGTTTACAATGACATGGCATGTTAATGTTAAATCTAAGATTCGGACTGCTTGGGAAACGGCATGTGTCGTCTATCTTTGACTCTTGCGATGTGGCTGAATTGTTTTAAACTTTAACGTCTAGATATATGTAACTATACTACTACCCCTGAACTAACTGTGTCAATCTCGATACTTCTGATATCAGTCTTTAGATCAAATCGGCAGGTGGCCATGTAAAGTTTAGGAACGTTGGGATAAACAATATTTATATTTTAATTATAAACACACCTAGCTATAGGTACTTAATACTGCAACCCAAGTTAAATTAATTTTATAAATAAAGCAATTAATATATAAACAGTTATTTTTTACAAATTGATTCAAGTCTGTAAAGATTTTTGTATCAGCCAAAGGGAACTTTAGAATTTAAGCTTCAATCTCATTTAAAACGAACAAACACACAGCTCTCTCCCTCTCTTCACACCTTTACTTTACACACAAATAACAACTTTCAGCATTTTAATTAACTGAATAGGAACGATTTCCAAAAGAATTCCTAATAAAAAAAATCTTTGAGAACAATTCAAAGTGTGACAGATTCTTAAACTTACCAACAACATATAATGAGTTGATAGTCGAATGCATGTGGTTTTTTTATTGCTCGCTTAAAGTGTTTCGAAGAAGACAATTCCCGGTGGCTCTTTTTATCGGCGACTTTACGATCGTCCAAACAGTCACTGAACGTGATTGCGGAAACTGTTCGGGTTTGTCTTCTTTATATTAGTTTTCTTGGTATGTTTTATGGTGTAAATAAATCTTTTCTGATATACTTTGCAAGTACGTAGCGTACATGATTATTTAAAGCTGGTGCCTTTGTCAAAAAATATATGCAAATGGTTATATTACATAATAACATTTGTTTCTTTTTTTTTTTGGGGGGACGTCGCGTCTTTAGCCCGGTGGCTATTAAAACTAACCGGATGTTTTGGGCGAGCGCCATAGCGCTCGCCATGTGCCTGCGGCTAGACCAAGGGTGCCCCGCGGGGGGCATCGGCCTCGGCTTGGGCTGCCGCAG
>JAOSYY010000007.1:5032141-5044952 GCA_025727935.1 Hebomoia glaucippe
AAATGTTAGATTTTAAGTTACGCCAATTTAAATTGCAACAGAAAGTTGCTGAAAATCCTTATTGTACAATAAGCTTCTCCAACTTTCCTTTGCTCTGCCGTGTACCTGTTCCACAGTTCAAGGCCCATCTTCCGTGACCATTGTTTCCTAAATCACCATATTCAAAATAACGGTTTCACAGAATTTAAAAACCAATTTCTAACGGTCCCTGTCGGCTGACATAGTAATAGCGTTTGATGTTGTACAATACAAAATAAATTTCCACCCACAATGTTGACATACTAAGTAATTAATAGGACCATTAAAACGCTATATCGTTACATATATTATGTTCGTTTAAACCGCGCCGATAGATCGGTTATTATTTATGTAAATTGATTAAAATTTTATTTATTGCGTCGCCCACGGTTTGTTTCGCGGCTTTGCCGTCCGTTGTTGCCTTTTACAGAATTTATGACTTGCTCACAAGAAATAAAACTATTACACAATTTTGGAAATATTACAAAAATTTAACCACAGAGCCTTTTCTATGTTTGTGATAATATCCAGGTCATGCAATTTCTTTGATCATGCAAATTCTTTTCATCCAATATTACTTTGATCTATAACTTTAGTATTAAAATAATGTAGCTTTTCTGTACAATAGTAATTTTGAGAAAATAGCATAAATTTTACTAGTCGATAGCGTTTATTAGAAGTAAATAGAGTCAATAGTCAAAGATATGTCATACAACTTCGAGGTGATCATAATGGATTCTATTCCATCGTTTTTTACTAAACAGTCTGGCCACAGCCGACGATAAATCCTGTTCAGAGCAGGCAGCCCTCAAGGGCGAAGCACTAAAAATAGCCTGGATGAAGGCCGCGTTCCCGACGGCTAGGGGACGAGGAAGGAGAAAACGATTATATTGGTTTTCAGACATACAATGATGCTTATATAGTTACGCGCAAAGTTTCAAGAGAATGGTAAGTAGCAATGTACAAGTACACACTATGACATTCAGATACAGAAATAGTGGGTTTGGTAGACATGCTGCATGTCTAGCTAATGCCCTGATCAAGATTATTGTTCAAATCCGCAAAAATATAATATAAACGAGTATGTCTATCTATTTACTCATTCGAATTTTGAGAAATAATTAAAACACGTGATATTAGTATCATTCTAAAACTAGCAGATGTAACTTTAAAACTAGAAGTAAGAGGTATATATTATAATTTAAATAATACTGAAAACTGTATTAAAATTTTCCCATCCCATTACTTTTCACTCACCTATTAATAGTGTAAGCTTCCTTTCTTCAGAACGTATTACGTTTACTGGCCTCTACAATTAAATACATCAGTCGAAATTTTTTAAGCTACTATACTTTACTCAAAGTTAGGCCCCCTGGTACAAAGATTGATGGGTGTTGGGCGAATTTTAATGTGATTCCCCGAAAAGGATCAAAGCCGTACCGTTTGGGAGGTAGACGAGTTATTCAATCAACCGAACCGAATCGTTTTAACTAAATTAGATTTTTCGGAAAGAATGTTAAGCTACAAATAACTTAGTACGAGCGCAATGTTTTAAAGGGACATGCATGGTCAAATTTGTATTTAAAATTTTGTTAAATTTGGAATTTGCTTGCTTGCTGTTGTAACGAATAAAAATCACGGAAGGTCGATCGATGGCCGATCTATTTTATGTATATCCATTATTTATTTTGTGATATGAATGTTTTTATCAGTTTACTAGCCTTCCATAAGTCTTTTTAGCAAAGTCTTACCAAACCACACATTGTAAGCAGGACACGAAATATCGAGCGTGAGACAAACGTTGTAACGCTTTCCATTTTCGATGGCATTAAATATATGCGCTCGTAAAAGAGATATCGGTACACAATGCGGAATGCATCACATTATGTCATCCCGATGCATTATCGCTGATGTAACCTCACACATCTTAATATACTGCTTTAAAAATAAAAGCTTCTACCAAAGATATATTTCACTTATACACTTTTCATATATATTTCACAAAAAATTTATGCACCGTTTTTTGAAAAATAAAGAATAATGTCTAATATATACAAAAAATGTTTATCATTTTTTATGTTCGTTCTTATTTGGGAATTTGTCATAAAATTTTGCAAACAATTTGTTATATAAATAGTTCATTATTCGACAATGGCCTGCTGTAAAGATTTCCATCTTTACCCGTCTTTTGGAATCCTGATGCATTCTAGAAAAAGCAAAAGTAGGATATATTTTGTTACGAAGTATTATAATACATTAAAGTCTGTTACAAAATTCAGAGACATTCGAGAAGCTGAGAGATATGCGCAGAAAATACTTTATTGTGTACTATTTAGACATAGATATAGAGACATCCTACATAGTAACTCTTATCATGTAACTGTTGAAATAACCACGCTTCCAATCTGTTAATTTTATTTCCACACGTTAACTTACAATGCAAAACGTTTCACAATAAATCGTAAGACTTTATCGAGCGTATTTAAATATACTTTTACCACTTAAATATGAATTACGTGCTATCCCACGTTCGTTGTCATTGCATCGTATTAAGCAACCATCGGATAGCTTCGAGTGCGTCTCTGTAATTCCGTTTTAATGGTTATTGTTCTATCGCGGATGAGATCGGAATGTAACTTTTTATAACAAAATTACACTACAAACGTTTTATGGAATCTGTATGTACTCTATGCTAATGTAGACATAAACGAATGTACGAAGACCGGGTAGTAAGAAAGATTTCCTGAAAAAAGAGATTGTATATTAAAAAACATTTCTATAATGATTATTTTAATCTCAATACCACGGATTACAGGAACAACGTAATTATTTGTCATGTAACATCATAATTTTTTAAGATAAATAATTACGTATTAAATGAAAGTCATCAAATCTCAGTCTAGTTAAAATCCTACATTTATACTGCGTATATTAAATGATTGACAATTTCATACACTGTTGAAATTAATCTAGTCTCTGTACACAAAAAAAAAATTATAACTCGCTCCTCGTCTCTGGATTAGCGAAGAACCGTCTATAGACATTCGAATGTGAGTCAGAGGAATTTAAAGTGTCTTGACTTAACGTTGATACTACTTAGTACGGTATTAAGAAACAAAAACACTTAAATCTATTAAAATTATAACCCTTTCACCGTTCTGTTGTCGAAACTCTGCATGATCAATGTGCATTTCGTGATCATATGACGCAATCTAGCGACTACACCGGATTATTTATTTTAAATTGTAGTGTTTATTTTAATTATATATTTTCTTAGATACTGTTTAGATACGTGGAGTTCATAAATTGCAAAAATTACTCCTTATGTTAATATAAAGATATCTTAACAGACTAACTGTATTTCACGATACATCATCACGGAGCTTTTGTCTAACTTATAATTAAAAAATAATACGTTTATGTGTAAATTCATTGAGCTTCCAACAGAACTTAACACGCAGGTAATTTGAGTAGAAATAGATATATCCATTTTTATAAAAAGGCATCAATTACTATTTTACTAATATTAGATAGGAAGTTTAAAATAAAGAAAACCACAAGCTACTGCCGCCATCATCAAACGATCTTCAAAGTAGATTTGATTAAAACATAGATCACAATAACAAAAACGGTTCGACATTTCCTACCACATCGCTTTTCCCTTAGATAGTAATCTGTAGAAAAATGTGATTCCCGACGCACATAATAGTTGACTATACTACTATTCGCGCAAATACAACCTGTGGAACGGGTTCGAGGCTCGGCCGGGCAATAAAAAGTGTTGTTAGGAGGGGGTCGGCGGCCTGTCTCGGCCTTCGGGACCCCGCGCCCTGCCCGCAAGGCCGCCATTGCATAACCTTGCACGCAACGATAATACCGTATGTGCTTACCGATCTTATCTCAAACATCTGCATATAAACTTTAATTGATTTCGATATATCTACGAGGGTGGGTGAGTTCTTGCCTTTTTTATAATATATATACATATTACAGCTGATACGACACCAAGGCCGAGAAAACACATCTTATTGTACAAGAGAAAAAGATAACCTTATTGACAAATCTGTGTTAATAAGCGAATAGTTTATATATAAGCAAAGGTTCAAAAAAATAAAATACAATTAAATCTAAGCATGAATATTAATAAGAAAACATGATTCATACTTAAAAGAGTAAAGAATTTGGTTATAGAAAAAATTTAACAAATGAATACTTTAAATATTTAAAGGATTTTAACTTTATATTTATGCCCACCCATACTTTTCACGTTGGTTTTAAAACTGGAAGGTTGTCAGTCTTAAATATATCTCTCTCGTCTTTATTACCTATCTAAGATCCTTATCGACTGCAACTTTGTAATAATTAGATGTCAAACAAAACGACTCAATCCACTAACCGGACTCAGGTAACTGCAAACAATTTATATTCATAATGAATATTTATTTTATAGGACATTAAGAGACTCTTAAGGCTTAAAAAATTACTTATCTTACTTAATGTTTCTGTTTATAAACAGGGATATGTTTCCTGTTATCATAATAATTCACCAATTTAATCATGGATCGTTGAAGACTTACATAATATGGAAACACGTGTCCCTTAAGGCATTTTTAAATCATGGGCGAGACCCTCTAAATTATGGATCAGTCAAAATACCCTAAATTATTTAATGAATAACCTACTTAATTTTTATATAGGTATAAATCTTCTGTGCGCAAGTTTGTTATTAGACTCCTCCTAAACGGCTGGGTCGATTTTGAAGAAATTTTTTGTGGTCAAGTGGATTTGGGAATGATTTAGATTTACAAAAATGTTTGTTCTTTTTATTTGAGACGTCTGTCAGGGCGGCTCATTATTCTATTATTCTCACCAAAGTGAAATCGAAACACAAATTACTGCTTCTTGTTACTGTTTGTTATTATAGTCTGTGACCTGAACAGTTTTTTGATATTTCCCTTCTGCATATAGAAAAAGTGTTTGGCATATGAATAACATCTTTGAAATACACATAACAAATACACGTACGTCAATGTTTCACCTCGTTGTCCATTCTTAAACGGCTACCTACATATTAACCAAAAATCCAAGAAACAATGTAATTTTCAGACCACATATTCTATAGCTCTTCTGAGTTTAATAGCCAACAAGCACCTAATCGAGGCACGCTGCGGGCTAAATTTACAAGAAGCACCAACGGAGAACTAATAGTTTAATTTATTAAGAAACAATACATATCTTAATTATAATTGTGATTTATTTATAATTTGATAAAACCCGTTAAGTTTGGATGAGAAAAGAGTAGATCAGAAATCTCTGCCTAGCATATATAAGAAGCATATATATGTATAAGTAAGACACATAAAATACTCTACAACATTTATATTATATCTGGATTGTGACAGGTTTTAATCGCTATTTAGTATAATAATATTTATTATTTTATCCTAGGTCCATTTATTCATTGAAATACAATACCTGGAAATTGAGTTTCACACGAAGTTTTTCCAAATAACATAAACAATCTTTACCTGAAACAAAAAATTATCAATTAATATACAATATTTTTTTGAAATAGTGGCAAAACAGTTATAAACTTTACATAAAGTACGTCATAAAGATGTGAACGTCATTTACCAATTTTATATTCAGTAACTGATAGTCAAAATGGTGCTAACACACAATAGCAGTCAACCTCATTATATTTTCTAAACAGTTCAACGTAACCTCAATATCATCCAATTAATTCGAGGCAGTTTCATCAGGTATTATTTATTCGGTCGTATCTAACATGAGCGATCTGCGAGTCGTGAACAAAGGCTTGCAAAAGAGCCGTAAACATTTTCAAAATATCAACACAATTTCGCAAAATGTGGCATTAAGTACACCAACTCCATGGCACCATTGTAATACAGTACATGTGTCGTTACGACAACGAATAAAAACAAAGTACATTGATTTAAAATCAAATATATCTGTGGTAATACGTTCGACAGTTTTTGGATAACTTTTAAAGAATATCGGTCTAAGTAGCGTGCGGAAAAGTCAAACAATTATATTCATAATTAACTTATGATTAAACATAAGAAACAAATTATGATTTATGTTTTAGATAAATTGTCCTAATTAAGCAAATTTAAATCGTACACGGTATTTAAATATTAAAAACCTATTTTTCATCAAGGGTAGACAATTAAGATAAATTTTAAGTTCTGACACACCTTCAAATTTATAGGACCCTAAAACAAATCCTTTCACTGCTTCCACCTACCCTCGTTTTAATAACCTTAAAAACTTAAACTATCGATAATGAGCATGAAACCAGACGAGACAGGTGTTAAATGTACCCCTTATTTTTCGAGGTATGGAATTATGTTCGCAGTTTTGAACCCTTCATTTAAATTCGACCGTGGTGATCGTGAAAGTGACAAAATATGTGAATTTGGTTGTATGGCTAAGCGACTTTTTCATCGACAGTTGTTATACACTTAACCAAATAGATTTATATAAAATTATTGGTAGTTCGAACGTTGTCAACCTCAGCAACTGCTGCGGTTTGGAGATTTAATTCGCCGAATCTATGCGAAATAAATATCGGACTGAGCTAATAAAAGCAGAAAATAAAAATTTAATGTAACCACATACTGTCCAATTAATAAGTGTAGAAGTTTTTCCGGAACAAGCTTTATTAATTTCATACATGTTTATAATTAATACGGATTCCAAAAAGGTTCTTTCCGAAGTTGCCGTAAATTTTATTTTAGTTGTTGACTAATAATAATTAATTGTCACATATTTTCGTATCAATATCAACAGATTATTGACGTGAAAATATTTTCATAGTGAAAATCATAATTTAGAAACGATTCTGTCTTCTATAATTCTTACATACAAAGTCCTTACGCCGTTTCCCTTCATGTTTTGAATAAAACTTGAGGTAACTTTACTTTTTGTTACGCTACGTGTTACGGTAAAACTTCCGTAAAACCATCTTGGCAAAAACAATACTGTTATGTCTATTTCAATAACCTAGAAAGTTTAAATATTTTTTGCTGGTTAATATTTAAGTAATATTATAAGTAAGTCGTATAAGTTAAATTAATATTATAATTCTTTACTTCGTAGTACGGGATCCGACATTGTCTTGTATTTTACAAGACAACGTCTTAAATATGTATATTTTTTAATTTTTGGACCTCCGTGTGATTTTAAGCCATTCTGGAATCTCCTAAAGCACGCACAAGAAATTCATGAAAATCGGTCCAGCCGTTCAGGGGAGTGTAGTGACAAACACGGACAAAAGAAATATTTATTTTAAGACTTGTAAAAAATAAAATAAAAGCTCTATTCTCTATGCTTAATATCAAAGATGATGGTACTTTCAAAAAACTAAAAAGATGATTTAGATTCTGCCATAGATATCAAGTTTCACAAGTATTACATTGTCACAAGTGAAGTTAATAAAAGCATGTTAATAAATACTTTAAATTTACATGAAACTGTTTTCGACATGAGATTAGCGAGCGATTTTCGTCAAGAATACTTAATATGTTTTGTTACTTGATATTCTGTAAGGGATTGCAATTGCGCAAGCGCAGTCCGCATTGTCATCTGACAGGCATCGACAAGTAACGATTTATCACACGGAATGAAAACGCGACCGTTTAGTCACACCTCATGCTTGTCAAATGGTATTCTAAGAGTTATTAAAGTTAATATATAATAATGAAGGTTCAATCACGATTATAACTTAATTTATCTTTTACTTTATAATGATAATTAAAGGTTTTAATTTTCATAAAGAAATAGAGTTCGATGTAACGACTTTTTCGGTAGGTAAATGTGTTTAAAGATTTCTTCCGAAACTATGGAATATAAACTGTACCATTTCCGTAACAAAATAAATAAAAATGCTTTAATTCTTGTCTATATTTGAATTTGAACTATAATAGTTCATCAAAATTTGATATTTCAGTGGAGTGAAAGACATAAATAATGATTCAACCATGCCCTATACCAAATGTTACTTAAATCACGCTCACACGATTTTGATATATACGAAACTCAATGCCAAATATACGCCAAAAGCGGTTTTCCCGTGAGAATCGATTTCGTGTATCGCCTATACACGGAATTGGTGATCGATTGTATCGAAAGGTAGAACCAAAGAATAATACATCTTAGCAGCCATAACAGAAAAGAAACTGGCATTTATAAACTATGCTTATAAAATACAATTTTATATCAAGGACTTATGTATCTTGGCAAGTTATTCTGAGAATAAAGCTGATTAAACAAACACAACTACTAATAATGAATTAATTAATCGCACTGGTCGATATTAAAACATAGTTACCAAATTATTAGTACGTAATAGTAAAGATATAATGGTCTATAACGGGGTCAAGTATACCGGAAGTCGACCGCACGCGCGCCATTCAATCTCAATCACAATGGAACCGCGCATTGTTGCACTTGGTACATACAACCAACAATTAGATTAACATTTTATTATCGTTAGCAGTTACATAGCCAAAACAATGCATGCGCCTATTAACATGGGTAAATAAGTTTATAAACAGTAATTTTGAAGTTCAAAAGAAGTGGTGAATACGCAACTTTTTAATGACTAAACATTTTGTTTGTGCAAATGACTACGATAATGAGGTTGGTACTCAAACGGAACTAAATAAAAATCAAAATTTAGTTATATATATAGATTATATACTACAATATTACATTAATCAAATAGTATTAATCATAAATCGTTAATAATATATAAGTGAAAAAATAAAACTGTATATTATAGTTTTAGAGCCCGTACGAGTATTGATAATTAGTTATTATAAGTAATGATTTAATCCTTTTTCAGAATAGGTTTAAATGCATTTTTAAAAACAATATATGTAGAGATTTAAAAAGCCTACACGATAAGATTAATCACATATTTTACGTTACTGACGGAACCAAATGGCGATTCCCTGTTTCCAATAAGTCATACATTAGAAGATTGGGGTTGTACTGACATTTAGCGTAAAAGATTATTATTTAAAATTCAACGAGAAACCGTAGCCTGTGTCGGTCGGGTATTTATCTTTCAATAGCCACTCTCGCTTAATAGAAGTTAATAGCGTTGATTAATGGCGCTGTAATGAACAGTCAGAGATATTTGAGGGAAGATCTCTAACTTCCGATTTTGGTAACTTTTAGTGATAAAAATAATCAAAACTCACAGTAACCATTTATGGTATTCCCGATTATATTAATCTTACTATATCTTATTATCTTATTTAATTAAATCTAAATACTAGATCAGTTAAATTTAGACTTTTCAAATAAGAGTGATATTACGAGTAACATTTTAGTGATTTACCACCGTATGAAATTATTGGCCCGGCTATACTGTGAAATACTAAAGGGTATTGTTTGTTGCTATGTGGTATACAATGTTCGTCTGTACTGAACGTGTGGCAAAACAAGACGCCACGCAAGGACGCTCATTAGTGCTCCCTCATCAGGGTTGCCAATCAATAATGTTTTAAATATGTGACTTTTCATTGTAAGTAAAGTATGTGACACGATTTACTTGATTAAATTCCTCTAAGTACAAATGATTTTATATTTAAATTATTTCATGAAAGAGTTGCTTTAAAGCTCAAGCAACTAAAAGTACTCTTCTGATACCTCAATTCCTACATTCGTAAAAATTCTTTTTGGCAACCCTAATGGTCATCCACGTAGATCTACGATAGTGAAATATAAGTAGGTTTAACCAGTAGGCGAAGAGATAAAAAAATCTTTACTACGAATACTTTTTGTCTAATTAGGCACGTCAGAATTTAATGCGCTTGTAAAAATGTATGGGATGTTTTCTTGGTCCATTCGTAGTTTCTAATCTTTAAATCTCCAAACGAGTTGAGCGAAAATAGTCGGTTCATGGAGTTTTTCTTGGAATATTTTTAATGAGATGAAACAAATTTTTAACAACGACTGTTTAAGAAACTCTATAATGGTTTTAAAAGTAGTAATATTCGTCTAGTACGCCCGCGCAAATAGTTAATTACTATATAGATAGTACGGGTTTTTCAATTCTATCAACTTGTTATACTTATAGATAGTATCAAGTGGAACTTGTAGTACCTATAAGTCGAAAACGAAAGAACAAGAAAAGATTAAAAAATACCGACACACTGCTAACGATTTCTGAGAGTCGGTGATACGATAAAAAATTACGGACATCACGTGGCCCCGTTAATGATTACGACACGGAACCGACCAACAAGTACTCGTACTTCACCTACATCTTCTCCGATAGCCTTGAAAGCTAAGTACTATTTTTATTCGAAAAAAGGAATCGTTTCAATTCAATCTCGCTCGATAGAAAGCGTACGCCCCATAATACTCAGCAACAGCATATTTACTTATGTATTAGAAGAATTCCAGAATATATTTAATACTGAGGGTCACTTACCAGAGGACAGAGATATCGATTTATCGACGATTCTAAAATCACACACAACAGACACAACAGAATAAATATACAATCTCTGACACAAAACCATAGTAACGAAATAATATACAATTAAAACTAAATACAACTTAATTAATTATTGTGTTTTGGGCAAAAATGAGCCCAATTAGAGAAACGGCTTTCGTTTAGGATCTGTATGAAAAGAGTTATGGCAATACATAAGCCATGTTTTAACCCATAACTGGCTCTCGTCTGACGATACATAAAATAAAAATATCGAATACTCTGTATTAACTTGATTAGGCAAACATACAGTTCAATAAACTTGCTCTTAAAGTATGAGTCATATTTTTTTTTGTTTTAAGTCTGCGGTTTTTAACGGACGAAACACGCACTCCAAATATGTGATGTGATAATGTTAGATGTTATCTGTACTTGTTACGTTTTAACAAGAAAGATGTGTACCTACAAATTGGCAGACTGCACAAAATTTAAAATAATGTTACACGGACATGCCATGCCCGCATTGAGTTTATGGATTCATCTTAATGAGCACTCAACGATTTAACAGATTTTATCATCTTGTTTACTTAAAGGTGTTAAAGCACTAAAGACTAATTTGGTAAAATAACCGCTGTTTATGTGGTAAATTGCAGAATTTTTATATTTAATATATTAGGTATCAATTTAAAAAAAAAGACTTAGATAGTAACTGATAAAAAGCTCTTATAAATTAAAAAAAACAAGAAGCGCTGCAGAAATCTTATAAAATCTTTATGTATAATATAATAAATAAATCCCTCTATTTCTACACTAAACTCTACAGGCTAGACGATGCGATACGAACGGATTGGACAACCAGCTTTTAAAAAGCTCTATAACAATTGACATGCACCTGAAGGTCACCGAATTGACAGCTACAACTTTTCAATGACAGACACGTTTGACATTGACAGCAAGTGGGGCGTACCTACGCGTGGGAAGCCCATTGTCTCCTGTCAGATGTAGAGTGGTATTAGATGAAATGCCAGTAGCAAAAACTAGCTATTGTGTAATATAATATGACAATTGCTTTTTGTTATAGAAAAAATATGACTTGTTAAATAATTAGCATAAATTGTTTGTAATCACCGGGGCTTACACTTTATTCAATTCAGTCAATATTTAAACGTTTTCAAAACAAAACAATGTAAACATGACGATAACAATATTGTCGCGTACATTACGGTGATTGTAAGGTCATGTACCTACCTCGACCATCGGTATTATCTTTCGACAAATTATATAAATTAACGCTAACTTTGTACATAACATTTGTATTAAGAAATAGAATATACACAGCATATACACTATTGTGTATCCATCTATTGATGGCACATGTTATCACTACTACATATCAAAAGTGTTAAACAAAATACTCGTACTTTTTATGTAAATTAAAATGGACTTTTCATGGTAGGCCTCTTGATACTATACTAGATATTCTTCATTAGTTTATATATAAAGGTCCTGCGATACTTTTCGCTTCCTGTGTTTTCTAAAAAGCCATAATGAAACCGAAATTCATCGTCGATAATGTTTTTGCTCGTTAACTGGACGAGCAGATGTGGAAATTTAATACAAAAAATGAATACAATGTTACTTTTAGATTTTTTAAAAGCTTAACTTGTAACTATGTAATCAAATGTTGGAAGCAACAGGTAATCCATTTTACGTATCTTGTTCTTGACTGCTATTTAAAATACCCACATTTATTACTATCAAGGCATCAATAGTACACAGGGGTTTATTTTTTAATAACTGAATCGTAAAATAAATCAGATCAGGATAAAATCGACAACACAGCGGCCGTAGCATTTATATCAATTACTGGTTAATGTGAAACAATTTATCAAAGCGCATTGCTAATTATAGGCTTGTAAAACACGATTCGAGATAATGTTACGATATTAATAATTATTGTCATCAAAGAATATACAGTGCTACAGTCGTACTGAAAATGTTACACCTGACAGATAACCAATTTATTAAGCGGACCCATATTAATATACATACACTGAAAGGAATCTATCTATTAATACGTGAAAGGAAAGCTTCGAATCCTTTCTTATGATAATTGGGTCCATGGTGCAGTTTAATACCTGCTACATACTAAACGTTAACTGTATGTTCTGTGTTTATATTCATATACATATAAAGTGAAATACTTTTTTAATTTACCTGAATACTTTGAAATATGTTTGTGAAAGAACCAGTATCAAAATAAAGATAATTTATGTACAGGATCATTATAAACTACCAAAGCTTAAATTAAACTTTCGCGAC
>JAOSYY010000007.1:5045052-5056656 GCA_025727935.1 Hebomoia glaucippe
GAACCAGTATCAAAATAAAGATAATTTATGTACAGGATCATTATAAACTACCAAAGCTTAAATTAAACTTTCGCGACAACATTGATGATTTCCACAAACGTATTTCTAATGTTCATTTAAATAAAAAAGTGAACAAAATACAGATCTAAAGACACAATATACAAAATGAATATTATGAGAAACATGAAGGCAAATAAAGGAAATAAAATGAGACAAATTGAATTGCACAGGAAAGAACTCACTCAAATGTCACCGACGACATAAGGTAACGATAAAAAGTCAATAAATTATTCCAATCGACACGATCAAAATATTTTAATTTGTCCACAATTTGCCAAATAATTTAAACTGCGAAGGTTATCAGACAGCTGTCGCCAAACAAAATTACAATAATATTGTGTATTTCCTGCTTTATTAAAAAATTACAAAATATATCATAGCAATTCCTTATGAGCGCAAATCGAGAATACTTTAATGGGCTGTATTAATATAATATATCTCTTTCTAAAACAAATCAGTGAGGAATCATAGGGGCATTGGTAGAAACCACAAAACCTTGAAATGGTAAAATACTGTGCCAACGACTCACTTCCCGGAAACAGCACCTGTCACGATATAACCCAAAATCAATAGTTATTGAGAGATGTGTTGACGCACTGACCTCTGTGTATTCTGAAATATTGACACAAGCATTCCTTTACTTTGTAGAACCTAGAAACGAAGCAAAGTAACCAAATGGGGCAGTTTATCATCACAGTTGTAATATATTTCTTGAGTTCCAAATCAAGAAGATATAATGATCAGAGTTGACGTTTTACAATCTTTAAGCAACTTGGTTATAAGAAGAGCATTTCATTAAAATGTATTGTAGCTCACAAATTAAGTATATACAATAACTTCGGTATATCTAGATTTCATGAAAGGCCGTATTAAAATTCAATGTTCGCTTAGGACGAACTAAGCTAAAAAACAAAAATACGCGGTTAAAGACTGTTTGAAAATTCGACTAAGAAAAAACTAAATATCACTGAAGATAATCTGATAAATGTGTTCAAATTTCTGATTTCTCTCGGTAATGCTTAGAAGCAAATACACTCGTCAGTATGTTTATATTATGCATATAAGGTCATTGGTATATGAAATTAAATCGGCCTCGTCGAGGTCAAAGTTAAACGTAAAATCACTTAACGAATCATCGTTCCGAGTATTTACATGAGTTTAAGAATCGTTTACGGAACAATTAACCTTGCTTGTGTTATTTACGCAGAAATTATTATTATTAATTTAAGGGTTGCCAACTGCTAGTTGGCACCTTAACTCTGAGCAAATATATAATAAAAGTAATAAATTTATATTCTTCCGATTGCATTGTTTATATATTTCTCATTGTCGTATTTAAATTCATAGCTTTGATAAATATGGTAATTAAATTAGCTTTTGTTCCTTTTCTATACGCCGTTGTTATAAGTTTTTATTATAAAATATATTGTACCTATCCTAAATGAAAAATGTTTATATGAGCATGTTTTTCGTACTTAAATACACGGAAACTGTACATTAAATGTATTTAATTATGTGTAATACAAACAAAACGTCAAACAGTAGCAATTAAATAAATAATATAATATGTAGGTACAATTAATTTACCACAAAAGTCATCGCCCTCTCGTAACAGTACAGTCGACAACAAAAGCAAATAAATCTTATAACCATTCGTCCAGACTCTCGCTGTATCGCCTCCCGCGGTGCAGTACGGAAGTTAAGATTTGGAGGCTTCCTTGAGACGCGTTGTATATCACATAGCGATTGTGCAAGCATCTGGCGCCAATAGTATAAATATACCTTACATTGAACGAATTGAAAATTTTCAATTCCATACTAAATAGGTATGAAATTGAAAGCGTTCTATGTCTTTTCACGTCTTAAAAATATTCGCTTTCGGTTAACTATTAGTAATCACCAAAACAGTTAATTACTGCACAACTTTATACCGGTGCAATTTATTGAGGAACTACAATACAAATCGATTTGAAATGATTGCATTACTTTTATTTGAATACAATTCAGCTATTAAATGAAAACAAGCTCATTAAAACATATTTAACCACGATGATACCTTCTATAACATAATAAAATTGTAACTGGATATTTGAGTAAAACTATTTTTTGGGGAATTAATGTCATATAATAGAACCCTTAACGATTTTTAGAAAATGTGTTTGTTTGTCTGTGTCTATATTCGTGCTTTTCAAAAAACGATTGTGGGTAATTAGAAAAGAGCGATAGAACACAAAAACTGTTTTTGACCTTTTTGTCTATGTGTATCTCCGAAAATTCACAAGGGATTTTCCGCTTTAAACATATAAGCCGTAAAAGAAATTGTAAATTCACTGAAGTTAAAATAATATGATAGACAACTAGAAGTGGACGACAAAATCGAAATGAAGGTGAGCGAAGGCGGTGTCAGAAACTAGTATCTTAATACGATAATATAATATCTTAATAAGTTTGGAAAATGAGAGGGGATTAACAGAATATGAAAAATGATTTTAATGTGGAAAATATTGATACAGTTACCGTTTGGATTTGATACTGTCCTAATGAGCAATCATATTTTTATGTTTATACAATAATGTTCTTATGTCGTACATCAAAACATAGAAATAGTAGCGCCATACTACAAGAATTTCTATGTTCGTTATCCCATATGGTACAAACTTCACATTGCAATACGCTAAGTTTCACAATCGCGCCGTTATCGCGCGCTCAAAGATAACGTCCTGAGAGCAAATGTTGTGAAACTGGGACGAAGGCTGTTACTTGTGTGTTTGTTTTTAGCAATATATTACTTGTCTATATTATAAGGCAACCTGTTTGAGAGAGTGGAAAGCTAAACAAATTCTTCTAAATTACAAATGTTCTGGCATGCCTTATATGGCGAAACTCAGGCATCACATCGTTAATTAATTTATGATAGGCTGTTTATGTATTATTAATTAATTACAGAATTCGCAAATTTATGGATTAAATTCAAATATAATAACATCATGATCTTTCTATTTAAGAATGAAGTTTCGACAGAAATTCGAATTTATTACCAATCCCTTAATTGCTTGATAATTCTCTGATGTAAAACTAGAGTATATAATGCAAACACAACAGTTTTATAATAATCGCATTAAACATCTGGGATATCAGGGACATCTAACTCAGATTGGTTTAAAAAGATGGAATATAGCATAAAAAAAAAATTGGAATTCTTCCCGATGGCCGCAAAATTTAATATTAGTAGAACATTAAATCCTAATCTGTGATTATAAAGTTTAAATTCATTTAACAGAAGAGAAATAAAAAATCAGACGCATCGTGGGAACAGTAGAGCAAAAATGCGACAATACCCTTTTGTGCTCGACAGTATTTCTCAGTACGGCTGTTAGTATGTAACAAAGCTTATTCGTGACAGTACCGATGAATGAGAAAAAAAGAATGTTTTATTATACTGTAAAACAATATCTCTGGCATTATTTTCTTTTAAAATGCTGACCTACTTTGTAACCCTCATTATCCTTCTAAAGTCTCGGAATCCTTTCAGGAACTTTTTTTAAGTAGTTATACATTTGCCCATTGACTTTAGAAATTTTTAAATCATATAAATTTTCAGGTCACCATATTTGCGTATATTTTAAAAAAAATGTTTTACATAGAGAACAATGACAATGATAAGGTGACAGGGAACTGATGTGGACCCGGATCTTAGCCGCTCTCAACGTAACACACCTACTACCTTGATTTTAATGTTGTTAAAGACAAATATCCTTAATATCGTATAGAAATTAACTTTTCTTTGTTTATTTATGTAGTTCAGATGAACATATTACAATTTAAAGTCTTAGACGTGATGTGACGCGGCACCGAGCTTAAGTTGTATTAAAATGTTCTAATATTTTACGACCGTAGCTGGAAATAATAAACGAATCACCAAACAATATTTTAATCATTATGAAGCACATGTAAATCTTTTTATTGAGAGTAATTAATAAACTTTTGATACCCGTGTCAATGCGATGACAGTGATTATTATCAGATCAATTTTATTTGCCTCTCATTTAGGGCGATGATCATTAAATATAAATAATTCCCTCTCCTTCCCACTTCCTTCTTCACATTCATTACGTGAGATGGTATCTTTAGTTTGCACCAATTAACGTGTCTTCGCCAACTTTCCGAGTGGTTTCGAGGCCAGCCGTTGCTCTTAGAATCCCACCGAGCATTTTTGGTACACTTTCGCAAACATATTTGCCGATCAATGAGCACTTTCGTTTACCGTTCAATGAGTATTGGTAACACAAATAACACATGCTTATAATCTGGCGATTTAAAAAAATTCAAAGATGTGTAGTATTGGATATAAAGTTCATTAATTAAAACTCTATAATTATAAATAGATATATTAAAAAAAGAAAATAAAACAACTGACAGTTAATAGATATTATTTAAACCTTTAGTTTCATATATTAGTTTAAGATGTTTTTGAGTTAATATTGTACCGGACAATCACTTGATAAACGCTTATTTATGATCTTTCAAATGCCTTACTTCCTCATTGATAAGGATTTACGACGGATTCTCTCATTCATCATACATCAATCAGTCTCTACATCAAAATTTTCTCACACAAACCTATATTTGCGAACCACTCAAATCTAGTTTTACAAGCTGTTACATTAATATATGCAACTGATTCGTGAATACACTGTTATTTTAATTGCAGAACCGTGAAATCAATTTGTATAGTGGTCGTGAGAGACTTCTAAAAAGTTTTTGGGAATTAAAACACGAAACAGTTTCAACTTGTATTAAGTATATATTATAAAATAAATACTTTATACTAAAACTTCCGTCCGTGTGTTTTCTCAAGAGGTTCTATATAAAAAATGGCTTACATTTTAATCTCAATATTAGTATTAGTTTTTCCAACTCAAATTTACACTTACATTAACAAAAATTCCAGAAATTTCAAAAAGACGTAGAGTTTAAAATCTACGATTATCATCGCCCACGCGAAGCCTACTTTAGAGAAAATCACAGAATATAAATTGTAAATAATATTTATATCATACATATCAATGTCTATTTTACAAACGGTTCGTTTATTCAAATTATTCGCGGTTGTTAGCGAACGGGACCCGCGCTGACTCACGCACTAATCACCGAAACCGTTGCTTTATAAAAATTCAAACACGTTTCGCCAGACAAACCGTCGTCCAGCCGCTAATTGGCATCTTTACATGCGGGTTCTGCCCTGATACACTGGTCAAGTTTAGGGTTGTTGTCAACAACTTTTGTAACTGTAACATATATATGTTATTCAAAAAATAAGGACTCAAAAAGGCAAATTATAAATATAACTGTATCGTATTAATATTCAAATGGCACACCTATAAAACTTAACTTCAATACTTTAAAATATGGATAATTCTTCCGGCTCTATATTTACTTAATACATATCAATGTTACTGAGATATCTACATAGTTTGGCATAAACTGCTAAGGTTATTCCAGTCTCCCATGAGATTCATTCTATATAATTACTTAAGATTAATAATAATGCTTTCAATTTATTTTTAATATAATGTTTTAAATTTTTAATACATTTTCTTACATTGTACAAGTTTAACTAAGGAAAAAACAGTATCTATCGAAAATTGAATTGACAACCCTAGCAAATAATGTCATACTGGTCAAACGAGACGGTATTGTCAACAAAATTTTCGTTGCGAATTAGCTTTATGTCCTACTTACACAAAAAATCGTACAAAAAATGGTTAATACAGTCTTTAATACAGCCGCACTTTATCATTCTTAAATTCGACTCTTGAAAACATTTCTTCTCGTAGTTAGAAAAGGTCAGAATTGATCTAAGCCCAACAAATATTCCAGAAGCTATATATTAAAAAAGTAACTCCATTTCGATAACAACAACAAAATTTCAATAAATATCCGTCATAAATTCACAAATGAATATGTTTCCAACCAAGAGAATTAATATATTATAATATTTAAAAGAAAAATCAGATACCGTAGCGAAATGTTCTTGTAGACACGATTTTCGATGTAAATTGTCGATTTACAAAACCTGTGGCACAGGAACCAGTCGCTATTATTAATAGTCTATGTTAAAAAAAGGTAGAAATTGGAGACGACAAGCAATTAGCGTAGAGCCACTTCCTCTTCGAATAAAACGCTGACACTCCCTCCGCCTACTGAACATACTACTTCTATTAACTGGCTTTCCACTTAATTGCTGTAATCGTCATGGTTTACGACAAGCAATCTATAACACAAGCGAAAGACACATTTGTCTGCCAATTTGTTTACTCTTCATAGGGAATTATATCGACCTTATTTTAGTTATGGCCCATTAGTTATTGGTTTTAAATAAATCAAGCGTCAAATGGAGTATGAATTTAGTTAGTACTAAATTTCCTACTTTGATATGTTATGAAATATATAATGTCAGAAGTACGGGCTATGGCATTATCTCTGTATATTTAAATCGAAGATCTAAAATCTTAACATCTCTAAGTCTCTCGTCTCAAAAATAAGAATGCTATTTGATGAAATATAAATAATTGAACTAAACTAACCAACAGATTAGGAGATACAGTTTGGGTCCAAAGCCTATAAGAGGATCGCCTGATAGAGCCTATTTTAAAAGTGACAAGTAGTAGTTTAATTCTGGTCAGATATAATGTATCGATAACATATTTTATTTGAATTAAAATACTGTACTTGTATAAATAGGACACTGGTACGCATATAGCTTATCATTCACCTACGCATCCACATAATATGAGATTTTGTAGCAAACTTAGTATTCAAGTGTTAGTGGAGACTTGACACTTGACATCGAGTATCAATGTCAGTGGGCCAACCGGGGGCCGGCGGTGTTTTACAACATTCGGCAAAGAATCGATGCAACGCAAACGGCTAACGGCTAACAGTTTTGTGAACGGGGACATCGCTTGAGTCATTAATACAAACAAACTTGCTTCTGTGTCAATTGCTACAAAATATGCAACTGTATTTACACTTTCAAAACGTGATTTCTTGTCAGCTTTTCGTCCGTTTTTTATGGAATACTGTCATGAACATATGCTGCCGAATTTCTCAATTAAAAAATTATATATACTGATTTTATTGCACACATTACAACATAAAAGTGCAACAGAATTAATTATTTCAAATTCAATGATATATTAGCTCTCATTCAATGAAATAACACGTTTTATTCTTTATAAATAGATATATTAGTCGTTCAATAACGTGTGTAACGATTTAGGTATTTTTGTGTGTCATCGAAATAATAAAGACATATAAATACTCAGAATAAAACCATATTAAGTTTGTTAAGAAAATTGCAAGATTGAAATAGTCAACCTACAAAACTTTAAACTAAACGACTATAAAACTAGATATGAACTTATGAATCTTTAAGATTTTATTTATTTATTGATCGAGCGTCAAAGGTTAATTCAATATATGTAATTTTAAATTCATTTATGTTAATTTTTTGCTAAATATTTACCGTTTTAAACTATGCATATTTAAATTGTATATATATAATGTAGGGTATACAAGAATTATGAATACTAAAACTATTGTATAGTTCAATAGTTTTTTTAAATACATTAGAATCAACTGATTATATCACTGAAGCAATATAATTTTATTTGTTACTTATATTTCCCACTTACGAGTATTATGTTTTATCTGTAGACCACCAAACTTAAAATTTCTTTATAATCGCAGCCGCTGATTCAATTTGTGTAGTCTTGCCTTAATAAGTTCATTACAATTAAAATAAATTTATAAGCATATTGTCATAAAGTGACTATAATTATATTTTTAAAAGATATAGAGATTTATGTAAAAAATACCTTTGAAATGAATAAATTTGTACCCTGACTAATAATTAAATAGTAAAAGTATAAATTATTCAAATCACACATATCAAAACCTAATAGCAACATAAATAGTTGCTATTATGCTTAATTGTGGACATAAACCGTTGCCATATCTATTATTACTATGCCCATATACAGTCCTTCACTGTGTGGCCACAATTCAAAATTAAAGTGTTCATTAAAGTTGCCATTTTGTTTTATGCACGTGAAATGGTGAATTGTATGTACTATAAGTACACAGTCTGTTTTTCTGACATTAACTATTCTGTAGATATGAGATGTTTTATTATTCTTATAGAAAATAATAAAAATTTAAACAAAAACATCCCATTTATGCCTGTAATAGTGCAGACACAATTCTGTGTCTGTTTCAGTGTTAAATTGTTTATTTATATACGACAACCACACAGAATAATAATGTTCACAATAATATAATAGACTAGCAACAAGGTTCCATCATATCTGGTAGATTTGATGGAACCTTGATCATAAATACCATTCAGAGTGTAATCATTAACCAACCGACCGTAAACATAATTTCAGATCACACAAATCGGATCGCGACCTTGTAATTGTATTCTAATCGTAGGCAAAATAATTCCATTGTACCTGGGTATACCTTCACCGCACCGAGGACAAACCAACTGACATTTTACGGCTCTATCTCGGTATTATCCTGTCGTTATAAATTATAACGCCGCTCCTACAATTATGTACTCTTTAGATGTTAGATATTGCTATTGGCTAATTGAGACGCTTAAATAAATGCTAACTATATGTTTGAACGCGAGAAGTAATATTGCTTCCATGATATTTATGTCAGTGTTTATAGATATGTAAGTATTGATAGACTTAGAGGAATCGAAAGGGATATATCAGGATCATAACCAGTAGAAAACCGTAATCTCTTTCTAACTCTACGGATAAGTGCCATAATTACGAAACTGATTCTAAATTTGGAAATCAATTGTCTAAATCACTGTCCAAAACCACATCCTATTTTTTTGGTTTCGTTAAACTAGTTAGGTAGTTATGCAAATTTTGTAAGCTTACTTTATTCAAATATCTATTTCAGAGTTAAGACCACTTCTGCTAGCGCATCACTTCCTACGAGTTGCTAACACCTGCTTGAATTATTATTAATTATATGTAATAATTGTAAGTAATCACATTTCTTAATTTTTCCAATAGTAATGTCAAGTATTTTTACAAGTTCGTCAACTTCATATATATATATATATGGTCTAGACTAATCTACCTGCGGAACTTGTAGCTAACTAAAGAAAAATAAATAAAAATGTCAGTCATCTTTGAAACATTTTTTAACAAAACTCTTAGAAAGCGCTTTTAAGTAATATCTGGCAAATATAATGTATATTTTTTATTATTATGTATATTATCTTGAATGATTCACAGTTTACTTTGTTCTAAAATATAATCAATAAAATTAATATCGAGAATTAAAAACGGGCCTATTAACACAGATAAAGTTTGCCCCAAATTATTAAAACCAGTCCAAATCATGTTTTCAAGTGCGTGTGAAGGGCAATGCGTCACTAGGCAGATGCATACGACCGAAAACATTCAAATTTTGACTCTGAAAGTCGCTACGATAAATTTAACAGCAGCTGCAGTTCTTTGTATACACTGACTACATAAAATTAACAAATCAAAATTTTATTTTTATTTTTGCACCAGACCGGTGTAAATAAGCCATAGGATTGATGTTAAGATTGTTGTTATATTTTAGATAGGGAAATGTATATTAAAGTATTACCAATATACACCGTGCAGGGAATTCACATATACGAATACAAACCTAAAGCTTAATATTAAATACAAATTAAAAAAATCCCAATGCAATAGCATATTAATAGTTAGTAATTTTACCTATACTAATAGGACCTACTTCGCTACTAATAAAAAAATTATCTATGTAAGTATAAATATGTAGATTGAATAAAACACTATAGTATAGTATCTTGAGGCTGCTTTAATAGACTTAACTCGTAGTTTTTTGAAAGTACATTTTGTGATAATTTAAGAGTTATTTAACTTTCACATACTATCCAGGTACCGAAGACAAAACAGTACCGTACAGAGTAATTAAAGAGCTTAATTACATTTCCTACAGTTTATCTAAAACTGCGTGGATCTATGCGCCGGCGCCGGCTGAAGGGAAGCGACTCATTAAGACAATTAGGAGCTGATCTATTGCTGACGCTGTTCCTTCTAGATACACTGAATTGTTAACTTAATCGCCGTCTAATTAACCGGCAGTGAAACCGTTAACGGCGTGAAAACAAGCTTTTATATAAGATTCATCTTGTCTTAACGGTTTCATGTTTAATTAACGAAATATTTATTCAATGTATGTTACAACAGCGTTCACTGTCATCTTGTTGAGTTTGTTCGTTGTTAAACATATCTTTAGCAACGGATACAAGGTGTTTTATATTAAAATATGGTGTTGGCATCTGCCTTTTTTACTTCTTAATCTAATTCTAATCTAAATAATGTATTTTGATAGTTTTAACAGTCGTTTAATTAAAGTATCTACCCTAATTGAATCGTTTCTTTATTTATATATAAAATGTATCTATTTTAAGTTTTAGTATTCCCTAAATTTTCTCATTAATAAGACCATCCTTTCGAAACCATATCGAGCCACTAATTTTTAATTTATGATAATACAAATTATGCTCTTGATCTCTATTAAGCTAATAGAAACTATTAGCTATTAATAATGAGTATTTAATAAATCTCAGCTATCCATCACTCATTAAATGGAGCTCATTCATCAGAAAAGCTCTTAGGTAAAGGAGGCCGTGCGTATGTTTAAATTAAAATCATTTAATATGACCTCGGTGTAACACAAATAGGACCCATTTATATTTTTTACTTATTGATATTGAAAAACAGTTTGTTTAAACGTCGTTTTTAAGTCGTATAGCACTGCAATGTTTTTGTATAATATTACTAACGAGCTCTCGTGATTGATCCTGGAGCCGCAGACGCATTCAATGATACTATGTCGATCTTTTTTATTTTTACTTTAGACACATGTACATCACACTTGAATTGTAAGTTAGAAGATGTTTACAACAGTTGAATCTTTTTACCGCACTTCTGGCTCATCCAAAACATCATCACAAATATCCACTCTTGATTCTACATTTGTTAATATGTATACGGTTTTCATTTTGTTTGCCAACCCTTTGTCACTACACTACATAAACAAAGCCTATTCAAATTTATAGAACTACAAATAAAAATTAAATCAAACAAGCCTAGAAATAAAAGTAATAAGCCATTTGCGATGTGCTCGACATAATCAGATCAAAGTGTGCGCGCGCATCTATCGGCACGATGCTCGTATAATAGAATAATTAATGGTCATCGTCCTGCACAGGGTCACAGGCAGCCCCCCTCAAGCGCATTCACAGCACAAAATATGCGCCGGTTCATAGATCTCGATACATTAACTAGACTCTATTGTTTCAATGCATACGAATTGACCTCGAATAAACCCATTAAGATATTATAACACAGTTCATAAGAAGTACCAAAGTCTAATTTGAAAAGTTTATATTATTGTACTACGGAATAAACTCAAAATTATCCATAATATGACCTA
>JAOSYY010000007.1:5056756-5082901 GCA_025727935.1 Hebomoia glaucippe
AAGTACCAAAGTCTAATTTGAAAAGTTTATATTATTGTACTACGGAATAAACTCAAAATTATCCATAATATGACCTAAGTAAAGATTGGCAGCTTTAGACATTTATAAATCTAAAAGACAGAATGAAGAAAATGAAAGACAGAGTGGATTGATCGCACGTACATATAAAAGATGTCAAACCCACATGAAGTCAAGAAAGCGTAAGAAGAGATAATAGGATTGTAGTGAGTGGAAAGGTGCTGCCGCTGCTCCGTACGAAGACGATACTTATGCATATGTCAATATTGATTATAAACTATTTTACTAGAGCTGACGACACCTACTATACAATACTTAATTAAAAATCGATTCAATTGTTCATACGATAAAGTAAATACAAAATATTTAATAATGATGAGACCAATTCGTATATACCTAGACCAGTTTCGAAATAAGAAAAACCTAATACAAACACCGGAAATTCAAAAGATATAAAACAACAAACCGTAAACCAAAGATCACTCCGTTCCACTTACGAAACGAACGCCTTTTATTAAGCTAGCCATTCAATTCGAAGGAACAATGTACCCGGTTAGGGGGTCAGGAAAGACGGACTGATGCGAATATTTGACACTTGGAAATAATTATCAACGGGGCATTGTTCTCAAAGAAGAGTTAGTGATGCAATAAATAAGAAGCTTTACAATTTAAGACAAACCATTATAAATAAAATATTGGAAACAATTTCACAGCAAAATTTTTGAAATTAAAAATTGAACACTTGGATTTTCTGAACATATATACAATGAAATCGCTTTTCTTAACCTTTAGTGAACTACTACATACACTATAAAAATGTTATGTGGTTAAGTGACGTGTAATTTGCGTTTAAGACTAAACATCCAGTGATCCAAGAACAAGTTTAGAAAAGGTAAAGACAACTGAACATTAATTTACTTGTATAAATATCACTGAAACAAATACAAAAATCTGTCTTTGTTAATATCATCTACGGATTCCGTGTCTCCATTGAATCCAATTTGTAGTCATTTCAAATAGCTTCAGTAATCATATCTTTTTAAAGATATTCAAAAGACTAATTTTAAATAGACGTTCCATCTAGACCGACCTGTTCCTATCCACGATTGACCTATCATGACTGCAGTTTCACAACTGTTAATGAGACAGCTGCATTAATTACTTAACTAGTAACATGATCTCTCCAACAATTATATTAGACATCCGAAACTCTTTCAAAGATATGAAACATAAGACAGTTCGCAATGTAAACTGGATTCCAAACTCTCATAACAGACCTAACATTATGTTACGGCATAATTTTTTATATTAGTATTAAATCATCTGGGATTACGAAACTGTTGCATAAACCAGTATTAAAATAACTGCATATATAATTGCAAAGAAAATTGCTTCCTAGATGATAATAATAATACATATAATAGATTATCAACCGGACGGTAAAGTAAAACGCAGAAGTGTCAAAACGCTTATGTCCATTTGAGTAGCCACAGTTAATCATTAAGCATGATTAATGGTCTCAATGATAAACATCACTCACATTCAAGGGAGTACTCGAGTAGGTCTCGATAAACAGCTCAGCCATTTCAAATTGCGGTAACTGATGCTGTCAGGGTGGTCGGCTAATATAATGCAAACCAGCCCGAGGCTCTCCCGACTTGAAATATCGCAGAATCTCGTAGAACAGATGCATATATTTCTTCATAAATTGAATCACATTAAGCTAAATACATTATGAACGTTGAGACATTTTAGTGCCTTTCACAATCCCTAAGAATTTTAGATGCCCAGAAGGCTTAAGTCGTACATCGGCAACTTTATATTGTCATAAAAATTCTGATTCATCGCTCAAACAGGGAGTGGGTTTCACAGGCTTTATTGCGAAAATTTAAATAATCAAGATGACAACCCACGTTATTACGTGTTTTCTCGAAAATACTCGTTTCACTATCCATACAAGGTGCTGAACATAAACAAATGGAAGGAAAACAACGAACCTGGTCATAGGATAATCATAGTAATCTTATAAATTAAGCCATCTCAGTTACCAAATGTGGTGATCTCATTAGCCAATAATACAAACAGCAGTAGTAGGCAACTATATAAGCAAAGTTGGTTTGTTGACTCTAGATAAATGTCGCGTATCTCGGAAGTTGTTTATGGACATGTTCCGACAGTGAAGACGCGATAGCGATCAACGGAAGCCTTAACTAGTGGTATCAAACTCTCGCTAGCATTGTGAGACGACGCCGGAACAACATTTGCCCTCTGAACTGCGACGCGACCGAATCGAGAACACAGAGCCCGCAACAATAGCTCCAACAATATACGGGAATCCGAGTAAATCAGGAAACGTTCCGCTCTGCATTTTCATCTGCATAAGAGGAGAGAGTCGTTAGACATATTACATTGCAGTATCCGTTTCGGCTGGCGGCGACCGCGGATGTGTAACTCGACTACTGTGAAACTGTACATATCACGTCGGAAGAATGGGGTTGGAGTAATCACCGCAAACCACGGGCTCTGGTGACGTCTAATAATTCTAAGGGAATAGTAATGGTCGGCCTAGTTGCCGATGCCCCGCGGTGGCACCGCTACTTTAGACTAGATTTCGCGTTCGCCGTCGTGGGCCGTTTTTCACCGAGACGATCCTTGCGGGAGATAACTCTGTACGTAGGCACAACGATGGGGCAGGCCAGTTCGAAGCCGTACATATCAGCCGACGCATCGGATCCTATCGGACCTAGCCACGCGCGACTATAGACAATATTGCATTCCAACATTCATAAATAGCTTATCAGCGCGAAGGTTGCAATAAAACTAACTCAGTTTAGAAGCAACGCAATTGTGACTTCATTCTTGCATCGTGTAGTGAGATGTATTCTTACACAATGCAGGGCGATTGTCGTAAAGGATGGCAGGAACTAAATGCAATAGTCGTTTGTGCGATTGGCAATAAAGAGTGCTGTGTCTTGTCGTTGTATCGGACGTCGACGATTGAATGTGGAGAAAGAAGTATGATGGATGTAACCATACGTTTAACATAGTCATGCTTCGACTTCTCTATTTATTATTCAATGACTAGTGCCTTTATTGTGAAGACCGTATAAATTCTATGGACTGGAGTTTTACTTTTATTCATATACACTCTTGATAACTAAAGGATTCTTATGTTAACATCAGATGAAAAGAGTTCTCTGAAAAGATCATTATGTTTTTTTATTTTTGTCATAGATCATTATAGGCACTCGTTTTATCTGATGGTAAGCAGCACTCGTTAATCGAGAGTCTATAATCTTTAAATTCTTATAACTGTAAAAAATACTTCGGTTTTAAAATTAAAATACAAGCAGTGTACGTATCATGTACATACGAGTACATAAGTATAATTACATATTTATTAAACTAAGACAGTATAGATTACTTATAATGAAGTACGGGCAATATCCGCAATGTAACATAATATTACACAATGGAACTGTTAAATAAGATGATCGTAACACCCCGACGGGTCGCATGCGCGCGACACCGATATCGTGTCGTCACGTCAGCGGCCCACTGAACGCCGTGATTCATTCGTCAAATCGCGCTCGTGAGCTGCGCGGGCGCATACTGATGCGGCAAGCACTCCTTGAATCATAAACAGGAGTCGGGAGGTTGGTCTGTCAGTATAGCATTCCCTAACATAGGAATACATGAACTGATTTAATATCTATTTCTCATTCCTAAGCGAATTAAAACTTAAAACATTTTACCTACATCTACAATTATGATAAATCGTATGAAAATATTATATTACAATAAAATATTAAGAAACCAATGTAACACCAGAACTCACCAGACACATCTACGTGTTTAGAAATCAGAAACTTCTTCGACATACCTGTAAAACAAAAATGCAATTAAATGACAATTTATCAATTAAATAATCATCTTTTATCTCGAAATATGATATAACAATTAGACTTTAAATTAATTATAGCATTGTAAACAGTACCATATTTATACATTTTTTGAAAAAGCTACATCCCTATTAAACAATACAGAAAATATTGTTTAATGGGGAGGTAGATATATATCTATTATGTTTAAAATCAAGAATAGTCAGACTTGCTGTGCTCAAAGGAAACGATATTTTAAAATCTTTTTTTCACAAGTTTATCGCTACTAATACAGAACCCTAAAAACGACAATTCGTCAGATCTATTTAATATTTCCAAGGTGAAAAGTCTAAATAACAAAAGCGTACAGATAACATAGTCTCACAATTGGCTAAGAGGTAAGCAGGCGAACGGCACTGGACTTACGCAAACATTTTATCTCGACTCCATAACTATTCCAATGTAGCACTGACATTTACATGTGTTTGGATAATTGAATTACCGACACGAATCGGTAGCAAAATAAATCTACACAAAATGTTTAGCATATTTTTTAACTTTTCCCAAATTAACTTCACGAATTAACAAACGAAATATTCAAAATTAAAAAACTAATTTGAGCCCACTTCTAGTTATAACGAAATAAAACTTTTTGTATTATTTAATTCAGATGACAATATTATATATGTAGTTTAAGTCTAAAGCTAAAGTTTGCATGTATTTAAATATTTTTTTAAAATCACATGTTTATAACTTTAATCATTACTGACCAAAACCTATTACTAAATAACATTCCCATAATAATAATTAATTGAACCAAGTCGACCTCATATATAATCGATAGAAATGTCAAGACGAACATATGCAAAGTCTAAAATATTATCTATAATAGAATATATTCACACAAGAACAGTTATTATGCAACTTTAGAATGCTAACAAAAGTCAGTTCAAGGTAACCTTTATCTACGGCACCTATCAAATTGCATGTTTTAACGCTACAATATACATATTTATATAGAGCAATATAATTACATTAACAACTTTACTTCTCTATAACAGATTAAATTTATTTTATATGCATACTTCTTGGAGTTTCTTTTAAATAGAACTTGTCAATATGCTTAACTGTTACGTAAAATCCAATAAATAAAGTAAATTAGAATTAAACATTTCATATTCGGTATTTTTCCTTATCTACGTTTACAATTCTTGTATCATTTAAGATGCGTATTATGTAGTGCTAAGATAAGGAAAGAACGTTTGTAATCTGATTTATTGATTTCATTAATTGAAAATATTAGAACTCTTCAACCTACTCTTAATAATAGTGTCCAAATGAAATATCTACGTATAACTAAATATCGACCCTGGAAAGCAAAGACAGTACGTGACTTGTTATTATTTTAAAAATATCACCAAGTCATTATCGCTGAAATAATGATATTTAGCAAATAGTGACTTCGGGTCTCTAAATGTGTAAGGTATAACTTTTAATAAAAAGTTTTTCTGCTCTAAAGACCAATTTTGGAAATTTTGAAAGGTATATGACTATGTTAATACTTCTAGCGTCAGTTTGATGATTAAGCTGGGAGCTGAAGCCGTGATTTATAAAACTCCCTTTATATTAAACTTATGAGGAAAAAGCCTTACATAAAACCGCAATAGAATTATGGATGAAATACAAAAAATAAGCGGCTACATGCCACTGAGGCGCGGCGTGGAAATTGATCGCCATTACGTCAGGAAACGTGAGGATGGCTCGCGGCTTCGTGACACCACTGACAACAATAATGAACGTGTAAACCGAAATCGAATTCAACAAAGACTAGGCGTTATGGTTGCTGACGCCACATATTGACGGGATGACGGTTCGTTGGCTTCGCTTCTCAACAGGTATAAGTACATACCTGAGGAAAATCAAAATTCCATTTTGGATGGACAGCATTTCATAGGTGGAAAAAAATATGTTGAATGTTTTAAACAATTAAACTATAGGTTAAATTTAATACTAGTAGTGCCCCGCTGTAAAACAGGGTATTTGTCAACCTGAGTTGATTTTTTTTATACATATGACATGATAATGATAATTACAATGTGTTACAAGCGGCCTAGGTTACTCCTTCTAAGCTATCTATCACTGATATATTATATTGTACATTTTTTAACTATATTTTCCATCTTAACCATCAGTCACATAAATTTATGGACAAAAATTAATTAAGAAAAAGCGACAACCCTATGGTTTGGAAATGAGACCCTAACGAAACAAAGACCTTCACATAACGTCATCTACAAAGGTCTACAATCACGAATCACGACAACACATTTATCTAGTGTAAATATTCAAGCATACTGTTAAATAGTTTTTATTGTATAAAGGCGTAGATAGCCTATAGGACTGTAAGTCATTCCCCACTTTCAATATCTGCGGCTCGAAAAAGAACCATTAAGTTATTTATTTCTTTGAAACGACTGCTAAAAAAAGATTTCCCACAAACTTACGTATAAGCAGATAAATAATGTATACATGTCTTTATGAGAAATATTAAGTAAATCTTGCTTTACAATGTAACAATAAACAATTTATACATCAAACGTAATTCCCGGAAAGCGAATGAAAGAGACATTTTAAAGGCTTGATTATTGTCACTGCAGTTCTCCTTGAACTAAAAGGTACAGAGTTTACGACAGCATTTATATGACGGGATGGATTATTCCGCGAACCTTCAGTAACACTATATCGTTCAGTAATACCGCTAAATGTACTTGCGGGTGGTCGTATCTCGCCTCACAACTTATGAAACACAAAGCTCTGAGGACGATAAAAATAATACACTTTCTGCATATACATGCTTAACCTACTATCTGGTACTCGGCGCGTTGCTACCGCATAAGAAAAGACAAAGATGTTTATATGCAACCTTCACGCATCTGCGCGTAAAAAATCGTAAAGTTTTGGTCTCTTATCAGTTAAACTGAATGCAGTAATCCGCACATACAAACATTTCTTTTTACAAATTAAGAATGTATAGATTTTTTTTAGGATAGTAGTTTTCACTCGATAGTAGACCATCGCCAAATATCGAGTAAACCTCAACCGGAAATTGTTCGTAATTAATTATTGGGACGCTGTCAATGTCGCTTATTTTAAATTCGAGTACTCTTAAATGTATAGATTAATATCGAAACGCATTCAAATTCCCTAAATTCTCTTCTATAAGCAGGTTTTTTTATTCAATTGGATTTTCCATATTCCTCCAACCCGTTATAAATATACAGGCACTATATACTATATACTAATTATTTATATTATATCTTATACATATCAAGTGAAAATATTTTTCTTTTTAGTGGGGTCTGTAGATAATAAAGTCAAATAAAAGTGAAAATATACACTATGAGAACGCAGCGATGATATCCGGTGACTTCCCAGCGAAGAATAGGTCACATCGCTTTCTAGGAAGGGCATGCGCTGATTTGACGAACGAATGTCACGCAAACGGAATATTAAGATGCAAATTATTGCATCACAACATCCTCTATTTATGATTAATCATAATGATTTAGTTTTAATGAAATGAATTTGATCCCACCATCTCTCAATTTGACCGCTTGGCCTAATATTAGTATTTTATAATATGAGAATAGTATTCGTATGACTGTCATTTTATCGGATTAAATGTGCTTTTCCACTTATACTATATAAACTAGCAAATATTTTATTAATATCGAAATTAGTTTGTACACGTAAAATATATACTTCAATGTTTCCTAATCCGGTTAACCAAGGCAATTCCGGAAGAAAGCCCTGTCTAGTGGACGTACGGTATGCTTCACCTTAGCAGAAATATTTGTAAATAATGACTCACGTTGTGGGTGCGTTTATTAGTTTATTTATCTGTAAAGTGAACAAGTGAGGGCTGGTCTAGCTGCGACAACGCCCACCGAACTTCTACCTGTATATTAACATTTGAATCGAAAACTTTAGGTCTCTTCATAAGAATATCGCGTGCTCGGAGGAGGTGTTACAAATTCATAAAATTAATTAATCTATAAAACTGTACTGTGATGTATTTCGTAAGCGGCAACGTAGGTAGATTTTAAACAAAATCTATTGATATTAAATTCAAATAACCATATATCTATAGAAATGAATTAGTAGTATCTACAATAAATGAGTTAAATAAGATGATAATATATCTGATATTCACAACCGAAATCCTCATTTTAGTTTTAATGTTTTATTTAGGTAAAAGAAATTAAAATGTAAATAGAATGAAAGAATTTGGATTTACAGGAACATAAGGTGTTCTATCACAATACCAGAATCTTGGATGAGTATTAAATCGTTGTATACTTGAGAACTTGAGTTCACGGTTCTTGAATTCTCATTACGATATTTCAGTTTCGTTGCGCGCTGATGATGCTCGTTGGTGAACGACCTTTACAACTATCATTATACGACTCCACCTGGATATACCTAGACTGTTTTGACAGTGTTTTATCAGCCAAGCCACCAGTCATTCGAAAAATTTATTATAGTAGGTGCAATATTATATCATTGATTAATTAATGAAATCATGCCTCTACCATACAACCTACCGTAAAATGAGCTCGAGTTATAGGCCGTCTGTTATAACAATATAAATGCATAACATTTTAAACTAATGTTCGTATTTAGTATCATATAACGCCCCCAAAACACTAATTTTGATACCTCGACAAGAATATCTAACATAACCAGAATTGCTTTTTAAGCTGACGTTAGTAAAAATAATAATATAAACTTAATCTCTCCATCATCTACGACCTAATTATAACCAACCTTGTCTACGCCGAATTCTAAGGCATGCAATGCCAGATAAGAATACATTTTGTCCTCACCATGTCAATCTGATTAATCCGAAACTTTGTCTATTTATCCTTGGCTTACAATTTTGTTCATTATTTGGAACGTGAATTAGCGACCATTGTGCATTGCCTCGAGGGCACTAATGATATTTCAATATTGCATTGTCATTTCGTCCCCTTGGGATATTAAACGTCGATCAGTTAGAAAAACGGAGGCGTTTTCTAATTTAAAACATCGATTTATTGATTGCTTTTTAGGTCAGTGTCAGTCGTGAATCAAGATTTAAACAAGGGATTTTGAAATAATCGCATTCAAAATTCAATGAGACTATTTCAAAATACTATATATATAGATATAGAAAACAACTTTTAAGTTAAATATAATAAATATTAATACGTTAATTAGCTCCGTCTTTAGATTATCTTCAGTATATATATAAATAGTATTGACATCTAAGATTAATGAGATACATTGTAATTTGATATTATTTTTAGTAAGTAACAAACATCACTGTTGCGTGGTAGAGAAAGGGTTCGCAAACATAAAATTAGTTTGAATTTTACCACTTTAAAAAAAATAACGATTTCCTATACAAAAGGTTATTGGCCGTGTACACTGGTGCCTTGTATCCGATACAATCTTCCCAAGATAAAGCCTTCGTGAGATCTTAGATAAGACTATGAGTTAAACAAAACATTATTGGAGATAGATTAGAAAGAGAAATGAACAATAACTAAATTAAGTATAACTTAATATATTGATCAGGTATTTTGTTATAGACGTTTTCATTAGATTTAGTAATAGGTACTTTACAAAAAAAAGAAATGATTGTATTAAAATGATTCTGTCTACCTAAATTTTCATCTGGAATGACAATACTATAATTTGTAATCAAATGGATATCAGGGAAAGTCTAACGTGCTGTCTATTAGTTTTTTTTACCTAATACTTACATATATATGTATATATAAGCGATAAATTAAAACTCTGGAATTATTTAATCTAAAAAGCTCCCATGACCAGTAAATTAATTTTACAGACTCATTACGATCGAACCTTAATTATTTGGCTCTGTTTGAACGTCAAGATATACTATGGGAACGCTAAACAACGCACTATAAAGAATAAACAGATCATAAATATTTTTACCGTTCCAACATGCCATGTTTCCGTCCAAACATATCACATATCTACCTTCACACCCATTATGTCACTCTTGTAATATTTCGGAAGTCATAACCTATTCTGTTATAGAATTATTTGGTTCGAATAAAGCGCGGTTCGTATCCGGATAGCTATAAATAAAAACAGTATACTGTTAGATATATAAAATATATTCATAATCAAGATTTTACTCATTATATGTCCTAGAATGCCAACAAGGGACCTCCTTGCTCGTCCTCTAAGGTACAAGAAACCCAAAATAAGAAGATTCTTATCTTTTAGGGTAGATACCCTAGATCACCTAGATAAAACGAAAGTCAATCATTAATTATTTTAAAAACACTATCATAATTGTTACCTTTTTATCAGCACTGTACGATAATTCGTTCAACCATCAATTTTATAGTCGAGATTCATTCGTTTGGGTTTTCAATTACGCGTACTTGAAATAAACCGGTACATGATAGAAGGGCATTTACAATCATATTTCACGATATTTTTATTTAGTGCACTTCAATAACGACGTAATCAGAGCGAATCGGGCACAACTTAAGAGGCGTAATACGACCGTTGAACTTAAAAAACTCGTGACTGGGTATTTCGATATTTTTTTTTTATTTTTTAAACCAAAAGTCAAACATCTTTTCTGTCCAAGTCTTTAAATAATAAATATCAAAATCAAACAAATCGTTTATGCCTTTTATGAAATATTTATAAATGACGACTGCTAGAACTACTATATTCGTGTAACATAATACATGGTGAATTCCAAGTTACCTACTTGAATTTCCCGTCTTTTTAACGACCTTTTAGCCACATCATATTATTAAATAAAGTTGTTTTGTAAAGTTGATTCTGTTGTTGTTAAAGTTATAAAAATGTGTAAATTGTTCAACGATTGTGATACTTGTATGTCTGGCGAGCCATGTCATGGGTCGAGGCCTCGAGGGCGCGCGGCTAACGGCGGTGTTTGCATATCATTTGCATGAATCGCCGGGTGACGAACAACCCGGCAATGCTCGGGGAGAGCGCAGCCGGTTTGGCTGACCGCCCAAACACCGACTGCCCGCTGCCCGCTCATGGAGCGGTCTATTGTCGCGAACGTAAATATTCGTGAATCATCATTAACCCGACGAAAATGTCATAGTTTAACTCATCCGTTCAACGTTTTTGCGAGCCAAAAGTGCCGCTAGATAAATTTTTTAAACATGCAACCGTAACGAACGATCCACAAATTCATGGATGAACATTAACTGCAGTATCTTCGTTGGAAAGAAAATCTCGTTTCAAAAGGAAATTTATTCATGTCGCAACGTTATCCTTTTATGTGTTACCTTGACTCGGATAGTGATGCAAACGAAATGCGCAGTAGAAAAGTAAAATATTAGAATGCTTCGGCATTGAGAAGAACAGTCCGACATCCAAATAGGGCAAATCGAATATATCTAGGCTCTTACATCCCACGCAGTTTCGGTTATGTTGATATCGCTTCGAACCGTGATTTACGGATGTTATTTGTATGAAACAAACAGGTGTACAAGGGTGATAATTGCGTCCTCCGGCGTAGTGTAAACGATTGGCACGTTTAGATAATGATCGTCGCCATTTGCGTGCGCAATGCTATCCTTATTGCCTCTTATCTGTCCGCGGTGAAGGCGCTTTGACAAACAACTGGACTTTTAACGAGTTTGCGCCATTTATGGTGTGTGACTTACATGAAAGCACCGCATTGTGATTTCCCATTTTCCATAAATCACTTGAAACCTTTAGCATACAATAACACTAACAAAAGCCAGGTTTTATCAGCATGGTTCATTATCATTAATTTGTCATGCAAATAATTGGTCAAAGTATTAGTACGTCAATCATAGTCTAAATTAAAGACATTATTTGACTGGGTGCTATCTATGATTTAGTTATGCTACAGAAAGTGATTCAGATGAGATTCTTTGAAGTGGTTCATGAAACGCCCTAAAACAACATAGGTAGACTTAGTATGGACAAACGGAAGCTTGCCTTCCGGCGCGACGCGTGAATATTCACCACTAATTAAAGGTCTCCACCCGCGACTCACCGCGCGAGCGCAGATGTTTCACAACCCTCAGGATATGAACACAAAACGAGAAATAGTTCCTGTATTTTCAACCATCTCTTTGTTTACCTGACACTGGAAGATTTTTGAATTTCACACACAATTTGGGAAGTCTAATTCTTTTCGATAAGATAAAACACTTTGATGTTAATGATAGCCACTGCGTGTTGTGATAAGGGGTTCCAAACAATAAATGAATAAACACGCAACTTTTACGTTTCAAATGATTGTAAATCGATTTAAAACTTTATATGATGATAAATATTCGTACACACATCTGTTTGGCACACGTGCTTCTGTATTCCACATATATTTTAATAGTACATAAACTATATTATTTTTAAATATCTAATCTAATTTATCGTTCCAACTTATATAGAAATTTCATCTACCGTATAATGATCACGTGGAAATGACTTAAATTTCAAATGCGCTTCCTAGCATAGTCGTACAACGTATAAGAAATATGTTCTCACGACTGGACCCTTTCCTTAGTTCCGCACTGTTACCTTCCACGGCTCCTGCTCCCTTTAATAGCCGATGGAACATTCCCCTTACGATATTTCAAGAAGTTCCAATTCGATTCATATCCAGTCCTATATAGAAGAGATATAAAAAACAAGGCCGTTATACTATACCATGAACTGCTAACATAATAATTTAATTGTTTAAATAAGTAATTATACGCATGAAATTGAAGAATTGTGAAAACCTTACATCCTGTAATAACTTGTTTAATCATCATCGCATTATTCAAATTTCGGTCACAGAATCACTCCACTACATTTATAATTGTTTGAGTAAATTGTGCATCGATTATCTATTGAATAAAAATATTCGATTCTATTTACGCTACTACAACGATTGTACTATAACTACCTACTATTAAACATTCTGTTTGACCACCAAGCGAGCGCTTGTACCTTTGACCCGGGCTAAATAATAGTTACTGTGATCGATGCCTATTTACATTATGTCACTAGTCTGGGAAAGTCTCGGAAAAGGAAAGTACGGCAGGTGAGCCCTCCCCGGCGGAGGGGCGCGGGGAGTGGTATGGAACTATTAATAGAGGAACCGGCGCCGGCGCACCACGCTCCTACACAGGGTGTTGAATAACTTGTTTATTAAAAACTGCATTCTTGCGCAAACATGATAATATGCGGTATGATTAGCTAACGTTGTAAAAGTTTAATGAAATAATTTTTACTTGAACAGATTTTAACCTTACACGTTATTGTTCTTGTCATATTTATTGGTATTCTGGTTTCTGTTTAGGTCTCATACTTTCAACATTTTATAATTGCACATTGTAAGTTAGTTTTGTTCTCTAAGCCTCTAGTTTATTGAATACAGCACTCAGAAGTATTACAACTTTAAGTAAACAACCTGGTTACCTACAATTATTATTAGTATCAGTGTAACAAATGAGCAGAACAATATATTCTGCGAAACCATTAAGTTAAGTGCTTTCACCAGTTACAGGCATTCAAAGACAGTCTTAAACCCGTAACACTAAGAATTAAAAACCTTTGATCTTATATAGGTTACCCTAAATATTTGTCTTTTAAAACATAATTGCACTTTTATTTATCAATTCACGGAACGTAAACTAAAATATATAAAAAAATATTACTGTAAACTTTAATAGTCTAGAAGTATGTTATTTCTCGACATGTTATGTGAAAATAAAAAAGTATATGCACCTAACTTTGTACCTGTAAATTTTTTCTACAAGTAAATTAATTTAATTTTGAGAATTTATTAAAATAGTACACTATGGTATTAATTAACATACTATGATATATGTTTAGTAATCCCACATAAATTTCGCTTGAATGACTAATTGAAATGTGTATATGCATTACTGTGACATTATGACAAATAAGAGAATGATTTTCTACAATAAGAATTAGTACGAATGAGATAAGATTATAATGCCCATAAATTCAAGGTATCCATCTCGTTACAAGCACATCCTATAGGCGTTATCGGCGGAGCCTGCGCCAGCGCTACGAAGCTCGCCGGCGCCATTGTTACCACGCTGCCGTAGTCTATTTAACTAACAGTGGTTCACAAAACAAAATAAATGCGACAAAAAAGAAATTAGCATCTCTAAACTGCTTGTAAAGTAATAGATAAAATACATATCACAAATCAAGTCGTGTAGTAAAGGATCTGTTAGAATTAAATGTTTTGTTTAGTAGCTACATTAAAATAATAGCTTTATCTAAATACATGAAAAAATATACTGCACAAAAGCATAAAATTTCCGTCAGTCTATTTGTTCCGGCTAATCTTCAAAACAGTAGCAATTTGTCATGCCTATATAGCTGACAGACACCTAATGGCTATATATTGTTTGTTTGTAACCACGGGCCACCGCTAGTCCGTAATATGAGAAAACTATTGTAATTGTTTTAAAGTACGATTGTTACAATGTATGTTTAGGCAACTGCCTGCAGTATTCATTCTGCTGCACTAGCGTGCCGCCCGGCCACAACGGAGCCAGGGCTAATGCCCGATAGGACCACGAATAAGTGTTTCTTTGGCGCTGCGTTTGAAATAGCAACTATTGTTGGGCTATCCTACAAAATGTTCCAACGCACATGTAAAAGATCCTTAAATACCGCTATTAACATTACATTCCTAGACCCGTGTGATTAAAAATAAAATAAAATTTTACCTAACAACAGCTTAAGAATTTATGTTTTCAAAATTCAAATATGGCTTTGTCAAATGAACTAACGAATATAGTAAATTAAAAAAATAACAAATAAAAATTCAGTTCAACAGCTACAGTTTAACCACGATTAACATAATTATATTAATAAATTCAAAACGTTGAAATACCTGTCTCATATAACTCAAAACGTCCTTGCCGTTCGTTTGAAAGTTGATATCGATACAAGATAAATCTAAATAAATAGCTATACACTTCACTTACTATATAAATGGAATACACTATTTTCTTTCTCCGCTCTCCGCCTGTCTAGATTTCATGACTTTCCCTTTAGTATATCAATTACATGCAAAACCAGATAACCTTGTTCGTTGCATATACTACATAGAATTGAATATGTTTATTTTAAAATAATATATCGCTTAGGACTTAGAAAGTTTGCGCAATTCAAGGCAGTAAATGAAATGGATTTTAAAAATATGTATCTAATCTATATCAACACTCGACATCAAAAACCCAAATATATTAAACCTAATTAAAATAATAAATACATTACTGAAGGTATATATGCCTAAATTGTTCTTAGTTTAAAATAAACTATACGAGGCGGAATCACAAAATTGTGAGAACAAGATAGAATATAATGACTATTGATAACTTAATAATATATTTTTCTACATAGTTTGCGAGTCAATCTACACACCGAGTGCAGCGCTTTTCCGAGTCTTCAATCTCATAAAAAAAAAGTTTAGTCTTAGTCCTGAAAAAAAACTCTCCACGGTATCCACCGTTCTTAATTCTTTTTGATCCCTTCTGGTATAATAAATTTTTTGAAATATACTTTTCAGAATCCACAAACATTATTCAACAATAACTTGAAATCTCTTAAAAGGCAGCGCTAAAAAAGAATACGGAATGTAGTCATTGAGTGAGTCCTTCAATGAACATGGATATGTTAGCATCTTACGACTATGCTAATATTATATTTACATGGAACGTTAGCGGAGATTGGGAAAGCCTTCCCAGTAGTATTCGAGACGCTGACACTTCCTGGAAACTGGCACACCTCGCTTATGTAGGTTCATGTTGAAATTTGATACTACTAGAAAACTTATAGAACAATCAAACTTTATACCCAGAAATTTCTCGAGTTACATCATCTTATACTCTACTAGATATCCTGGTTTCTCACGGATGCAATTTACTAATGGCGACTTTGTGCACTAAGGTAAATGGTTACTTGCGGCGTCAGGTACCTAATATAAACCATTCGTAAATAATATTGAAATTAAATTTATTGCTTGCTTTAGAAGGACACACAAAAATATACAAACATCCGTGTTTTATACTTGCGTAAAATGAACCAGCATTTCTTATAATAAATGAAAAAGTATCTACACCACAGACGCAATATCAATATTACATTGTGATAAAACATAAAACAGCAAACAAAAGTTTTCTTACGCCACATCACCTAAAAATTCCTACACTATCGCATTAAGCGTACACAAATCGTGTTTTGGGGTATTTCGTAATGACCTTGAATATGAACGATGTTAGGCAATCTCACTGGCGATACAAAATTCTCCCATATCAATTAATTACCTTTATCTTAAGTACACAAATAGTCGACGTTGCCCTCATTTTACTGGTTATACTTACCTGGTAGAAAAAAACCCACATACCAACGAGTGAATAGTTTTACGATTTCTCGAACAATATTTTTTCTAAAACGTATTCATCTTGTATATATCATTCTTAACTCTAAACTCCTATTAGTGCAATATTATTTTTATAAGATACACCTTACATTGACAAAAAAAAATATTAAGCAGCCCACAATTTTAATGCAGGCAATATTCAGTTATTACACAAGTGGTTTAATCAAACAAACGTACATGGAAACGCTTACGTATAAAAAACAATAATCATTAATTAGATATTATCTACAAATTCGTTTTCAAAACACCTGTACCACGAGTACAGCAAGTGTGGAGGTCATCTCTTGAGATAAAAAATTACGTTGTTGTGTTGTGTTTTCACTATCATTGAGGTATTTTTTGAGAAATTTTTATGTATATCTAATCATTAAAAAGCACTAATGAAGCTTCAAATAACATTAAAGCGCGTCGATATTTTTTGAAGTAAATTTTATAAATCTAAGCTTCTTTTCATATTATTTTTTTTTTTCTTTTCAAAACGTATGGTATATTTATCTTTTCTTCCTCCTTTTCCATTTTAGTTAAAACTTCATAAGTAAATTATACATTGTTAAGTTGTCCTACATTTCTAATTAAGTTTTACGTGTTTTAACTTTGAGCTTCCAGGTAACCATGACAACGAAGTATTTTTTATTGCGTGCGTATTTATGACAACAAATATATCATGAAATACAAGAATAGGTACAGTGCAATACATTTCATAACTAATTGATGTTAACATGATAGTAGACTTCTTGTTACAGAATGAAAATTGTTATCTTCTTTACGCAACAACTTGTTTTATATAAGTAGCAAATGGTATAATAAAAACTTATTTAACTTTTATCGCCTAAATAATAACGTTTGTGGTTATATACAAAAATTTTCGCCACTATTCTTCATAATCTATAAAAATTAAAATTAAGCAATATTTTAACAAGACTTATTCTTACTATCCACATCATCCACAAGCTGTGTCCGAGATTGTTTAATAATCAAGGTCAGGTAAATATCTTGGCAAAATTACGACAAAGTCGGCGGATAGCCCCACGTACTGCTTGCTAAAAAGATGTTTCTGAGCTTATATCAAAAATTGTCAAGGTTTTTACCATAACCTATAGTTATAAACAAAAATCCAAAAAAGCGAATGAGACTAATTAACATACTATTTACGAGTCGCATTACGCCAATCTTATACTTATCTCAACATTTATATATGATGACAAAAAACGACGACTTCCAAACAATGACAATAATTTGCATACCATTAGGCTGCGTGTACGCAGTCTCACAAACATATAAAAACTCCCATCATTGTTCAGCTGCCAACCGTCAACGGTTTTTGCTAAGACATACGATTACCATACTCTTGACGGGATTACACTACTAAATATGTACTTAGAAAAAATTACTCGTATTATAGAGGCTGTAGTTTAAAAAGTTGCTTGAAAACAGCTATTTAATAAGAATGCTGGTGTATCTAGAACTAAGTATTACACGCGAATCCGCCTGTCTATACATATAAATAAAAGCGAAATGTCCGTCCGTTGTAACAAAATATGTTTCCTTTCTTTCTATTAAATAAAAATGAATATTCGGCACTTTTAACAGAAACATAAATGTTATGTCCGTTTGTTTGTTCCGGCTTATTTCAAGTCAATGCGAATTAAACTGCGCGACACTGCTACTTTATTACTATAAATATAACATTAGGTCATAAAATAACCTTATTAAACATATATATAACCGAGGTATCAACATCATCAAGTGGGCGTCACGTTATCGATAATAAACATAAAAAAGTATATTTTCATTTCATTTTTCGATTATTTCTTCATTTTCTTTGGGTATGTTAATATCAATATCACTAAGGACTCGATGGGCGTTCATTTACTAATATTGGTCACAACTAACCAAAAACAATGCGACGTTATCAACAACAGTTACATTAACTCATTGCTCCATCAAACTATGTTTAATAACGTATTAGTGCTGTTATCTTTGTAGAGGTGTAATTAAGGTCACCGCGAAACGAGATACTCTTGGATTTGTATGAAGTGTCGGGTGACGTAAATACTGTTAGTTTTCATAAATTATCTAGAGAATTGATACTATACGTATATACTATGTAATGCCTGCCATATACGTTGAATTTTTCAATGCTCTTCTTACGTTTATCGATCAGCGACACTATTTAAAATATCGTCACATTGTTACTTGTAATCTCAATAACACATTACAGAACACAATAAAATACAAAAAGTTAATAAATTCAAATCCGAATGATAAATGGCTCTTAAGTAGATTTATAATTTCTATATCAAGTATTCAAGCGGGCAGCTAAGTTTATACTAAATAGGCGTATTTAAAACAGGAAATAGTTGCATACAGTTATAGTCCTTATTCTGTTTTCCATTAAGACGAATGTTACAAAATGTTATCTTTATAGAGTCGATTAAAAGCGCCACCAATTAAAATGCGTTAATCATTTACAATTAAAGGGTTGACACATTTCTACAATATAAAATCATTTGAAAATGTCAAATATCGAAAAAAAAAAACAAATAATTCTTGTTAGAGATATTATATTAACGTCTGTTTTATAATAGATTGGCTCCAATCTCGGCTGTTCGCATCTATTTATTATTTATATAAAATGTATAGATTAGTTAGATAGGAATTTTCGCGGACGCAGAACAACTTCGTCAAGTTTCATAGGACAATAATTATTGAGAGGCACGATAATATGAAAACAATGTTTTGTATAGAAGATGTAGTCCACATGAAGTAACTTGAATGTTTTTGTCATTCGACAACCCTACAAAAAACCGAACAGCAACTGCAAAGTGAACGGTATGCAAATCTTCGCTTTGGTGTCACGGCAACCCGATCAACTGAGACGTTTTACATCTCACCTTAATTACATTCGATATAAAAAACTCAGCATTAACCCCACATGATACGTTATATACATGCTTTTATATGAGAAAGTTAATATTGTATTTTATAAAAGCTACCTAAGCCCACGAATAAGTTTCTTTTTAAGCCCCTAACCAAAAATGCCGTATGTCTATGTATCTGTGCCTGCGTCTATATTATCTTAAGTGAATTGCTTAATTTCGATGTATTTTGTAGGTTTTGTAAGACGTCATGATCGAGGTGTCGAGTTTTCAACTAAATACCAGAATGTGCATGCCAACGTTATCGCGTTTGTATTTGTCTATATATTATAACGACTAAGCCTTTCTTAAGTCTTTCCTAAACTCCAAAGATAGCTTATAAGCCATTTAAAATAGGAAATTTTTTTAACAACAAAAATCATGAGGTAATTCTGAAAACAAATTACCTAGAGTTGAGTGCAAGGAGTCACGCGAAAGCTGTGTTAGCAGTTATTAAAAGAACAAAAAAAAAACAAGTACCGTATGGGAAAATGTTGTTGTAACACTTTCAGATATTATCTAATCCTGGTAGTTCTAGAAAATATAACGCCGACTTCTGAACTGTATTACCTACTTTTCCTTTATTTACCATGTCTTTTTAAAATGTTTTGTAGAATAACATGCATAGCAACGATGCATAGAATATAATTTGTTCTAACTAAATTATGTTAATATACATATATACTTTATTAACCACAGATACATACAAAGTGTATATTACTTATTCGATTGTTTGGTTGAACATCAATTATAATTTATTCTATTTTCAAATTACTACACAGCACAACAAACTGTATGGAAAATAATCAATACCTAAGTACGTTTTAGAAAGACAAAACGCTAAGTTGTGGTGTGGCAACATCACGTAGCGCCTGTAACACAAATTAGCTCGTCTACCATTCTAGGTTTATAACAATTAAAAATTTCATCCACCATCGCCATCGTGTAAAGTAAGAGACAAACATTTGTTCAAACATTGTGCAAACACGACAAACGTTTGGCTCGCACAACGCGGTACCATTAGACGTGTGTCAACAGGCCTCGACCCATTGCTTCTTTTTCCCACAAGTACCGACGTGAACTAGTGCATTCTTACACAATACGAAACCATACAATTCGCTAAGCAAACAGATTGCTTTTTATAAACTGAATACTTGCAAAGGTTTATTATTATTATACCACTTCATGATTATTGTTTATTGTGAATAGAAAATCTTAAATTCATACCACATCTAAAAATAAAAATTATTTTTCAAGGAAAACTGGTACAAATGTTGTATTTTACGTAGCAGTATTTAAAACGATTTCATTAGATTCATTCTATTGTAACTAAGAAATAAAATAATTACCTTGAACATCATTTGTAATCCTACTCGGATTGTCATAGTAAATCGTAATTCTAAATGATGTAATAAACAATCCAAATTCATGACATGATTTCATTTCAAGGTATTGGCAATTATTAAAATTTAAGCAAATGCACTCGTATATTCAGGTTTACCTATGTACTTTAACATATTATCAGAATAAGATCAAAGTATTCAATGTCAGAGAAAGTGATAGTAGATTTTCTAATCGTTTCCTATGTAGCTAGTGAAGCCTGTTTGTGTCGACTAAGTCGTGATTATGTAATGAGACGTTAATAAGAGGGTAGTAAAGCGTCATTTAAAAATGGACTTGTTAAATTCGCTTTACGTGTTAGAATTATTTCATTGTGATCAAATTAATCTAATTCGATGATAAATCCATAATCTATAAATAAATTCAAATACTGCCCTTAAGGGTTTTGCTAAGTGGTGAATATATCGTCTTTGGACGAGAGACGAGCAAAAGTCGCTGGTTAATGTGGAGGGGAATAGAAGAGAAGAGAAGAGAAGAAGAGAATATTAAAATAATACCCTGTCAATCTATTTATTTTGATAACGAGCAGTTAATATTTTATTTTAATTCAATGGTTGTTGTTATATGTATAATCCCCGCCTTTCAATGTGAATATGACTTCAACATTAATAACTCTTTCCCATCTTAAACAAAAAGAATCAGTACGAAAATTACGTTTCTTATACATCACATAAATCATTACGAACTTCATACCCAAAGTAATCACATCGTCGATATTATGTTAGACCACTCCCATACACACCAACATTTATGACACACATCGGCACCTAGAATCGATCATGGCATACAAAGCGAACCCTTGACATTCACCTTTCTTGCGACTCGCGAGCGGTTCGTAAATTTCCGGTCGGACGCGAAAGCGTAGACGTCACAGTGACGATTGACAGCTGATTTCAAGATAAAGATGCTAAGCCGTGTTTACAATAGCTAATGTGTGACTATGATAGAACAGACAACAATTTTGGTACGACAGTAACGGATCTTCAAGATTTATAATCACAATGGTTTCTTTAAATTTGCTTGTTGATATAATATGTTTTTTTATGCGATAGGAAGGCAACCGAGCATACAGTGCACTTATGTTAAGCGATTTCTGTCGCCTATGGACACCTCCAAGATCAGTAAGATCTAGAAGATACGTTGCTAACCTTAAGGCCTGATTTTATTTTTATTTCGAGTATTCGGAATAATATGTTTTTACTTTAAACTTACATCGTTAGCAACAAAAATAAGCGGATTGGTCATATCAGATCACTTTAGGTACAGATCTATTAACAAATATGTTTAGAAACCAGCAAACAAAACAACGTTTCGCTAATCACCCGCATACGCGACAATTTATCGCCAAGTCACGATCACTTTCGACAAAGAAAGAGCCGATAACAAGTTTCATAAACACTGACATATGACCTGCATCGAATAAATCGCCGCTTACGCAGACGTAAACACGAGGGCATAGCAAAATGGCCAATTCGTTATTGTTCAATTATCTACCATTAGGAAAAGCGAAATTGTAACGTGCTTTTTCAATTATTAGTAAAATTTTCGAAAAAACCTTTGCGACACGTTCTAATATTTCCGAATAAACTATTTAAAGTAATTTGAAACCGTAAGGGCATGATTACCCATTTATTAAGTTGAATACTTTTGCTTTTATCTTATTGTATGTGCGCTACGACAAAATACTGTATAGATAATGTATTATACGTATATAGTTCTATGTCTGAACGAGTGATCAGTAATATAAAATCTTCGCCAAAAAATCGTTTTCTAAAATTGCATATAAGCAATATACAAATAAATTGATAAGGTTAATTGGAGATCGATAGGTCTCGCCAGAGTCGAGTAGGCAGACGGCAGTCCGGGCGCCATAGTCGACGCAAACCGCCCACCATCGAGTCAAACTTACGATTCAAATTAATACTATCGCAATACTCTATGGCTTATTGACTTGCATAATTGGCACGGTAATTAAACTCGTAACTCTGTCATTGCAAACATGGATTCGGAATAAGAGAGCTTTTGAAAACTGTTTAAATACTATTACTGGTGAAAAAACTTTTTCCTGGTAGTCATGTCAAGAGAAATTAGAAGATAATTCCGACAAAGCGCTGAGGATATACAATTTTTAACAATTATGCGTATAATGATATATCGTCAATTTATACCTAAATTATAACTTAAGCGGTTACTACATACATTATTTTTAATCCACAGATAAACTAATCAACTCATTTAATGTCTGAGAGCATATCGCATAATTAAAAACAAATAGCAATTATAATCAATGAAGGAACTTAAATTGAAGTTACATAATAGAATTGTTAAAGTTAAATTGTTATTGTTTGCTCGGTATTTGTGCGCCACATGTACTATTGACAATAATATGCCTTTTCACATTTTATTAGTTATTATTGTGCCTATGTCTGTATCATATGGTCATAAGTATATTGCGCACCTAATGAGCTATTCTTAACTAAATAAACACAAATTTGCACATTAATTAATCGAAACAAAAACTCTTTTATTCTACATTGTAGAAATTTTATTTTACATTGTAAAACAGCAGCGAATACTTAGAAAACTATTAGATAGCCGTTCGAGACGCAATTACTTGAAGGGGATTAGTAATTGAGGACCGTAAAACCTTACAATATACTAGGATCATCCACATTCTTGCCGTGAATTTAATTTCAAACGCTTAATAGAACCAATAATATAAATTTCTTGAAACTAATAAAATACAGGTAATTTTCTTGAAGACATTGAATTTAGACCAAATTCCTTTTAGGCATAGTCGAATAACATTAAATAAACATAAATTTGAGCCCATTTTAATTAAGGATTTAAAATAATTATGACACAACACATTTTGACATTTTGGTTAAAGGCCGAGCGCAATTTTCGTACCTCTAACGTTAAAAGGTCATTTTCAAAGTCACGATAACTTCCGTATAGCAAGAAGTTATTAAATTTTAAGGTTATTAAAATATTTATTATTTATATTTCAATAGAAATAATATATCATTGGACATCTCTATGGACAGGTAGATACGCATGTCAACTAATAGTTAAATCAGATAATTTTATTAAAAGTCATGTTTTAACATAGGCTTAAAGGTCTTTGATTGTATGATGTACGTTTACATTTAACAAATAACGACTCTTTATTAGATTATTCATTTTATGTATGTACCTTTATTCTTTTCAGCTATTACAAGAAACATTATCTCACAAATCATCTCTACCATTTTCAACTTGTAACGATTACAAAAATGCGAGACTTTATCTTGCTGAAACGAGTCCAAAAATTGCTGCAACAATTATCCGAACGCTACAAGATTTAGCGGCGAAAGTGGTGTGACGGTATGCGAGTCAATTAACAATAATCTTTAAGCAATATTTCTGAGAATGCATCGGGCTATTTATTGTGATGCGACGCACGGAGGACACGTGGCGACTATGAGTAAGATCGTTGCTTTTCAGAATTCAACTTCGACTCTCATGCACCGTTATTTTGCTGTCACCGTATCGACGTTTGTTAACAAGTAGTTACCGGTCGCGGTATCGGATCTCACGTGGTTACGACATAGATATGATTTTCAATGAACATTATTTGTACGTCTTACCAATTAGGGCATAATATATATTTAATATCCTGACGTGGCTGAGGTATTATCCTACTATCCAGTGAGCATATACTCATTTGTCTATATACCAAAGGTTACCCTAAACGTAAACTTACAATTAAAACGATGATAATTGTTTACCTGTAACAGAAAAAGCAATTATAAATATATTACAATACAATTAATATAGAAGCCACATTTATAGATAATTATTAAATCGATATGTGCTCCAATACGTAACTAAAACTAAAAATGTAAATAATAATATAAATGTACACAGGTAATTTAAATAGATCTTCATGAATTATAGGTTAGCTTTAAATTAAAGCAACAGCATTAAAACCGGCCTAATTGTTTAGGACCAACAGACAAGACGCAGCAGACAACAAACAAAAGTTATAATACCCTCTTTTTGCGTCCTAATTTAAAATCCTATTATTTCTGATATAAAATATGCAAAGTACCTATTTCTATAATACAGTTGCAAGTTATTATCTGCCTTCCATAATACATACACATATTTTTAATTAATCTCACGCTTTAATTTATTATTAGTGTATATTAAAAATATTTCCGATACGACCCATTGTACATCCTGTTATTATAAACTAATAAACAAATAACGGTGGTAACCAATTGAGAGCATGTCGATTGGCTGGCTGACCCGCGAGCCAATCACGGTTAATAAATACAAATTAGCCATAGAGCGGGCAGATGGACAGCATCGCGGCAAAACTGGGACACGACAATTCTCAACTGTGAGGAATCTCTATGACTAGTATTGGGTTTCAATGCTTCACAATATTTGTTTTCTATTAGTCAGTTTATCTGACGTGATCGTTAGGAACTTTTACAAAAGCACGTTATGATATGTAGAAATTTTAGAATGGTAAACTTCTACTTTTTTTAAATATAATATTCAAATAATTATAAGAAAACACTAATTTTTATTAACGGCACACGTATAATACATATCACACATACTACAGCAACACAAATTGTAAAACATACCAAAATACAACTAGTTCTTGATTACAATATACAAAAGATTCTCAGTGTGTTAACAAGTATTACACCTAAACAAATGCAATCCAATCACTAATTATATCAATAGAATCAAAAGGTTAACGGGATTTATGGAACCTCAGATTGTCTCACCTTGGACAACAATAGACCCATAATTGATCGAAGATCGTGGAAGGGCTGAATTTCGCAATCATCGATTATAGCGCTTACCGCAGAAATTGATTTCAATATAATTCGATTCGCAGTATCGATATGGTCCATTGCGAAATAACATATTAATAACGGTCAAGGGTGTGAAGAGCCAGATTTAAAAAAAAGCGAAATCATTTTATTGTTTAATTTAAATCAAATTAAAAGTAATTATACTTGGCATTGTTAAATCGATAACGTTAAATGTCAAAATAACGATTAAAAAATTAAATCGATACCTATCAAAAATGTATTAATAATCACAATAGTGGTTTAGGAAATTTCGTCACCAATGATTGTATCAACTTAATTATGACATGTATTTAATTATTTGAATAGTTTCTGTGACAGACAAGTTAAGTGCTTTCAATTAGGCCATTATGTACGACCTTGGCACCTTTAGCGGCGGTCGGGTGATTGTGCAAACAACTAAATAATAACTACTGGTATACAATTGCGTAACCCAGTAGTAAAAAATAAAAAGAGCTCTTCTGTTATCATTTTCAGTTATGACAATTACTATACTATCTTTATTAAGATTTTTAAATATTTTCGGCATTTCAAAAATCCCT
>JAOSYY010000007.1:5083001-5133760 GCA_025727935.1 Hebomoia glaucippe
ATTTCTTTAATTTATTTTACAGAGGGCATTAGCGAAGGGCATGGAATGGGCAGATGAATAGCAATTGCAGTTAATGTAAATTAGAATTTATTTCATGTGACAACCCTTAAATTGACACGATATCTCAGTTACTCTTAGTATATACCGTAGTTGCCGCTCGTGCGCGGTTGGAAAGTCGCGTCGTGACTAACACGTCATATTTGACACACGTCTGCGTGATAACGTCGTCCTTGTACTGACCAGTGGCTAAGTAAATAAGTGTTTATTCTACAGAATGTTGCCGTATTCAACACTATGTGTTATTTTGATTTCTAGTGTTATTTAACCAGAAAGAATTTAGCAAGCCAAATATGTCATACTTACAAATGTAACTACACATTATGTTTATGTTAACCATCGAAAAATTTAAATTAAGATCGATCTTAAGATTAATTGCAAGAATTATACATCATTATAAAAATATAAAAACTTAAAACTAAAATACGTTTAGTACAAGTCACGAACAATAAATTGCAATTTTTAAAATAATTACGAAATCTTTAACGAATATATCGTACCTCGATGAACCGAATAGATCAGTGATTTTCAACCACTGTGCCGCGGCACTTGTGTGCCGCCAAATTTTTGTCATAAAATATTTATGCAGTGTGTTGTAGTAAGTAAATAATTTTTATCTTTTTCTTTGTGTGCCGCCAAATTTTGAAATCGTTAAATATGTGCCGCAACCAAAAAAAGGTTGAGAATCACTGGAATCGATAAATAAACACCAAACGATAGTTAACATACACATTCGATTACGACGTTGTAAACGTCTTAAATCATGATTAAAAATAGTGTCGCAATAACAATAAAGTAAAACGCAAATTTATTTTTATATTGCTTTAGCAAAACATATTAATATTATAATTTATGTGGATTTATGGGCACAATTAAGTTTAATGAATATTTATTTTACGATATAACAAGTGATATTAAAAACTGCAACTATCAAAATATGTTTTCATAATGAAAGCAGTTATATACCATTAGACTATGCATGAATATTAGATTAGTTTAGCCAGCAATTGTCTAAAATTTAATGACATTAGACATCTTCACGAAAGTACAAATAGAAAACACGACAACTAAACTCACGCATTTCTTTATGACAAATTTGATAGTTAAATACTTATATCAATCCAATACATGTTTAAAATTACGATGTTATCGGAGAGATTATAGAAAAACTGAAAGACTATAAAGGTCCTTTATTATTTAGGATTTATAAAATTTATACCCTCCTCAAAATTATATAATTCATAAAATATTATCAAAAATACTTCAAGATAATGACGTATATTAACTGGGCTGCCATCACTTAACATCAAGAGTACACTAAATATATAATAAAATTACGTCATAAACTCGCAAGCAGGCGAAATATCGGGTGCGCATCAAATTGGGTCAAACGCAGGCGCGGCATGCGCCGGCGCCGCGACGCGTCACTTTAATCGTGATCCGTGCATAAAGTGCATAAGCCCATTAGTCGTAGTAATGTCGAAGAAAATTTCGAAAACTATTGTTAATATATCCAGGTTGTTCATAGATCGGAATATCGTCGCATGCCTTGTGGAGATGTACGATACGATTCTTGATACAGAAATCTTAATAATATATGCGGTATTAAAGATCAAGTTTAAGCGAATTTTTAAACCAAATATTAAAATGTTTCCATTTTCTAGACAAGAGACAAGCAAACTGCATCTAATCTTATATAATACAAAACCTTAAAGGATAAAAACCCCACGTGCTATATCGTTTTTGAATCAAAGCTATTAAGACTTTATAGAATAAATGAAGAGCAATTTCACCAGGCATTAACTTCATACTTATTAATTGGACGTCTTCCAAATGCCAAAACGGTAAGTAATTAGCGATGACAACGTCTGATAACAAGTAGATTTTGTATACAATTAATAGAAGAGTAACCAAATTGGATTTTTAAAAACTTCTCTACCTTATTCAAAACAGTATGTAACAAAGTAAATGGTTTAAAATAAAATGGAGGAACAATGCTGAAAAGGGTAATGTTATAAAAGGATATTGTTAACAAGATCGTATTTAAAAAAAGGACAATAAAGTTTAATCTTGGTAATAATTAAATTTGTGTTCGTCCTGTCAGTTGACGCCAGGTATCATATGTCAAGTCAAATCAGGATATCTGGGTACAATATGACTCCTCTCACCTGCGACCTTTAACTAGAAACAAAGAGCCCTCTTTGTTGACGAAGGTAACATGACACCGTTTAAAGTAATTAAGCAATAAATACACCAACAAATACGTTTAACAAACAGAACGTGAAATATTTCGCTTGTGTAGGGCTATCAGTTATAATAGCTTTCAACACGGAAATCAACTTTTACACTTATTTTTATTATCACATAAATAAGATTTAATTAAAAGTGGATAAGGAGAGGCAAAATACTTTTCCATAATAAGGTTTTACTATAAAATAATGCGTAAGTATTTAAAAAAGTACTTCTCTCAGTTTTATTAGCAAGTTCCTAAATATCAAATTATATATAGGTATAAAAGCATGAACGTAGCCACCAAATTGGATACCTAGTCCCTAAATCCAAAATTGTTTCTTATAAGTAAAATACCATAGCTTTATAGTTATCAAAATAGAGCTGCTATTTTTAGTCGCTACAAATCACAATTTGTTGCTGATATTTATAGTCTACGTTTCTGCTTTATAGTGTTGCTCTACATACAGCTTCTTTCGATGTGACAGTTAAAGGTAGGGTGAAATTGACTTAAGAAATTCGTTCAAGTATGTACCTACATTAAAACATCCATGTGATGAATTCATAAGATATTAATTACTCAAAATGCTTTAACAAAAGCAGATTAGCCATTCTTTACCATATCGCCAACCCTATACACGAAGATAACAGCGAGTGGAGAGCAACTCTTCCGCAATTACAGGCGCCAGTCGCAATACATCAGTTCCCACTAAGGTTAAGCGCATTAAGCACATTTTTACCTAGCGCTGCAAAAACTCTGATGGGAAGCATACGGGGAAATGACGTGTGACGCAATGTCTATGAAAGTAACATGCGAATGAATGTTTCCGTTTGTCTCTTTGTGACCTTTGTAAGAATCGTCGTACATCCTTGACAAACGATTCGATCCAATCATTTTCAGATTACTTTTAGTTATAATCTTCAGGTATTTTCGCTACAAAACAGTTTTATAGAATAACATTTCGAGTACATTTAGTGACAAATGGGGAAAATGGCTTGATATATAGATGAACTGAGAGACGACGTCACTTTAACATTTTAAATGTTAGCACAATGCTTGCGACCATATATCGTATTTGGAGGAAAGTTAATGAATATTACGCTGAAATCATTTAACACGTCAACCCTACGTGACCAGACTTCTTATCTACCAATATTGATATTCAAACCAACTACGGTACATTAATCGTGCTTTAACAAAGATAGTGTACGCAGCTATGAAACGTTGACAATGCGGGTTCGTATAGGTTCTAAAACCAGAAAAGACTTTAATTTAAGCGAATCGTTGTCATATTGGAAAAGCATACGCATTACATTTCACATCTCAGTGTAATATAAAGACTGCTATCAAAGTCGAAAAGAAATCCATTAATTACTAGCCAATTGATAAATATGTCTGGCCAATTGCACTTTTCAGCTACACGGAAATATACAGCCACAGTTCAAATAAGAACTTTAATATTGAGGGTGGTCGAAATGAGAAAAAGGTTTCATTAAAAATTTAATATTGCTAAAAAAAGTAGTATTATAAATTATGTTTCGTTGAATGCAATTTGTCTAGTGTATTGACTGTTTGTGACATATAGCTTCTTCAGCGGGGTCAAGATTTCAAACCCTTCACTCAGTAATCTGTACGTCTTAGAAGCGGGTCGCATCTCTTGCGTGACAAGGGTATCGTGCCTTCCAGTGATATATATGAACGAATGAGTTTACCGTAAGGGACCCGATTACGTCGCAAATAAATCGCGTGCGAGTCGAACAAATTAACGGTAACCGACCGAAATCGGTCGAACACTCGCCGTTCTGTCAATTATAAAACTAGACTGATGGTATGTGAAGAAAATTCATTCAATTAATAAGTAGCGGTCCAACTGATGGCAATATTTCGAGTGTAATTAAGTTATTTTTAAAATATCGTAAACGGAAGATTCTATATGCTTTCTATTTTGCTGTTGGGTTTTTAGTTCAAGCACTGGGAAATAAACGGATAGCAAAAAATTCCTCTAATGATTTGAAAATAACAAAAAAAAAAGAACTTTCAATGATTCATATTAAAATTGAAAAGTTACATTCCATAGACGTAAAAAGTTTAGATTATTTAAAAGGATGCATTAAGACAATACATTTACCAGCTGTACAAATTTAATTAAATATTCATTTTATATTTATTATATGCAACTACACTATTACGTCAGTAGTCGTACATGTATCTTCATATATACAAGCGGCGTCATTATGACTCTAATAAAAACCTGGCAAAGCAACAATCTCGCCAACGTCCAAGTTATTAAACCCTTATCCAGCGATAACCCGAGTGCTATAATGTTTTCATAACAGTCACCAGTCATAATTATTGGAATGCGGCACAATGGCCCTCAGCTCTTATCGTAATCACTTATTGCTTGACCATTTAACTAACCTGCTTACAGTGAGCAAACTCGACTTGTTTATCGCCACCTAGAACTAAACAGATGGTGTCTATTAGAAAAAAGTGTAATATAAATAAATGAGCAAACTACTAGATTGAATCGAACGTCTAACCATTTCTTAGATATTTATTTAATGCATAATATATTCGTTTAAAAACCTTAAATCATCATAAAAAATAGAAATGTGGTCAGCACTTCGTCCTAACAAATGTTCAGTGCGCAAAAATGACTCGATCTATAAAATATTATCGCCATGACACAATCGGAGCGCTGCAGGCATGTATTCTTAGGAATATAAACAAAATGTATTGACAGAGTGCGTTCCTAGTGTACAAGTGTTTCGTTGTCAGTCGTGGACTATGAATCATGTCACAAGCGTCGTCGTGATCGTGATATTACCACATAATATCGCACCGATTATCTTATATTCATATTTTAGACATTTTTATCAATTTCAAATGTGACTAAAGAACAAACAACATCATCAAAACTTAAACTCAATTTCCACCAACATCCAATTGTAGTATCGATAGGACACTGTACTTACGAGAATATGTAGTGCAATAAAATAATCTGGTACATGAGAGAGAGCCAGAACCTAAAGCAATTTATTAATAAAATAAATATTACTATTTTAAACGAGCTAATATTTAATGTGTTGTGGGCACAGAAGAACTAAGAAACAATAATTAATTTTAACATTCCTATATATTAGGGGTAGGGATTAAAAAGTAGTGAGAACGACATACTTTTTGGTAAGAAAAAAAAATAAATACTGGCAGGCATAGCACAGAAAGGGATTGATGCATTGGAAAAGTGCCGGAGTCGGTGTGTAGGGAGACTCGGAGACTATGTAGAAAAATATATTATTAACTTATCAATGATCATTATATTCTATCTCATTCTCACTACTTTTTGATCCCTCATCGTATATATATTCTAGGGATAACCAAAAAAGGTTGACGTCTTTAAAATCGGTTGATCAGTCTATAAAATATAAAGTACATAAGACCCTTATATTTAATACGGCTTATAAAAATTGTATGTAATCACGCTATAATCTAATAAGGCTAATTTATGACTACAATGTATGAAGTCCCCTACTGCTATGTTACCAATTTTGGAACAAAAGTATTTGAACTTAACCTTCACTAATGGGTTTAATAATGTACCGTTAAATTTCATAATGCGCTTGTATAATCCATTATCACACTTAAGGAAACGTTAAGGCTAGACGAATGTGGGCATGCACAAGGTTGAAAAATGCAAAAAAGTTGTTTCAGTAAGACACTTCGAAATGAACCAATACGTTTATCTCGCATGCAAATTACCTGTAACGTTGTGCGTGTACATTTTTGGCTACTTTTAACTGGGTATATTATTAAGAATCAATTTTCCCATCAGAAACGACTTATGACATGTTATTTCAATTTCCCTTTTATCGTCAACATTCAAAACGGCCGAGCTCTTCCGTGAAATATAAAATTAAGTACTATGATTGATTATTAAAGCAACGCTTTTAAAAGTTGTCAAAACATATCACATGAATTAATATTTTGACCAGAAAATAGCATCACCACAAAGAAACTAAAGTACAGCTACAATATTTTGCAAACAATAAACTTTAGTTGTAGTAACCGAACCGTTTAAGAGATACTAACGGAACATACCTCATTAGCAAGAACACAAGACATCAAATCGTACGTCAAAACAGAGTCCATTAGAGGCGCGGGCTGAGTCGATGTCAGAACTTGTTTAAATGGGAAGAGACAGCGAGGACAGGTTCGCAACGGGACACGGCTATATCTCCAACAATGCACATCCAAAATAGGAAAACCACGCTCGTCAATTGCAAATCGCCACCTGTCGATGACCTCTACGAGTCAAGACTAACGGGCACCCCACTAGGTTACACGTCCATTTATGTATGATCCCTTTCAATAGTGACATCCGGAACGATTCTAACCGTTAGCTCGGCTCTCGTAGAATTGGTGATAGGATATCCCAAGCTTTTAAATAAAGGTCGCCGGGTCGAAATCACGGGGCAAATAGTTACCGTCAAACGGATCTTCGTTAATGTGTTCCGTGTAACTGTACGAACAAACACTCGTAATGATCATTGAATTAGACGCCGTGAGCCCATTCTTCTTTATCTTGGATCTGTGTACATGGAGCTGGTTGAACATTTGCATTGTGCGATGTGTAAGTAATTGGCTCCGTCCCAATTATGGGACAAGAACTCGCGAGAGAACAAATATTCTTTAACACGAATTCATTAATAATTAAAGGAAGCAAAAAGTCGGCCTACTGTTTCGAATTTATAAGTTTTAATTGAAAAAATAAAACGGATACATTATGATCTTGAGCCTCACAATAATAAATATATCATAATTCTCCTCATGAATATTCCATAATGTTTTGCGAAAATTCTCAAGTTCTCGTTAAAAACGTGAACTTCTTATATTGACATTCATACATATGGAAGGCCTCTTCTTCCTTGGTCTTACTCCATTAAATTATCAATTAACCTCTCATCCGCGGTACATAGGAATGTTGTAATTAATGATGTATCCGATATTACCGACTCGAATACATTGACAGCCTATTTCTTGCCGAAACTGGAAACTCATTACGCACGATATTCACCACGTAATAATATGCAGCTTTACGAGAGTAATAAATTATTCATAAAATTATCGGACCATCTTGATCAATTATTGTGATGAATTAAAATGATTTTCGCTATTTTTATACGAGTATAATAAGGAAGATTTAAAAATATTTTTTGTTTTTATCTCCCTCGTTAAGATAATGGAAACACATTGAAGTCATTTTGAACCAATAAACTATACATTAATTAAAAATAAATTATATCATTATAATTAAACACGTATAATAATACGTAAGCCGGAATCAATGATCATTAGGCAAATACTTCGAATTTATATTTCATTGTATCCACGCTCAGATATATTCTACGATTAAAACATAATCTGGCTTTTATCAAAAACTAAACGCAAAAATCAGCTGAGAACTTATGACAAGTTAATCATAAAACATCACATACTCGTAGTTTAAAGGCTTGGAACATTCGAATTCATAATTATAATAAACAAGTTCGATCAAAGACGTTAAAATTTAAAACAAACGAATTACAAAGTTGATACAAGAGAGAGATGGCTATATTGCCTTTTTCGTTCATAACGAATCCTGACTTTTTTAAACTACGCTGGAGGTCTAACACAAATATATCGTGTTTGAAGAGTGGAAGAAGTAAGTACTCATTTGCCACACGCATAGTGTTAGAATAGGAACTGATTCAACGAATTTGACTACAAATGTACACGTCTTTACGGAAGCAAACGCCCTAAAATTTAACAAAATCGAATTTACTTTAGGAAAATAATTACTTACAAAGAACTAAGAAAACAAGATACTAACTTATTGTTGTATCATCTTAACTATGTAATAAAGCTTTGTGTGTATATATATACAAAGTTTTACTGCGATTTTAAATGATGTATTCAATAGATATAGGTTCAAATTAACTTTTTAAATTTGACCATTTAGTTACAAGTGAAGATAAAAAGGGGTTTATAAAGACAATTAGCCATGTATTTTTTTATATTTCCATTATACTTATATGTTTTATGTTGGCGATTATTCATGCGATTTAAATGTCAGATGTCCGGTTACAAGATTTATTTTTTTGGATGTCAATAAAATTATGTTTCTTATCTTAAACCAGATTGTAGATAAATAAAAGTGAGCACAGAAATAAATACATACACAATCTATAAGCACACTAAGCCTTATAATAAATTAATGAGGTTAATATAAACTTTTTATATTTTTGAAGATATATTATGTACATAAACAATATATTGTTTAACCATATTAGAACTATCCTCGCAGTCTCTTTTTGCGCTGTTCTTTATTTGTATATAAGGCCGATCTTAAGCTTGGCATTTCAATTAACATTCAATAATTTAATAAGCACAGATTAAAAAGTCAGATCATACGTGCATTTGTCATATTATGCAAATCCTTTACGAAGCGTGAGAGACAAATAAAACTCCAATTATAGCTAAGAGGCTTAATATCTTTATCGAATTAAAATTATAGCAATAGTATATATGTTTCATCAGAATACATTCACGACATTTTAAAACGGACTATATTTCGCGATTTTAAAATAATAGGGAAGTCTTGAACATCGTCGTTTAAATCTGTCTATAATAAATATCACCTTCAATTTTTATAACTAGAGTTTCGTTCACGAGATAAATGCTAATATTTTTAAATGTACACTAATGTAATAAAACCTGAAGTTTGTTCACTTGAACGCGTTAATTTCGGGAATGACAGGAACCGTCAATCTTCTTTCATTTAACAGTCCAGTTATCTTAGGACTACAAATATAAACACCTTTTCGTTTTTAAGGAAAACCGTTTAGTAACAGAAATGTGTCTGCCTTATACAAAGAGACAAGGGAATTCCCTATCGTGTGTCTTTAACTCCTATATCTATCGATAAGTTAGTGCAACGGTTTTACATGCCTTCGCGAACTTGAGACAGTTGGCATACTTCCATACATTTTATATGGACTTACGATTTCATGGGTGTACCTTTAAGAAAACCTATTGCTTCTTATACTATTACAGAACAACTAATGACTCCACAATTAAATAATGTAATCTACATTGCATATCTATGGCTCCATTCAATGTGATATTTACGAAGAACTATGTAACATGAAACACATTAAAGATTCGTTTTAAAAATAGCCTAACCATTATCCCACAGATTTCCTTATGAAACCGTTTATGTAAATTGCAGTGAGGTGAGAGTGGGAAGTCTCCACAGACTGTATTTACTTACTGACACTTAATTTCCCTTTTAAAATAAGTAGAAACACTGGGTTTATAAATAAACGCGGTGTAAATAAAGTGTTCATTTAATAAATTACTGCTTTCTAGTTAAACTTGACTGCTTTCAGTTTTGTGATAGTTGGTTCTATAAAAATCTAGTAATTGTTAGAACTGAAAACTCGTAATCCCAAAAAATATGAAGCCTTAAATTCGTATTTTGGAAATCACGTTCATCTAAAAAAAAATAACGAATCCATAGATATATATTCAATATTTCATGGACATATTAGATATACATATATTTAAATCCAACTTAAAACTCAACTGCTTATGTCATCAATACTTCTGCACATATCTGTAACCTCATATAAGTAATTATATTCACAACATATTAATATGCGAATTCTGAATATTGATACACATAAACGACCTTGTATCGATAGAACACTTAAACAAAGAACAGCCGCGGACAAATGAGACGCGCCGGACCTGGCGTGCTGCGCAAACGCATTCCTGATTCGATGTACATACACACACACTTATGTAGCTCACACGAGAACAAATGAATATTCACGTGATTATACAAAATATAACCTCATTTGTACTCATGTGGTAACGCTCGAATTGTGACGTCGCCTGATGACAACTGACGGCGGAAGCGCCATCGTTTGCACTCCAATGACAAACGACAATAACCCCTTGGCAAACAAACTCTTGAGCTTTCAGCCAAGCGAGAATACAAAACAATCAATAACTTCACTTTAATTATGGAAGCGATAATGTCCGCGTGTCATGCATACATTACACGCTTGAAATTATTATTATTAATAACAAGATATTCGTTCAATATAAACAACGGTGTGCGAAAATAATTTAGCTGTTTATAAATCTAACAAACTATATACAAATATTAGTCAATACAGATTGCCAAGTTAAACTAATGTTCAGATCACTACACAATACTTGAGTGTCATAGATTGAAGGTAATTAGGAAAAGAGCAGTAAAGAGAAATTTACGCTGCGTTATCGCCACGGAATCCATACAAAAACCATGACGGTAACAACTCGGAGATCGTTCAACCAGATGCCAGAAGTTCACGTACATAATGGCCGTGACCTCCTCGATATCGCTGAATGACCAGTCGGATCCGCAGTCGCTTTCTTCTGACCCCCTTTTCATAAACAATACTTCGGCATCGTTCGCCGTGAAAGTGTTCAATATGAAAGCAACGTTTGATTTTGAGCGAACGGTGGTACACGATAATCTTATACATTTGTGGATCATTACATTACATATACAAAATAATGGGTTCGATAAACTATGAATATATCAATCCGTAAGGCTAAATTGATCATATAAATTGTGCGTCCAATTTGAAATGATTTGAGTGTAACCGGAGCAAATTGGAAATCGTCAGAAAACTATGCAACAATGTAAAATCATGCAATGTGAACCACGCTACTAAATTCGCCACGGAAACAGATATTGGATTACCAATTCGCTAGATCATACATACTTCGAACCGAATTGTAAACATTGGGATCGATATATTAACAAGAAACACTGCAAAACAAACGTAGACTGACAAATTATGATTCTCAAGGAACGGTATTGCGATAGAAGCAGATGTTACATCTCCTTAAGTTGGTGATCTATCAAACAACGATAATGACGTCAGTGCCCTTCGTAAACAGTCAATATTATTACCATATTATGTTTTTGTACTCGAGCCAGTGCGAAAATACAAACGAGTAACAAGACAACATAGAATTATTGCATATTTCACGCAGAATATTAAATAAAAGAAGTACTTGGGCATTGGATAATTGAAATTTCACGTTTGAGAATAAATTGAGAGTATTAGAGTATTTAATTAAGAGGATGTATTCGCTCCCGAACACAAAACAATGAAGGTCGTAAATCACAGCTTCCTTCAAGTAATAGTTGCATCCTACAGTCTCCGTCGCGGCAATCCGGCGCACTATCTAAATTGATGGCTTCCGGTGTACATTAGAGCACTGAATCTATCGCACAGATGTCTCCGTACTCGACACACTTCATTTAACTCGACCACGGAAAGTGACTCTATGCAAGAGTATCAATAGATGTTGGTCCAAACGTTTTCAACCTCTAATCTCTCTTCCTAAAATAAACGGATTAATTTATCCAATTTCATTAATTACTCAGCGTATTGTAGTTGCTCACTGTTCCTCATCAATCATGTTTACAAAAATAATAATAGCAGGAATTAAACCACTTCAAGATGTTTTGTAAGTACCATAAAAACTTTCCTATCAACTCAAAAGAATACTGTTACTTTTAATTAGTTTGGAATTAATTAAGTTTGGAATATAGGCCAAACCCAAAACCATATCAAATTGCATTCGTTAATCAAAGCCGAGAAAGACAGCTCGGCCGAGGGCGCTCGCTGCCAGTAACGACGCGTAGACGACAGTCAACCCGCTAATGACCTTTTTACACTACCCACATCACTTCATCAAGTCTCATGCATTTTTCAACCTAATAGGACGATGACCCTCCAGTATACGCCCAAACGGAAGATCAGAATTATTCAGCCATATCTATGCAAATCGCGACTTAGTCATAAGAAAAAGGTTAATGAAATCGAATCTAGCTTTAAAGCAAGGCGACAGTGACTCAGCAACGGGAGTCGGTAGATTTGTAACCGATTGCGTCACCTAAGATGAAGATATAAAATTGTTTTTTGCTCATAAACAATACTCGGATTGTCAGATGGGACAAAGAAGACAAGAGACATTGATAGATAGAAATTGGACACACAATGGATAATGTTCGATGATTAAAAATAATATATCTTTTGATAGACAGAGATTAGAGCATACAATATGCTGTCATCCGCATACAAACGCAATCAGTAAAAAATCAAAAAGGATATTAAGTTAGCAGTGATTATATTTGTTACGCGACAAAATCATATTACAGTCACAAAATGTAGACTCAATGAAGAGAAGATTCAACATTTCATTTTATTATGTAGCATACTTATTATTTTAATCTCTTCAAAACGACAAGGCATGTATTGATTTTCTTAGCACCAATAACTAAGGTAAGGTCTCCTTTTTCTAGGTTTCTCAAAAACATGAAGCGAAAAATGATGCCACAGCTAAAAAGATAATATAGTTATGATAGAATATTGACCACTGTGTCACAAATAATTTAATAAAAAAACGCGATTAGGTAAATAGGTATTAATACTTTAATATAATATCAGTCCCAGAACTCAGTTTTCCTTATCATAATATATACATATTGGCCATGGAGAGAAACTATAATTTACATTCTTCTTATCCACCTAGAGGCACGAATAGTTCAATATTTAGGGGCGGTGCTGAATTGCACGGTTTATGCAAATCCATTGACGGCACCAGTGACCAACCCTTGCTCAAAACCTTTATTACTTACAAGTACAATCTTGCCCAACCTTCATTTTATGAACAGTATTATTAGAGCTATAAAATTTCCGTAACAGAGCGAGACATGCACAACAAAGATAAGTTGGTCTCGTAATATCTTCTGGACGGATAAATGATTATAATTGTAAACATTATTTTTTGTAAGGTCCTATCTCTCATCATTCACCAATTTCCGATCAAAATATGTTCAGTAATTTAAGTTCGTGTTGTCCACGGATTAATATGTCAAAGTATCTAAAATTATCTCTCCTCTAACGTGAAATTTTTATTTACTGAATACGCTTTTGTCTCAATTGCACCGCTTCCCTTACATTTTTTTTCCATCAAAAAGTAGCCTTTTTCCTTCCCTAAAGTCTAATCCATTTGCCAAAGTGTAATGCAATACATATGGGCATTAAAACTTATCCCCCATAATTATTTTCAAAATTAAGTTATGTATTATTACGGCACGGTATTAATAATTAAAAAGATTTGTTTATTTTAAACATAAAAATATACAACTAGCAACTCGAACCTCAGACGTCAACAAATCGCAAATCGTACGATTGGATACTCTTGACGTCATGAAAAATAAGTATTGTGTTCGGGAGGATTGTGTTACGAAACTTGAAACAATGTTAGCTCTATTAAAGGACGTTGTTCATTATTATTGCGCTCTCTAAGCGGAATGTAGACAATGATATATTTCGATTATGCAAAAGATTAATCGAGAATGTTTGCTCGGCTAAAATAAACAAGAATTGCAGATTGATGTTAAAAGATTATGTAAATTAATACTATAGAAGAAATGTGCCATAAATTCTAAATGGGCGCCGCTAAAATTTTACAGCAGAGCGAGGAATCCAGATATTATGATTTAAAGTGGTAATTTATTAACCTAATCCCCAGTAAAGCCACACACCATCTTCCAGCTTTCGATAGTGAATACAAGCATTTCGCCAGAGCTGTATAATCTCCGTAAAGTATGGGGAAGAGATCCGAGCGATTTCGCCCCGGCCTAGAGCTATGACATTCCATTTCTTACCAGATTGAGCCGTCTCGAGCCATGCGAGATTTACAGCGGTAATAGCAAGCGCCCTTCCGCCGAGCTGATAAATAGCCTCTCTAATTATATTTACGCAGCGCCAGTCGAAGCACGATAAATCCTCGAAGAATGCTAGAATAACGCAGTCGTTAACGGCCAATACGTAACGGCCGTAAGATCCATCACCGTCGACGTTTCGTATTAGTTGAAAATTAGGGGGAAGGGATTAAATTGTTTCGACGTTTCCAGTTGCTATTTTTGTTTACCGAGATTCATCAGAGGGTGTTCACATCGGGTATCTATAAACAGTGGTACATGTAAACATTGAGGATGCATGCGCCATACGACGTCCTAGGTCCTGCCTGCAGCGCTCCGGATGCATACAATTAGAAATGTGTGTTTGTTACGATGTCACTGAACTCGTTCCAAGGTTAGCGAAGGGAGTGTAAACAATCTCGACGGCGAACCGCATCCATCAAGCGAGCAAACAATGAAATCGAGACGTCAATATTACCTCGCCGTTCGCTCCATCACACAACACTCGAGTTAAATTTGCAATGTGAAATAAAACAGCTGTGATTTAGACGCTCAACATTCACCTAAAACGTGGTTTAAAGGCACCTACGATTGTCTCTACTATTTATACAAAGTTACTGTCGCAGTTCTTTAATAACTTAGAAATATAGATAAAACTCTTAATTAAATAAATATGTACTTCATTTCTTTTTTATTCTTGTCTATTATAAATATCATATTATAACAATAATATTATTGAGCAAATTTGTTTGACAATAATATTAACCTTATCTTTATGGAACTAATAATGTACATAAATTATTCACAAAGTACTAAATTTAAAAAGTAAGCGTCACTTTACAATATTACTCAAGAATATTTAACCTAAAATCAGAACGGGTTACGGTTTTAAGGACACGGATATTCTTCGAATTCGGGAGAGCCCGTCTCGGCGTTACATCATTTATGATATTTTCATAAGACTGAATCATGCATTCGACGGATCCAACGCACCGTTTTTATTCTGGGTCAACCGTATCCTTATCCAATTTAACCGACCCTATCTCTTTAAAGAACAATTACTAAGAGTTATTACAATTTTTAAATAATAAATCTTTTTAAACATCGATTTCAGATAATGAAATTTACACACATGTCTCAAGATGATATCGAATAAAATATTTCTACTGTAATGCTCCTAAATCCTAAGACATTCCGTCCATACTACCTTTGGTGCAGACGATTTACAATTTTGATACTCTGATAACAAGGATCATAAATAAGACACGTCCATATCTGCTGAATGTAATCGGAAACGTGTGATCGGCGCTCGAGCCCGCTCAATGACACATTTATTTGTACTCAACGCTGACATAGCCATCTCGATCTATTGCAGTATCTTATTCGAGACGTAATCGGGTGTTTCTAGCCCTGTATTACTTATTACCGCCTATATCTAGGCGCCGAAGGTCGACTACACTTTCGCTGCGCAACAGCGTACCTACATAATATATTATGCGAGTAGCCCAACCCGTGTCGGAAAATCTAGTCGCGACGCGACACGAATATGCGACGCCGGCAACTAGAGATAATCACAAGTCGGTGCGAGTGCAGGCTTGACATTGGCGCTCTGTTACATTCAGTTTGGTAACAATACTAGAGGCCCGCATTCCGGCATCGAGAAGCGATTGTTCTCAATCGACAAATCGCCCACGTCTTGGCTGCGTTGGTTGCACAAGTCGGCCAAGTTACAGGTGAACATTTGCGTACCGGTCGGCCTTGAACAGGAAGGGATCCCTCCGGGATACATCTCGAACATCACTGTTAATATATCTTAGCGACGAAACATCATCTTAAATAGGTAGTACGCATTGATACAGGAAATTAAAAAACGTATGATAAAAAGTCGGCCTCTAATTAGAGAAGTTGTGCTTCTTCGGTAGCACAGATAGCTTGCTCATGCGACGACGGCCAGACGAACGGACACAGCGACCTCGCGCACACAGCTCCATACAGATCGGGTTTCTTTCCGCAAACTCGAGATAACTGCAGAGCGAGAGCCAATACATACTCGCCAGCTGACTTTGAAACTCGGCTTACCTTATTTTGCCCTCTCAGCCACCGTCGTCTATTCAAATAGGAAATGGGGAGGTCGGATATATAGTACCTAAATTGATGTGGAAGTTTCCTCGTGCCATCATCGTTAGTCACCGCGGTGAAGGTTCAAATTAACCGGCGACACTGCTAAAAGCGGCATTCTAATAATCGACACTATCTAAAATAGCCGAGTGACAAACGAAACCGAAAGTGATGTGTGATGCAACGGTCCCGAATTTAGTTGGAGCGGGCCAAAGCGGTGCATCGGCCGCGAGGGAACGCCAGGGCGGGCGCCGCCGCTGCCAAACCGCTGGCATTTCGCGCTAATGACACGAATAAGATATTAGCGCGGATAGTCTCCGAGGAATCTGAACTGGGTATTCGGGACGCGTGTCGAATTCAAATCAACTATACTCAATTCTATTGGAACACAACATTTGTGCAATTATCTATACATTGACGTCTATAACCACTTGTAACAATTTCGAAATTACTTCACTGCATTATTAGATACGTACTGTATAAGAGTACTAGTCAGCTTGACAGTTTGCCTAGTACCTGAAATACCACTCTATTTTTCAAATGCTCGCAAAAGTAAATAAAAAAAGTGCTAACCTAATATAATATGTACGTATTTCTATATATTTACAATCATGATTCATCTGGTAATACCCTCTGCAGTAATTAAAAACCAATAGTGCGGTAGGGTGAGTCGCAAGGGAATGAAGCGAACGACATAAAGGTGCATTCAATCGCCGCACGAAAGTGAAATCTAACGAGTTACGAGGAGCTGTAGAAAGCCACAGATTACATGTCCACGAAATCTGCTCCCGTATACGGCCTGGAGCGACGCAAAACTACCAATAAACGATCTCTTCCGATTGCGCTTAACCTAACATAACATTGAAATGAATTTCACTAACTGTCGCCCCTAGCGCCGGATTATCGTATCGATCGTAAATAGCTCGAATGCGATATAGACGTTTTCGATTCAATTTTATTTTTATTACATGCGGCCGCCCGTAGCTTCGTCAGCTTGACGTAGCGTAAAAATTATTTTGGAAATTTAAGTGATTTATCTAAGATAAAAAAAATGATTAAGTAACGTAGCGTGAACGAATCTCAAAATCATTATAATTAGACATTTCACGCCTCGCCTATAATTAATGATACTATGTTAAAATACAACTTGTATTTCAAAGGTGCCACGGTAAATTATACTAAACATAGCCTTTGCTCTAACTACGTCTTTTTGTTTAAATAATTGAATAACAATGAAGTAGCGTGTACTTACCTTTTTTATCTAATCAAAATACCGCTAGCGATAAAATGAAGTCAGATAATGAACGTCGCAAAAACACGAAGAACAATGACTTATTAAAGTTCCTCGGTAAATGCTTCACCGTATGAGACAATTATAAACTTGACACAAAATCAGACTTAATGGCTTTTTGCCGTATGGACCAGAAATCGGCTTCCCGCAATGTCGCAATGTTTACATTAACAATTTAAGGCTGAATTACTTCCGTTTGATTTACATCTTTTCTTTTCTAACATAATCGATGTTCACGCGTATCCCTATGAGAGCGCTTCTAAACCACGTAACGAATCTTATTATGATTATGTCTATCATTCGGACATATTTAACGATCGATATATAGTAATTAAATATTTATATAAATTAATCAATTTTCCGTATACCAGCGATGACCGCGACTTCGTCCGCACGGTATATTTTTTTTATCATTTATATATTAATAAAGGTAGCCGATGTTAATTCTTACATCAGCTATCTGGCAGTAAAAGTCCCGACAAAATCGGTTGTCGCTTCAGAGATTATCCAGAAGAAACAGACAGACAAAAAGAAATATTTTGCATACGACTCAAATGTATTTGGTAAAAAGCGATTATTTTAACACTACAAACAGACACTACAATTTTATTTATTTGTATAGATTAGATACAGATAAGGCACTACATTGATTCCTAAACCTCCTGCAAAGCCAAAGTGAGCTTCTAAATATAATATAATATAATTAATGAATAATTATTATTATATTTTTGTATTACATTATGTATTATATGGAAAATATCAACATTACTAATAACATTACTTAGTACCAGGTTAAGTCTGATTACACAAATATTAGTGCAGTAGATAATTACTTATGACGTAACTAACGGAGTCACCCAATTAGATATCCTCTAATATTCCACAAACACGACAATGTTTCCTCATATACGTATATACCAATTTTTATACACTCTCTTTATACTAATTAAATAATAATTATGAAATCTATTTTATTCCGTTTAAAATATCTGCATAAATTTAATAAAAAGAAAAGTGTCCTATTTGATAACTTGACTTACATGCGTATTAATAAATTATAACTTTAGTTTACTCATATTTGCTCTTATCAAGATATGTAATTAAATATCACGAAAATATATATTGTATCAAACTTAAAAGCCAAATACTAAAATCTATGCAAGAATAATACACCCACATTTACATGAAAACATTCAACGTTTCAAATGTTAAATGGCATGAAAGCCTTAGTTGATATATTATTTTTAACTAAAAGGTTACACGGTAAACTAAATACCAGCGAAGAAACAAAAACAACGAAGGAAAAAAAACAAGCGGCGAGTGTACATAAAATGTGTTTATGACGCGACGAAAGAATCAATACGAATGTTCACCTCATTTTGATAATGCTAGGACTATTGAGATCCTAAAACGGGTTAATTATTTCATAGTATTGCTGTGACCCCATTCAGAACGGGGCCAATCTAAAATTTATTGTCTAAACAACATTCCAGAACAGATTTTCATCAAAGTACGATGAGAAATAAAATTTGCGTGCAAAACTTCGTTGAGAATCACGATTTAAAACTAATTTTATTTTCTGTTCGTGTTTGCCACTTATACTTAATTAAATTATATAGCCAATCAAAATTAAATTCATTTATTGTCGTTGTCCCTACTTACTCTTTTTATTGCGCAGAATAAAAATAATAAATTAAGAATTACTATGATTATATCGGACGCCTAAAGTAATAAAAAAAGATACCTTCAAAAATTAAAGGCCTTAAGAATGAAGGGAAATACTATCTACTACAAATATTTCATATAAAAAGAAACCTAGAGTGAGTCACGATCGGTAGATATCTCAAAAGGTCGAACACAAACAAAACATGGTCTGTTGATCGACGACAAGTCACTATGTATAGCATGTCAATGTATTATATTTATTAGGTTTAAATGTGCCGATGATTGACCTGGCTTTTTATAAAAGACCGGCAGACGAGCAGTGATCAACTAATAATTTTTTTCTATTTACTTCTATTCCATGTCATATACCTATGGATTGTGTGCCACGGTAGTGCTTAATTATCCACAAGCCTCGATTTTCATATATGTATTCAAGAAACATGATTTTATATCTGCCTTTAATATTTTGCTTTAAAGTGTGACTTTAAAACTTCTTTTAAAGTTTAATGATTACACCAAATTAAGGTCAAATAAAACAAAGAACGCGTAGCATTTGGTTATCTTCAATAAATATTTATTTCGCGCTCCGTCCTAAGGTTCCAAACTTAGCATATTTTATGATTTAAAGATCGCTACTGAAAAAGTATAAGGTTTATACATTACACCTTCACAATCTTGTTATTCCTAAGTATAAACATCTGTACGAGTATAAATAATTGATAATAGAAAAAAAAAAATTGTTACAAAAAACTTCAGCTCGTATTGAATTAAAATAACGCAATGCAGCGTTATCTCAAACATCAAGTGATATGTTATCTTGTTCGTGTTAAGCCAAGTAGGTATGCGGAAAGAAAAAAATGATATTACACGTGAATATAAACTCATTTAAAAAAAAATTGAATCGATTCTGATATATTTTAGCGCTTATTCGCAGATATTAAATTTTCTTACTAAGTTACAAGGTAAAACAATCGATAGTAATCGATACTGAAATGTATGAATAAATTTTCTCTCAGATTCGTAAGGGTTAAACTAGCTAGAGTAGAAACCGTGTATCATTGTTTAGTGCCGGATAGAGTTACAATCGATTATATTCGATAATATAATCGAATAACAACTTCATTTAAAGATTTATCACTTCCAAGTTTTCACTTTCCATACAAGTTACAGATTTGCCTTCCTTGTATTATGTACTGGATAATTGAAAAAAATATATCTAATGGATTGAAACAAATTTATGTAAATAGAATTAATGTATGCTTAAACGTTTACTTTCAAAATCATTATTCATTTATGACCAGTCGGGTACAATATTATGATTTCCATTCAAGATTTTATGTAACGTAAAATTCTTCAAACTTTTATTAAAATAACGGAAAATGATGTAAATATGACATAGTCTTATAATAATAATAATAATAGGGATAAATCTAATGTACGAGTCTATTCATAGCAATTATTAAGAATTTGTTCATCAAAATAATTAGAATACATTTTATAAATTACTAACTATAATAAATTATGATTATATTGATGTTTCGTCTAAAGTACAAGTTAGCACACAACGCCAAATAGTTATACTTAGTCTAAAATTTACATATTCAACGATATAAATGGATAGTAAATTTTATAACATCAAAGTACAAAAAATATGATGAATAATTAAGTTTACTCAGATACATATTATACTTACATTCGTGATGTTAATGTATGCCTACGTTTCGTGACCGCACGGGAAGATTTCTTCCAACGCAAATTGTAGTGAAGCTTGTCGTTTATAGCAAAATATTCATCCTCTACTAAAACTGCCCACTACTAAGCTTTAATAAGAAATATAATTCTGTTACAAATACAATAATCATTTATGATTTTTGAACAACTAACGCTACACGAAAGGGGCGCCGATTTAAATTCCACAGGATCAAAAATACTATACTTTCTTATTTATAATCATTTTATATGGCTATTTTAAATTTTTGCAACCTTTTTTTAAAATTCCATCCTGACCGAAATCCACTGGTTATAAAATGAAAAGTCGTGCTCTATACTGTACTGCGGACTTTGTCTACACTCTTTCCTAATGCCCAAAATGGTTCGATATCACGTCACTGAATAAAAAAAGAAAATATATAGACTGTATTTTTTTAATTACTGTAGATAGACATAAAAAAATGACTGCTAAGTGTTCAACTAGTTTTCATTTATATTTCATAAAAGTATAAATTAAGTAGGACCATGAATTTAATTTATCATATATTCATTTATAATATATATCATTTTCATGTTTTGGAATAACAGTAATGATACAAAGAACATAGCTGTATAAGACCTTTAGGTAAGATAATGTAATATATTTGAACCCACAAGGTCAACCTTAATTACTTAGAATTCTATAATAACTAGGCATGAATTCTATTAGGTAATTATATTCACTTAATAATAATCATTCATGTTAATTAAAATTAAGCATTTGGCTTGTTATCTGAAAGTAATTAACTATTTAATGAATATAAGAAACTGAAAACCTTTAATATCTTTGTTATATGTAATTTTATTTTACTCAATTATCTATTAAGATTTTAATAGGATGAATAATTTAATATAATATAAATTAGCTGGACTCAAAGTAAGATTTAATTACCATGAAATACTTGGCAACATACATATTTATAAACTTCAAAAAAGTGGTTTCAACAAACTTGTTACAAAAGTTTTCCAAAGATGTTACATTTTACTGTAAATTATCACTTGCCTATTACATGTCATATCAAGTAAAAATAACATCTTATCTTTAATTATCAAGGTACTCCATTCTCATCACTCATTATTATCTAAAGTGCCGACTAAATTATATTACCTAACTTTAAAATTAATATTATTAAAATATGTGAATGTACATAATTGTTGTACTATATAATATAGATTTACATTTAAAAGGAAAATAATTAGCCTATTGCCCATAAATATTGTCTATCTTTATATCAACTGACAACAAAAGTAACACATGTGGTCAATGTTTGTAAATTGCTGAGAATAAGTCACATTTCAAATTAATAATAAAAATTGAGACTATAAAAATAAGTTCACTGCTATTTAATAAAACAGACGACTTCATACAAATCATAATACTTATTATTTGTGTAGTTTTTTTGTAAATCTAAGCATCTATATCTACATGATTATTTTTTGTATTTATCTTGTACTTAGTGAAACCAGTTACCTTGAGCGAAAGAGATAAGGTTTTAGATTGACACGTGATTACGAGAGTGTTACTGACCTTGCAAACGGGGTCTGCTCGACATGGTAGACGTCCGTGATGGGTTCCGAGCGCATGATGTTGCGAAGCTTCTCCTCGCACAGCTCCAACAGTCCATCACTCGCCGTTTTGAAGTCAGCTTTACTAATACCACTTAAAACACTCATTTTAAACGTGTAGACGACTGACGAACGAAAACAATATTTATTGGTAATGTCACCAAAGAACACTATTTAGTCCTTATTACAAACGAATACACTTATATGTTACAAAGGCATCAATTAGGCCATAAGAAACATTTTAAATGCCTCCGGTTTCTCAAAAGGTAACTGAATGCTCTCCCTTGTCATTGCGAGAAGCGGTTACTGTTACGAAGGCTTCAGCTTCACTTAAACCGACACGTTTAAACAAACATTTGTATCACTTCATATTTGTAAAGAAATAAAACAAACTGTTTATTTACACACACGTTTCGAGAAAACTTTGTAAAATTGATAAACACGGCAGGACAGCTGCGCATCGACGAGTCGATCGCACTTCGCCATACACGTTTCTGCCAAGAGAGCTAGTAGCGAACTCCTGTCTCCTAGCGACCATTCAAATTCCGTTCCGAGCGAATGTCACTACTTCGTTGTTTCAAGTTTAAAAATATTTTACGTCACTTATGACATTTAAGTTATAAAGCTACTTTAGATGGCGCTGTAATACCATATTACTAGCTGTTTCTACGAATATACAATAATTTCCAATAGTTAGTGGTATGATATAAGCTGTTAATGTTATTTTATAGAACTTTTAAAAAATAATGGTGTAAATAATTAATGTCATTAGTGAATACCATGTAAATATAAGCAAAAACGAATTCCATAACTGTAACCTTAACGCTATCTAGTGTTACACAACTTTATCGTAGTTACAATAACTGACAAAAGATGTCTTTACACTTAAAATTTTTACATTTATTTGTTTAAAGTTTAATTTTAATTACATATTGCTCGTTTGTGAATATTCATATCCAATTCTAATTCCTAATATTATTTACTCAGTACTGCTCCGCGTTAGAAACTTAAGCCTGATTGAATGTAGCTGTACTGTAAGAATTCACAATCACTTTTACCAACTTTATAGATGTGACCAATATTACTTGTGTCCTCTGCAATATAAAGTGAAGGGAAATGATTGAAAATGCTGTTATTTTGAAAACTGTAATTATTTATTACTATATCACAATATCAGTTCGGGGTCAGGGGAAAAAATTCATTGACCATAGATATTATTTGTTTCACAGCATCTTCCGATAGACGTTCTTCACTTTCTTGTACAATCTGTAATAACAATGTATAAAAGTTACATAAAAAACGGCTAATGTGTTTTCACTATTAACTGTACAAGTATTTCAAATATTAACACACTGATTTTTTTGGTAATGATGATAAAAATGAAATACATTCTGATAATATAGTTTCCTTGTACTATACTAGAATCAGACTATGACTTTGTTGTTTTAAAGTAATGTAAGAAGTAAGCTGTGAAGGATAAATGATTAGACATGTTTTTCTATTAAATACGTATTCAAAGATGATAATTTCAGTGAGATCTTTACTATTACACTGCTAAACTTATGTTAGCTATTTATGGTAATTAATTAATTATATCCTCAAAAATATCCACTACAGGAAGAATAAAATACAATAGACAATTGTACCTCTAAAAATACATTACATTTCAGTATCTTATAGTTATTGAAATTTTCATACCAATTGTATTTCAAGTTCTGTTCTAGGTGGAGTATTGACCATCATCAGTTTTTCTAGCTTGGTCAAATTGAATGATTTTATTGATGCTAAAAATTGCTTAATTTTATCTGCATTTTGATGTTGACATTCCGTATCTTGCAAATATCGAACAGTCTGTAGAAAAGACATTATTTTATATGTTTAATGAAAATTCATATTTTGTTTTTACACTGAAATCCCTTTATTAAGTTAACAATATATTATAGAATACTATTCTCATTATACAGTTTTAATAACACTACTTATAAATTAAGTTTCTATTACACATCCTAATAATATTTTAATACTTAGTTTTTCCCATACATATATGTATACATATGAGTAAAATTGATGTCTTTTCGTCAATGCAACTGAAAATATATATGATACAACAGAAATATACTAATATTTTAGTAAATTTTTGTGTATAGATCTGTTTCTTTCAGAAAAAAGTCTGCAATAGCTGTATTTATTTTTATAAGACTCTCGCTAGCAAACAATTGTTGCAATGAAACATGTCATAGGCTATTTTTATCTTAACATAATCATGATCTTTGCCAACATCATCATGAGTACAAAAAAAACAAAGTGGCCAACATCACTTCTCACTCGAAAGTTGATAATACGACAATATATCGAATTATTAGAATAAACTTAAGACTGTATGAACACATATCAGTTATTTTGCGTTTTGTTAACTCAGAATAAAGTAAAATTATCAATAAATATACATTCTTAACTCACATTACCTAATTTTTAGTGTTATCATGTTGTATTCTAAGGATTATAATACATATGTGTTATACCTCATATGTGACAGTAGCCAATGAACCTTCCCTCTTGTGCTTCTTTTGTGTGTTGTCTTTCAGCTGTTGTAAGATAAGCATAACTTCATAATTGGAAAGAAATGCACTATTTGCATTTATTCTGAAATAATAAATTATAAAATACTACAATTGAATAAATTGTAGTATTTATTCAATTGTATTAATTGTATAATAATTTTGTAATAGATTGAAAGAAAACCTTTTTACACTTAAGGTGTTAAAATTGCTACAATCAAATCTAAGTTATGTTTTATATGTGAATAAAATGCTGATAAAATAAGAAAAGCAGATTAGAAGTGAAGGATATGTATCATATAATGAAAGATGTTAAACGATAATCTGATTTTTTCAAGAACGTAAAATGATATGCCTCTGAACTACGAGCGGGACTAGGAAAAGGCATTCCTATCGCCCTATTTTTTAAACATATTTAAAAGTTACTATGCGACAGGACGTTAACAATCTCAATATATTTATAATTTTGATGTATACAACGTATTATTAAGTGTATATTAAACTTACGTTTCCATTGCCAATAAATTAAGGTAAAAAACACGATTCAAATGAGAGAATTACATGTTTACTACAGCGACATCAAAATATCAAACATGTTTAAAACAAAGTCAAATTAATCTTTATACTATATAGAAAACAAAATGTCAATTAAAAGACAGAGGTCAAATGTTAACTGATGGTCTTTGACAGTATACTGGAGACGTTTACAGCAAAGAAAAGGTTTAGGAAAATAATATTATTTTGAATTAATAAATAGACAGGGGCTAATAAAAAGAATAGTATTAAAATGTTTATTGTTTATGTTTATTAATGATTTAGAATCTATAAATGTCTTCTTTTCAATAACATCAATACTATAATTAAATCTATAATCAAGCCATAAAAAAATAATATAATTTATACAAAATTATTATAAATAGCTATTTGTCCTTAACTGCTTAAAAGTTAAAATATAAAAATTTAATATTTTAAAGAAAATCATAATAGTTGCTTACTAGTTCTTTAAAGATACAACCATCTAGATTCCACGATACAACATTGATTGAAATCAAATTAAATGTTAACTAAAGTTTATTGAACTCAGTTAAAATTACTAAAATGTCTTTGATAAAACTCTTGTTTCAAAAAAATATTGATGTATTTACAAAAAATCTTTTCCGATACAACGTGACTCAGGTCAGTTTTAGTACTGGTTATTCGAAAGTTGGTCCTCCGATTAGTACATATTTTAATCATTATTTAAGTTTACCTTTACCAAAAGATAAAATATTAGCAACTTATGTATGGGTTGATGGAAGCGGCATAACAATGCGCTCTAAGGATCGAATTTTAGATAAAATACCATGCGATATTTCTGCAGTGCCGCAGTGGTCGTTTGATGGTAGTTCTACGGGCCAATCAAAAACACAAGACTCTGATACAATGTTAATTCCATCGGCAATATATAGGGATCCATTTCGTAAAACTCCTCATATATTGGTATTATGTGAAACGTATTATGGGGATGGTACTCCAACTGCGACAAATCATAGAGCTAATTGCGCAAATATACTAAGCAAAATTTCAGAGCAAGAGCCATGGTTTGGTATTGAACAAGAATATACAATGTTCGATTCAGATATGTGGCCCATTGGTTGGCCCAAATGTAGAGGTTATCCTGTAACGAAATCTCTATATTCTTATTGTGGCCTAGGAGAACATGTTGCTGGTAGAGAAATAGTAGAGTGTCATGCAAGAGCATGCATTTATGCTGGAATGGATTATGGAGGATCTAATGCCGAAGTTATGAAAGGATCGTGGGAATATCAAATAGGTACCACTTTAGGAATTAAAGCAGCAGACGACTTATGGCTTAGCCGCTACATATTAAACAGAATAGCGGAGCATTTTGGTATAATCATTAGTTACCATCCAAAACCAATGGGGCATGATCAACCTGGTATCGGCTGCCACCACAACTTCAGTATTAAAAAAATGCGAATAGATGGAGGTTTAGCGGAAATAGAAAAAATGTGTAATATTTTGTGCGAACAACATTCAAAATTAATTAAGAATTATGGTCTTATGGATGGCGAAGAAAACAAAAAGAGATTAACTGGCAAATTTGAAACGGCATCATTTGATTCATGTAGATGGGCAGTAGCAGATCGTGGAGCTTCCGTGCGACTACAGAGAAGTGTAGTATTAAACAAAAAAGGATTTTTAGAAGACCGGCGACCTGCAGGAGATTGTGATCCGTATAGAGTATGCGCACTTATTGGAGAATTATGTCAACATTAATTATTAAAATAGTATTTACACCGACATATAAAATCTCTAATGTTCAATATTACACTGAATTTAAAAAAACATTAATTTAAAATTTCGAACAGTACATCATTTTCAAATATTTTTCATTAACAGATTACCACCAAATGTTCTTGTAAAAGAAAACCATAAAATTTGTTGTGATATACTAATTCCAAAAAAAGGTAGTAGAAATTTAATATTGTATTAATTAGTAAGAAAAAATTAAGAGGATTAAAATGAAGTACTTTATTAATTGTATTTGTCAGAATCCTATATTGCAAAGGTTCAAAAATGTGTTGCTCACTTCCAACCGGAATATGCTTAAGCAGTCTATCAATCATATTATGAATAAAAAAGTGATGGACAGGTACATGAGACTCCCTATGCCTTGCAACAAAGTTTTAGCAACTTATTGCTGGATAGATGGTTCAGGCATTAATATGAGATGTAAGGACAGGATTCTTAATTGTACTCCCTATAGCGCAGAAGCAGCACCAGGTTGGGCTTTTGATGGAAGCTCCACTGGACAGGCGACAACTGCAAATTCTGATACTAATCTTAAACCATGTGCTGTGTATAAAGATCCCTTCAGATTAGAACCTCATGTAATTGTGCTTGCGGAAGTGTATATGGGCGATGGCTCAGCTGCCAAAACGAATCATCGAAAATTTTGTAATGATCTCTGTGTATACCATAAAGCTGAAGAGCCTTGGTTTGGATTAGAACAGGAATACACAATGTTAGATGTTGATGGATGGGGGTTGGGTTGGCCTAAAGGAGGTGGTTTCCCAGCTACAAACTATGAATTTTCCTACTGTGGTGTTGGTGCTAAATATATTGCTGGAAGAGATGTTTCCGAAGCTCACACTAAAGCTTGCCTTTATGCTGGTTGTGATTTTGAAGGAACTAACGCTGAAGTAATGTTCGCTTGCTGGGAATGGCAGATTGGAACCACTATTGGCATAAAAGCTCCTGATGACATGTGGATGTCCCGTTATTTAATGTCAAGGGTGGCAGAAGATTATGGCGTAGTCATTACTTATCATCCAAAGCCGATGGGACCAAAGCATCCTGGTGTGGGTATGCACCATAACTTTAGTACAAAAAGAATGAGATCTGATGGTGGATATGCTTTCATAGAAGAATGCATTAAAAGACTTGAAAAGAATCATATGAAGCACATGAAAAACTATCAACATGACGAACAAAGTAACAGGATGCGTCTATCGGGGAAATTCGAAACTGCGCCATTTGATAAATTCTCTTGGGGTATCGCCAATAGAAAAGCGTCTATACGATTAGGAAGGAATATTAAAGAAAAAGGAAAAGGATTTATGGAAGACAGAAGACCAGCTGGTGATTGCGACCCGTATTTAGTCTGTGGCTTACTTATGGATACCTGTCTAGGATCTGTTGGTAGTGGCAAAGGTGGCGGTAAATGTAAATAACTGATTGTTTTAGATTATGATATAAATTCAATGGTATATAACGTTTTTACACAATCGATGTCCATTTCAGTTAACTTTTTCCGTTTTACAAAACAAGCTATGTAATGTTTTATAATAAAGTATTATTTTAAAGTTTTTGTATGATGAATTCATCGAATACACAACAAATGCTAGATGCACTTAATTTTTTTCCCAACTTAGTTTTTAAAAGCGCAACTTTTATAGTCAGCTAAAATTTAACTAATGTATTATAAATTTATGCTAAAACTATCAGAAAAATGAATACATTATAACCACTATATAAATATATACTTGACAAATTGAAAAATTTGTAGGTTCACTTTCCAAGTTTTCATACCGGTACTTTTATACTCTGTACACGTGCACATACATTGATTATTTTCTGTATTGTTTACGTTAACCTGTATCTGTTTTGTCTATTGACATATGTCTATTTAAGTTACTAGTGTTGCCAAAAAATATTCTCATTAACTGTTTATTTCAGGGAGACTTAATGAAATAAACAATGCCCTTTTTACATTATTTTTGTTTACTTTTTATTAATTACTAGCTCATAAATATACAATCAATGCCTATATAACATAAAAAGTTAATATTAAATTAATAATAATGATAATTTTTTGTTATAAAATATTCGGTTGGAGTAAAGTAGTTAAGAAATATCAATTCTCAAAAGTTCGTATGCCTAATATCATAATTATAATTTTAAATGTTGTAATAGTTATGAATATTTCAAAAATATTTTAATACTTTTATTTATTTTTTTGAGTTCTTAGGGAAAATATATTTCACTATTTAATATTGTTTTTGGAAGATTTAGTTCCCAAATGTTGGCGACATTACTGTTGCGGCCATTTTCATTCTTTTCTCTATTCCTGCCGTCATATGGCGTATAGTGTGATAGTTTGTCCGCCATATTAAAGTAATCAATAAACTGCAGCAAAATGCCGTCTTTCTAAGTGCTTAAAATTAATCCACCCACATCCAGTTTTTGTGTAATTAAAACATCAAGAGGATCACAATGGAGAATTCCTACGGTGTGGGTATTGTGAATAGATATGCTCTTTTCTTGGACGATGAGTCCGATCCTCTTGATGCGATAAAAGCGCGAGAGCAAGCTAAGGAGCTCAAAAAGAAGACCAAAGAGGCTGAAAAAGAAAATAAGGGTAAACCTGAAGCCAAACCTAAGAGCGGCAATGCCGTTGTGAGGAAAGGTATAAAGGAAACTCAAAATGTGAAGTCTCAGGATATTAAGAGTGGTGAACAACAAAAAAGCAAGGGACCGGCACGAAGCAACGACCGCAATGCGGAACGCCCTCCTCCACGCCGCCGCGAGGATCGTCCTCAAAATGGAGCCATTGATGGCAAGGAAGGCGCCAGACCTCCTCGGCGAGAATTTGGAGACCGTAAGCCTAATTTTGATCGGCGTAATTTTAATGATAACACTGAGGGTGGTGAGCGGCGTGGTCCGCGTCCGCCGCGTGAACCGCGTGAAGGACAACGCGGCCCTAGACCGGGCTTCGACAACAGAGGTAAACGCGAGTTCGATAGGCGGTCCGGCTCCGATAAAACTGGTGTTAAGCCGGTCGACAAGCGTGAAGGTGGTGGTCCCCACAATTGGGGAACCATCAAAGACGACTTGGAAGATTTGAACAAAACCGGATCTGACGGCGATGTCGCCGAAGAGAAGCCGGTCGAAGCTCCGGCTGTTGGAGCTGGAGACGGGCAACAACCCGAAGCCGAGCGCACAGTCCCAGCCGAAGAAGAGCCCCGCGAGCTCACGCTCGACGAGTACAAGGCGCTCAGGAACGCTCAGCGTACCGCCCCTCAGTACAACCTGCGTAAGGCTGGAGAGGGAGAAGATCTAAGCCAGTGGAAGAATTTGGTTATGCTCGAGAAGAAGAAAGAAGGCGGCGACGATGAGGACAGTGATGAAGAGTATGACATTTCTGACTATCCGCAACGCGTGGGCCGTCAGAAGCGCGTGCTCGGAATTGAGTTCACGTTCAGCGACGGAGCTCGGCGTGGAGCCCCAGGTGGGCGAGGACGCGGCCGCGGGCGTGGAAGGGGTGGTCGCGGACCTCCACGCGAGGAGGTTCCCGTAGAGGAGCCGAGGCCGACAGCCCGCTCGCATGCGGCTCCCCCCAAGGTTGATGACAGCAAGGATTTCCCCTCTCTCAGCTAGACTAACAGTGAGCCTTTACTCCCCTTTCAAACATAGAGATACAAATATTGTATGTACCGTTATTTTTGAAGTAAATATACAAAATATTTACAATGTGTATTATATTACATTGAATTTTAGTCTAGTGTTGACTATGAACCTTGCTAAGATTCAAAGGTTATAAATTTTATAGTGATGGGAATTGACTAAGCACACTCGGGTAGTGAGGAGGGGGAGGTTGTTTCTTTTTTTTTACTAAGAAATTGCTACAGTAAAGCATTATGAATCATTAAATAACAGTAGCTTTTTATTGTAATCACATCAGCTTATGGTTTTAACTTTTAATAAGTTGTATGAATAAGGTTTTAAACTCTTGACTGAGACATGCTATATTGAATTAACTCCGTCACAACTTAGAATAGAGAATTTGTGAAAATAACCCTTGTTGCATTTGTCATAAGTTTGTGTTGACAAAATAATGCAAACTTGAAATCTGTAAATAGTCTTAAAATTTAAAAGATAAGGTAAAAATAACAAGGTTGATTTTTGTTGTTACACAAACTTCTTTGAAAAATAAACATTTTGTAAGTGTGATGTTTGGAGTTTAAGTTATTATCCAATAGACAATTATATTTCTTTTCTTGAATCTCCTCCCCCTTTTTGTCATTGTCAATTAGAAAATATATGTATAACAGTAATTTGACACCTGCTAAATATTTGAAGTGTTTTAAGTCTAATCTACTGGCTATTTGTCAGTCCATACCCCACACTATGTTGACCCCATCATCTGATCGATAAGAATATATAATAAAACCATTCTGGCAATTAATATAGTATATTGACACATTTGATCGCTTTCACACAAAAACAAGTTACGTAGAATTTTTTACACAATAAAACAATACTCAAAGGTAAATATTCAACATAATAGAGGTATTTACTTACAGAAATAAATACAAACTTACACTTAAGTGTAATTTATTTAGATAAGCACAATAAATAACATATTTACATTAAATTGGAATTTGATGTTTACTCAAAAATGCTCAGATGATGGTTAACACTCTGGTACCACAATATGAAACATTTGAGCTATTTGTACATTATATAAACAAGTTGAGGAACATCAATATTAGCAAACATCACAACATCCACATTTTTTCTTCAATTATCTATTCATAAATTAGATTAACTACAGGGAGAAATAAGCAATACATTTTTTTGTTGCCAATTTTAATAATACTTTTATATTAGCTGACTAGGAAATGATGTTTAAAATTTATAGAATTGATAGCTTCTCTATTTTAGCCAATAAAGAGTTTTACAATCCCTTAGTTTCTGTTTTAACATAATCTTAACAAAGATAATTAAAGTACTATTTTGGTAGAGTAATGTTTAGTAATGATGACATAATTTATATTTTATTGTTCATAAGGTTAATAAAATTATAAATTAATGACACAAAGCATACTTAATAACTAAACTTGGCCCTGGAGCCTGTTTCACAGCCACAAATACAATTATCTTACAATAAAAGCATTAAAGTACAAACCTTGACTGATAAGTGGCCGTTTGTAATGATAAAGGTTTTGTATGCCTACATAACTACAAATAACACAGACAGGGAATACATCAACACAAACACTGTTTGACTTGGCCATACTATCATTAATGCATATTTTACAGTCCATATTAACCTAGCAAAATATGGGACCTGTTAGGCCAATGGCAAATCTGCAAAATAATCTGAGTAGCAACATTATTAGGCATCTATTCAATTCCAAAGGTATTAGTTTCTTCTACAGCAAGTAATAATTTTTCATGAAGTAGCTGAGGTGTTGGGTAGGGCGGTAGGTCTAATCTATTGAAACAAGTGTGAGCTCTGGGGAGTGACTCAACCCTCCCCCACCGTTCTATGCAGAACCGCCTGGGTCCTGTCGATCCTCGTAATGCAGAAAATCCCTCATAAGGTATAGATGAAGTTCCTGTGACAAATTGTACTAGACGTAGGCGTTGTTCATTTGTGAATCTGTAAAAACAGACTAATATTAATATATAGAAAAGAAGATGTAATCATAATTATAATTACAAAGTAAAAGTACATATTAAGTATGAAACACCTAAAACTGGCACTAATGTAATCATTAAAAGGTTTCACAGTCAGTTTATTTATCATGTCGGTGGATATATCTTATCTTGGTTTTTAACCACATTGCTTGTCATTGCTGACCCGTTACAAGAACCTTGAAACAATCAAGTAATTGCTATAGTAAAGATTGTTAGAAAATACATCAGTAATTTGGAGTTGTTATTTAAAACAAATACTATGCTTACAGTTATTATTTATATTAATAATTGTTTCGCTTCCAATGAGTCTTTCTATATCAAGATATAATTATCATATATTCATTCACAAAGGTGCCTTAAACATATTGCTTGCTTCATATTTTTAAAATCTTTGTATATCAACATGAACTAAATTAAAATGTGAATCTATGCTACTCAAACCTTTTCATAGACAGTAATGCTAAATATGTATATTAATAAATAAGATTATTGTTAAGAGCATATATCAAACTGCTGTAAGTTCAATATCAGTCATTATTATATAGCTATCCTAGGTATGTTTTTAACAAGGATGACCACATAATCCTTATATGTTCAAACAATATAGAACAGTTGCCCATGGATATATAATGCAACACATAAGGTGGTTTCATGTAGGCCTTCCTCTTTGATGTGACTATAGTTACTTTCATGTCGGGCTTCATTTCTGGTTTAGTACCCATTACATGGATAGGATAGATGCTGACCTGTCGATAGCCTGCCAGAACCACACAATGACGGGGTGCGCGTCGTGATATCCTCCGCGGTATTCGGTGTTATTGCGCCAGTCCGCCACATCTAACTCCGGCGCACCCGCTATTACAAGTTCTAGTTCACGAGCATCAAAGGCGCCCACCAGCCTAGGGTCTACCACCTGATAGAAAAATTATTTAATATTAGTTTGATTAACTGTCAAAAGCTATAAATTAGATGTTAAAGACATACATAATGACAGACATTTATTAATTTTTTACCAAAAACTAATTAACAACATGAATTAAGATAGTATATTGACTAATTTAAAATTGTACTCCAATAAAATGAAACTTGAGAGTGTTAGAGTATCCCAACCTTGCTTTTATATTAAAATGTTAGAAGGGAAAAGCAGCAGTTGAATATTTACCTCATGAAAACCGCGCACGAGCCATTCGCTCTGCTCGGCCACTCCGCGCTCCACGCGCCAGCGCACCAGTTTCTCTAAGTACTCTTTCTTGTTCCTCTCTGTTACAGGGACATCCCGCCCCCCCGGCTTCAGTTCCCTCTCTAAAACGCGCCCATCGGCCAGCCGCTCTGATACCGCGAATGTTAACTCCAGCGATGAAACGCAGCGCGCTGACTGTATAACATAATAATCATATTATAGGATGAGAATGGATAGAGATGATAATGATGGAAAGACAGGCAATAATAATTATTTAGTGAGACCTATCGTTTAAACAAGTTACAGTACAAACACCACAACATAGATGGCGTTCTATCATCTGGGGAGAATAAATGTAATAATAGTTGAATTTGTGTATTATTAAAAAAATTACGAATATATGGTTGAGTTATGTTTATTTTAAAGCGATGGTGATCAACGATTTATAAATTATTTATACATAACAGTTACTGACCTGCAACCATCGCAGCGAAGCGGCAAATTGTGCGTCCAATGCATCAACGTCTTCGAGAGCAGGTGGCAGACGCAAAAGAGCTCGGTAGAGAGCTCGTGTGAACCAAGCTTCCAACAGGAACCCATGCACTAGCGCTAAACCCAGCACGCGTCCAGAGAAGCGGAACCTGTAGACAACATTAAATTTCATTATTTTCAATGTTATGTTGATATTTTTTTATTCCTCTATGATTAATTTCTAGGAGAAGGAGTGAAACAACCCTTTTATGAACAACTTTATAGCTGCATAATATTTTAAAATTAAATAACTATATATAATAGAACTAACCCCACATAATATCTGTTTCGTTAATCCTTCCAGGAATTAATTGCACCAGGGCATATAAAAGTAATTTGGTAAAAGTCAACGTAATAAATCAAATCATAAACACTGTATAGCAAAATGGAATTGACAACTCTTAAAACATAATTTATACTAAATTCAATACGAGCCTACTTGTCACCAAAAATTTTTAATTCTATGTAACAATGAGTTTTATTTAGTCACATTACAGATACGATTACACAGTATGCCAGCATCGGGTGACGTAAAAAAACACGTAAATGCCCCGTAGAGTATATTTGTTTTGGTAACTAGATACGTGTAACTTGAGCGTTTTGGGATTTTAAATCTACTCGAGCGGCGACCGCGTTCTGGTCTTACATTTTGTATTGTACTTTCAAATAGGCTCACGTTTGAGTCTGTTCTGTAGTTTTCTTTATTTCTCTAGTACAACTTAATTTTTTTAAGTGTTATAACAACCCGGCCAATACAGTACTTTTTAATTCTCTTCAAAATAAGCTATAGTAAATGCCATATCTATTTACTTTTCCTGATATCAGCTCGCTCTAACCGCTATATTATACTGCTTAAAAACTAGTATCTAATGATTACGGAATCGGGCATTATAGACAACGACAGTGTATTCTTAATGTTTCCTTTAAAAATAAAGACAAGAAGAGTTTGGTGATTTAAAAACGAACCTTTTTAAAGACCGCAGAACTAAGACTGAATCACACTCCTATCTTTTGGGTTCAATAATACTAACGAATATTAGAAAGTACTTTAAGAGGGCCTAATTACTTTAAGTGATCACTAACGTCCTTTCTAAATAACTGTTCCGTAATGTTTACTGTCTTACGGAAACACGTAATGCACTATTGCAGAAATGCAGGTAGATTATATACACATACTTAAGTGGGAACCGTGTTCGTAAGGCTTGTACATTAACGTTTACTAATGTCCAAAAAATGTTTGTCACATTTATTGTGGCTACTGCCTTTAAGAAATTTTAATGGAATCAAATGTTATATGGATGGAATTATGTCCAAAACTTTCCTAATTATTTCAGGGTTCTAGATTTTCATTAAAATAGATGCATTCTCGTAAATTTCCTGCCTCAGTAGTGGAAACTGGAACTGCCGTCTAAAAATCTACTAATATAGATTATAATTATATAATAATTATTTTGAATTTTAAATTATTATTCAGTTAAGGACAAATTATTTTTTGCATACAACAAAAATGTTTTGAACGAACTACGAACTCATTGTGATTTATACGAAAAGTTCTAAAATTGCTTATTATAGAAGAAATTTTATACTATTTTCTCAAGAAAGTTATTGTTATTATAAGAAGATTTTTTAACCTTTTCTAACGCAATTCGACTAGCCGATGACACAATACCATAGATGTCGTTGTTGCAAGGTTCATTGTTTAGCAACGATCGTAACAAAGGTACAATGAACGGAAGCAAGTGAATTATTAATGACAATTAAATTCTGGCTTAGACGCTGTTCGAATGGTACGTTGACCTTATTAAAAATTTAAGAGTTATTGTATTAAAAAATTATTATATTTTGTAAATCACGTGCAGCAGTAGATCAATACATAGGATAAGTGTAGTTCTATCATTATAAGACACATTTTTAACTTCACTTGTAACTAACAAAAATGTATTAAAATTACGAAAGTTGTTTTCAATCTACTTCTAACTGTCGTATTAGAAATTAAAGAAATAGAAAATTTTGTTTGTTTATCCGATTTTTGGGTGATTAATTCTATAATTTGGCATCTTGGATCTGATCTGATTATACATATAGCTATATCCTGACTGATAGACGTCTCAACAAAGTCGGTGCAGCTGCCTTAACCGGAGAAATCAGATAAACATTTTTTTAATTGTTGCTATTATAAGTGTCTTTATATTTTCATATGTATTTAGAAGAAATCCATGATTTTGGATTTCGACACAGCTTTTATTTTATGTAATTATATAGATACAAATAGTTATTTATTAATATATATATATATATATATATATAAATAGTTATAGTGTTATGAAATAGTAAAAAAACAATGATCATCTTAATTCCTTCCATGTAAGAATTATAAATAAATAAATGTCAACACATTGATTATTCTCTATTGTTATATTATTGTAACAATTGTTCTAACTTTTGTATCTTTGTTTACAGTTAAGTAATCTTTAGCCGATGTTATTATATAATTGTTAATGTGTTTATTTGTTTAAAACGGAAGATGTTCGTAGTTGAATTACTGTAAAATCTTTAAAGACGCTTTTACTAACCCCACTTGGAATTAACAAACAATGCAATAAAATCTTTGAAGGCAATGTTCACCTATATCTATATGTATTTGTATATTTATAATCTGATGACAAGACATTCCTATGTGTATATATATATTATGAATCTCAATCTTCCTTAATCACGACGTACCTAGAAAAAGATTACCATTTTCATTAAACTTTTTACGACTTATAATATAAGGTAGGAAATTCTTAGATGTATTAAAGAAAAATGGAAGTATCAGAAATTTTTACTATTTCAGTATTAGTTAACGGTATGGGAAGGAAATTAACGTGAACAAAATCGCAGGTCACTGCAATGAAAGATATATTTTTGAGTTGATATGGTGAGTGAGCCAGAACCTAATGTGTATAACCAGAAACTACTTTTTAATAATTATTATATCTTTAATAGTAGTACTTCACAGAGTTCTAAAAATTGTTATTCTTATCTCGTACATAATAAATCGTAGGATCACTACTTGCGTTTAAAAATATCTTATTGTTGTCAAAGGATATAAAACTTACCATTCATGATGGTTATCGACAAACGCCGACATTGGGGACACGTGTACTGTATAAGTGTCATTGGCAGAATACTCGAATAGTCCGTAGTAGGGATTGAAAAGTTCTCTTGATAGAAGAAAGAAGAACTCTCTACTGGGTCCACCGTAGTCTAGTCCTTCTTCGCCGTCCCATATCACACAGAGTTTTCCCTTTTGAAGCTCCTTTTTGCTACACGACATTATTCTTCTGAAGGCATCTTCGAGTAAATGTTCGCGGCGTATATGTAATCTGTAAATGTTTGGTATAAATAAGTCGTGAAATCAAGGAGAGAGATCATGGTAAATATCTTGGCATAAATCGATAAAGTTCGTAGGAGGTAAGAGTTACTTTATACCCAAAAACCTAAATCATGTGCCAATCATAAATATTTGCCATAATTTGAAAAATGATTGTGTATTGATTTAATTTTTTTTATTAGTTAACATTTACTTATTTTATTGCTTTCTATTTTATTTAATATAATAATAATATAATAAACTTATTAGGGTGTCCATGATTTCTTTCGCATAACTTTAATTGTTAGATAATGTAAATCATAATAATCTTAAGGGCGTAAGCAGAAGAGCCCAGGCAAATTCTTATATCATTAAAATCAAGAATGTAAGAACGAATAGAAATAAAGACAATTCTTATAATTGACAGCTAGAGCTAAATATGACAATCCAAAATTAAAATATTTAATGTGGTCTCCTAGGCAGGTTTGTTACAAAGACTCACTTAAGTTTGCCCGGTCCTTGTCCATATCCTTTGCTTTCAAGTTTGCGGTAGAACGCGCGCAGTTTTGCCTCGAAATCTCTCCTCTGCGGCGCTGGTGCCCTGGTACTTCTCGCTGCTGCGGGCGACGCCACGGGTGAGGGAACTACGCTGGAGCTGCAACCTGACGCCGGCACATAGCTCATGATCTCTTGTTCGAACAGGCTGGAAGAAATGTTGTTTTGTTAAGCCAATATGTTATGTACTAGAAGAACTTGTGGATAAGTATAATATGAGATATTGTTGGGTAACACAAAAAGGTACATCACATTACGATATATCCAATTCTAGTAAAGGGTAACATTTTCAAATTTATGTATATTATTTCTCTTTACACGATTTTAACTTAAATATATAGATGCCATCTGTTTTTTTTGAACTAAGTAAGACTATTTCCTGTCGAGTGTTATCGAAATTTTGCTTAAGCGCCAATAATAATAACATACAAATTATTTGTTATTGTTGACAAGGTTGGTTCTGTATTTAAATCGAATTATTTCATATTAACTGTAGAAAAATCAAGAGTAGTCGAATATGTATGTAACGTTAAGCGTTATAATTACACATTAACCCGTAACCTTAACCAAGTTGATCGCCGCCTGTGAAAGTGGACATTAACAGAGCGTGGAGAAGTAAGACAATGGTTTCCCACTCAACATGCGTCCGCAAATCTTAAATACCTAGCGATTTAATTTCGCATTCCCATTCCAAATTGTGTTTAAAATCTTTATTGAAATAGTTATGTTTATAGCGATTTATTCTTACTTCTAATATTTTATATATTACAGTATTATTGTTACAAAACAGTCTTCATTACAACTTTTCAAATTTCCCAGTATTTTAAATTTCATAATATTCGCAATAGATCATTTTATAATTAAACATTTTTCACATTTTATTATATAAAATTTATTTATTTTGGAAATTAAAGAAATATGCGTTGCGTATTTTTTGTGAAATTGTTTGGATTAATGATACAGTTCTTAAAGCATCACATTGGCTTGTTTCGCGTTCTTGCTAGAAATTTTTTGGTCACATGCTTAATATAAAGACAAATTGAGAGTTTTGCGCTAGTAAACCCTATATAATATAATAACCATTTAGAGCGGAGATTTAATACCGACCCATCCCGACGTGATCAATGTACAGTAATTATAATAAACCGACCACCAAATTATACCTGCTTATCAGCATGTTATTATATAATATATGACTATTAAATTATTTAAAAATTTCCAACTTTATTACAAATATTTTCAGTGTTCTAACCTTATTGCATGATATTTAAGATACTACAATTACAAAACGCTTGCTTTTTTATAATATTTCATTTTTAATGGTAATCACGTATTAATAAAAAAGAAGATATTCTACCGAAAATTTTGCATCTAAGATTATGATAAGACAAATTAGAGAGGATATCCTGCCGTGAAGGATCAATACGGTAAGGCCGAAATATCCGCAATACCATGATTATTCTTATATATTTGTTAATAATTTTGAAATGGAAATGTATAGAAGGTCTACTGAGGTGACCTCAACGATATTCTATACTGCTTATGACCAACTGAGTCATAAAAGCTTTCGTTATTGCTTTAGGTTTGACAAAATAATGTAGAAATTACAAATACATAATAGGAATTTTGTACCGAAAACCTTATTTTTATTATACAGTCGTGTATTTGTTTAAAATATTCAATTTTTAAAATAATAAACAATTAATATTAGAAAATGGATTCATTCATATTTCAATCATTCCATTTCTCAATATACATTAAATTTACAGGATACAAATGCTTTACGTCAAATAATATGAATGTATCCGTTCTTACAAAACTTGTCACGTTGGAAGTTGTACAGGTTTAGTTGAAAATCTCACAGGATATCAGCGTATAGCAAATAGAATATGCATTAAACTACATCCGTTAAGTAATAATCTATAATAAGTTTCAATTCAAATAATAACTGAATAAGATTGATTAAATAACAGTGACATTCTTTATTATTCTGAAACTGTGACAACATTCTTAATTTAGAATTGTATGTTACTAGGTAATATGAATAATTATGCAGATTATACTTACATAATATAATATAAATATTACATTAAGTTACAAAAATATAGGTATACTATTGCACTGTTTGTCAGGTTGATTAATTATAAATAGCAACACCGTAGACCAAACAAATTTCGGCGCATGCACATACCAATAACAATGATTCGACGAATTTAATTTGCCCCTTTTATAGGTCAGCCTTGACGACACAAACATAGTGTTGCTACTATTATCGCGAAGGATTATGTTTCTATTATCAAGCCAATATAGGGGTACGTAGTTCTTAGGACACTATTTTAGGTCAGATAACAGTCGTATTCACTGCGAAATTTGAATAACAATAATCTATTGCAAATTACATACGACGAGAATGAAACGCAGATTCTAACATTTCTATGGTTACAACGTTATTCTGATTGTGATACAATTTTGCATAGAGAACTTGAAGAAAATATTTTTCAAAAGAATGGTACCGATAGTTTAACTTAAGCGAACACCGGTATTCTATTCAAATATTTCAAAGTAAGAAGTGTTCATATTTACGATGAAGATTACGCAAATTATAAATATTAAGTCTGAATCGTTAAATAAAAAATTAATGTTCATAATAACACATTCATCGTAGTCATTACATAAGCATCCGACATATCCCAGTCATATATCATTGAGATGGCCCCAATTTTCAAAAACTAATGACTGTAGGAGGCATTCCCCCAAAGGCGCACGCGCTATGAACGAGCCTCGGGCTGCGTGCACGCATCACCTCACCAAGGGAAAAAACACAAACGACATAATTTCAACCCTATCTACAATTCCTTAAAATATATGTTGCTTTGAACAATCCATACAGAAACAGGTGTTCATATCCGAGAAGGGTCTACGACCACGACGCGGACGGTTGAAACAACACTTTGTACACGTCATGACATCTTGATTCTCTTTGGAAATTTTACGTTTTTCTTATTATACTTAAACGTGTCTTAATGAGTATAAACTTCGTGTTCCACAAAAAATAATTACTACGCAGTTCTAAGATCATAAAATTTTATATATTTATTAAGAACGCTAAAGTTTCATGAATAGATAATTAAATTGCGTTACTTATAATAAAATCGTAACAAATGGTAATTAAGTAACCAACAACGTATATGCCAAATGCTACCTTAACCAAAAATAGGTAATAACAATTGCACGCCAGGAAATAAAATATGAAAGACGTTATTGAAAACATCTGTAGATACAAAAGTAACGGTTGGCGAAATAATTACATTCGATTCGTGCGTATATATCGAAACTCAATGCTTTAAAAGCTTCAACTGCGAACTTAAAGCAGTTAAAACAACTACTAACATTCTGGAACTTTCAACTTTTACATATTGTAATAAGAAGGTATATTGATTATTTATTTATTCTATTCAAAAATAATTATATTTTTATACTGATCACAGATTGAGTTGATTCCTTCCCGCGATTAGGGATAATAATGGCTAATAATACTAATAATGCCTCGCTCTTGGCGTTGTACATGCACAGTATGTTATCATTATACTCGGATATCAACATAGAGCCCTTATTATAAAATTGTTGAGAAAGTAAGATAACGCGCTTATTAAAAGAATATTTTTTTTAACAATGGCTAAGAATTGGAGAAATGATTTATAAAATAACAATAGATAACAAAGGTTTATTGAAAACGCAGTATTCTTTCCATACTTAAAAATTATATATCGTTGTTTACGCTAATCACTAAAACCACTATTCTTATGAAGGGCATACCAGTGATAGTTAATATAATATTTATTGAATTAAAAATAATACAATAGATTACGTCAAATGTTTTCAAGCGTAACCTACCGATATAAAATAACAGAAAGTAAACTAAAGACGGGTCCCGACAAAATATCGAATTACAAATAAAAACAGAAATATTGACACGCAACCAATTGTTAGAAGCAGAATGTATTAAAATAAAAGATATTAAATTATGTAAGAGGCGGCATTGGTTTGACCTCAGCCAAAATCGAACCGAATACGTGCCTAATATTGTTACAAATTACTTCCTCCGTCCGTCGCTAACGTGAAAACAAAAGACGGTATTATGCTTTGCTAAAAGAAGACCTTGAAAGCCTGAAACATTATATCATAGATATTAGTAAGAGACTGAACGTATTTGAAAAGTATAACATGATGTTTAGGTAATTGTTTTAGATAATTTTAAACTTAGTTTTATCATAAAATAATGTTGTCATTTCAATAATTTTCTTTGCGATATATTTAAACATTATATTTGACTCTGTATAAACATACATAAATATATATATTATTATAAAGATTAAACCTTCTAATTATTATTAAATAATTATGACATATAACGATATTTGTTTGCATTCATAATTAACTAATAGCTCTAAACATTATAATCTGTTTTATTTGTATCTCGATCATTCGAAATATGAAATGAACTCACATTGAACTGAAATTGAGACAGACATTACTGCACCTCGCGACTTCCATAATTTTTTTCACATTACAAATAGATTACACAAAAATTGTTAAAATATTTATTACTATTAAGTACAATTAAGTAATGAACATTTCAAGTAGGGAGTCAGGGGTGAGTGGACTCATGGCGTATGCAAACCATTGTTCAACTTCCTGTCACATGTTGATTCAAACATGAATTAAGTAATAAATTAAACACATTGACCGTGGAGTTATTACTACATAATCTAAAGTTGTACTTATAATTATACTTGCCAAAGACCGATTTTTAAGTATTTACGATTTATGGCATATTGTTCACTTAGAGGGAAGTTGGGTACTGTTTCGAACAAGCGTCAAACTTTACATTTATCTTCATTATTCAGTTCCGTTTAAAATAAGTGCAGTTTTTATTGACTTTGAAGTTTTCTAAACTTTAAAGTCCTTAAGCAGATTCATATTGAGCTTGTCAAATAAATAATTGACGTGACGTGGCGATTTCAACTAAATAATATTCTCTTTACATTTGCATTGTAACGATAATTTGTATAAACCTTGGCTCTGACATTGTTTACGTTAACGTGTCTGAACGGTTTTTTGTATTCGAAATGGAGTAATATTAAATATGCTTATTTTATGTAATAGGACTGCAGGCAACAAATATGTTTGTTTACTGAAATTTAGTTGAAACATAGTCCATGGAAAGTACTACTGTTAAAAGATTAAATATATGCCCAAATAATACGCAGTATTTGCCGGTAAAGCTTCTTCTATTAACAGCTTATATATTCATAGCATAGTTTGCAATGGATAAATATTTCAGGCTATAATATGTCTAAGGTTTCCATTGGATAGTCTAGAAAATATAGTTACCGTATAAAGGTGAGCATCTTCAGATGACAGTTACAGAAGTATATAACTCACACTTCTATAATAGACTTCAATCCAGTTCAGGTGTTCTAATTGTAATACAAAGACGTTTTTGGCATTTTCGTGAATGTTTTTTAATATAATTCCGTTAAAATTACGGGAAAAACATTGCAATACACTGGTAGTAATGTGAAATAGGTATTACAGAAATTAGAAATACACTTGTCGCGTTGTACACTTGAAAAACATTTATTTTAAACACAACATTTATCAATTTTATGCTATGTTAGGTAAATCTGACAAGTTTTTCGTAACTTAGAATTATTTTTTACCTTGTATATTTCTTGCTCAATTTAAAATGCAGTATGTGGTTTATAAATTAGTTTATTCGATTATATTATTAATTCAAACGTTCGGAGATCGTTTAATTAATTTTGGTTCGAACTCTATCATTATAACACATTAGGGTCTCGAAAAGCTATAAAATTTTCGATATATAATAATTTTGCAATTTTATTAAAATCTTTTGTTATAAAGGAATATAAAAACAGACACTACAGATCACCGTGAGAAAAAATTTTTTGCGGCTAACGATATTATTAAAGATAATTAAACATTAATAGTCTTCGTAAGTGGAGAACCTCTTTAATATTATGAATATTTACATCGATTATGCAACTACGAGACAATTAAGAATCTATTGTTCTACAAGACGCCATCCTACAAAGTATTTTCTATTCACATAATATAGTCTTATATACACATACAAAATCAGATGCTTTAATATAATTTTTTTAAGCGCCAATTGAGTACTCCTACAAATATTATTATCAAGGATACGAGTCATTGCTATTTTGTCTTACATTTTATCAGATTTAAGGAAAGAACACTGACCGATTGCAAAACCACTCCCACAGACAACTAAGGAGGTTAAAACTTTAAAGGACATAGAAAAATTCAATATTGACAAAGATGCGTAAGTCAAAAATCTAAAATTCCTCGTTAATGTTTAAATTGGTTCTATGCTTAAAACTCTTCTTGTCATTGTCAATTTATATTAAGTATTTTACTGTTTAGAATTCACAATTAATTATTCAACATTCTGGAAATATTTTTTTGTCATTGTCTATAATGTCTAGTTCAAACCAAATAATATATAACATAATTTGAAGAGCAAAACTATTTTTTGTTTCCACTAACGCAATGTCTAGTCGATATTCAATTAATATTATAATTTATAAACGTGAAAATTTATATATAAGAAATATATAAACATTTCCGAAATATTGTGTCGGACGCACTTTTGAATAATAGCCAGTAGCAATTTTTCGCATAAATCCAAAATTATGTATGTCAAAATGATGGAAGGAATTTAATTAAAACAGTAGCAATAGACCATCGTTCGCAAAGTGGTTTTCCTTGGATCAGGAATCAAGCCACACGAGTTCCACACGACAAGACACCATTCCTGCCTTCATCACATTACACACTTTAATTGTGGGATAATAGTCATTGTCGGCGAGTAACTTTAACCGTGGAAAAGTCTTTCCAAATGAATAATATTATAGACTTGTTTTATTATTTTAAAACCTATTCAAGTATTTTGTTGAATTATCATTAGTAACGACTACAAAAAGGAGATAAATCAAATAAATGTGTATCTAAAAAAGATAATGGCGAAATGTGGAACTAATTAATCATTAAAAAGGCTCAGTTTCCTTAAAAAATATAAATTATCTATTCTAATTTATACAATAGGAAACACTTTTTATCTTAATTCTTTCTCAACCCGCGCTCTGTGATTGAATATTTTATTAATCCAATGCTACTAAAACATTGATAACAAGTGTATGAACATTAAGGAAAACATTTGGCGTTGATTGATATAAAAAAATAGTTTCTGCCCGTGACTCTAATCATGCGAGTTTCATGCACGTATTTTATATTATTCAAATTTTATTAAATTTTATTTATTATTTAATATTCAATTTTATTAAAATCACTATCTGATAAGGAGTTACATTATTTATTATAATTATATACTTAATCGTCTACGTAACAAGAGTGTTATTAAACCCCTCTTTCGGACAGACATTACAAATTAAACTGGACATATTTATGTATTTATAATCCCATAGGTTCTATACGAATAAGTCGATTTTAATACGGTTTTTTGTCTGAACGCTGACGTAATTGAGTTGATTTTTAACTAGAATTTATGATAGTATTATAGTTTATTCAAACTTCTCATTATTTATAGTCAGGCCTTACTTAAAAAGTTTAATATTATGCATTATATATATTATTCATGACTCAAAATACCTTCTATTGGACTTATTAAAAGGCATTCTTCACACACGATATAATCCGTAACACGATGTTTGTCTTAAACTGATAACCGGAACAAATAAACGTAACTAAATACAATTTATACTTTAATTCACACGAGATAGAGTATAAATTAGTTTAGGAGTTGAGTAATAGCTTTGTATCTAATATACTGCACGCACGCAATGTACTTTGGTAATTGATCTAGCGATACATTTTCTACGACCAGTAAGTGAAGCCGCCATATTTTATAAAAAATACGGTCAGAATTAAGGAAATAGTTATATTTCAAATGATTTTTCATGATGTTTTAATAGTGTTTAAACTATTTACAATTGCTATGTGAGCCAACTGACAAAAATATTACTTGTTTATGATATAACATAACGTGCATTTTAGACTGACATTAAATTTACTGTTGACATCCAAAAAAATTAAATTCCTAAAGGAAAAGTGATTTGAATTTGTTGAGAAGTTATACACTTTCAAATAGTTTTAATTTAAAAAAAAACCGAAAAAGATTTACCTTATTACCTATAACTTTTAAAGTATAGAACCTTTTTTTATTTTGTTTAACACTATATCTATAAGTATGCGTTACCTGAAGAATTTTTAATGAAAGATAGCTACATTTTATCACTCTTGACGTGAGGTGTAAAACTAAAACTATTGTTAAAACTCGCCTGTTCCCATATCAAAGTTACGAGTGAACCATTATTGTTTAAGATGGAACCGAAAGAAACGATCCGGAGGCACGAATCGTCACGATCGATTTAGGTTTTTAATTACCTCTCTATTAAACCATTGTAAATCACACATCCTTAGTACAACACCTGAACCGTAACAATTTTAAACACCCTGTTTCCTTCTATACAACAAAGAATAACATGTTCATTAGATTAAATATTTTCCTAAATGCCTCGTTACTAATTATTTGAAATTAGAATGCAAACAGGATTAATATCTACATAGTTGGCTTTAAAATTAAGATTTTTAATTATTTCTGTTACCTATATTGCGATGATAATAACGCAAGACTAACTGTAATATTTGCATGCATTTTATTTGAATTATTACTTTTGAAGAAGTCCTTTGTTATCCGCGCTATAAGGCCAAATAAACCTATTTCAGAAAGTATTCACTATCAGTGATATAATATATGTATTTCTAAAAAATAAAAGCTCTACAGGTAACGCATAGCAATAGACAATTGGTTATAAGGAAATTGGGAAAAAACTTAATATGTGTTTCTATATTTAAAATTCGGCAAATTACCCTAACCATGTTCTTAAAACATTATAAACGATTGCGTTCTAGAGTTGCATTTCTATGTTGAACGAGATTTTAAACGATATACCTGCGCTACCTTTCTTTACTTTCTAAACTGTGTTAGAATATTAAAACAACTAGATGAAGGACAAAAACACGGAAAGGGTTAGTTAAAAAACTGTTATCCTAATCTTCTGCGCCTGAGCGCTTGCGCCTGAGGCCCACGGCGGCGTTTCAAAAAAATATAACATTAAGAACATAAAGTATACCGCATCTAACAAAAAATATACTGTAGTCGACATTTCATTTACTATAAATAATAATTAAAACATTACAACCAGACTATTTATTAACATTTAGATAAATCATACCAGATTTGTTTCAAATATCAACATTGCACAAAACAAGTGGGAATTTATAAGCATTAGAGGATAAAATAGAAGAATATCTGTCATGGTTACCCAGGTATTTATTGGACACATAAGCCGTTGCTTAGCCAAAAGCAAAAAATGGCGAGAGCAAGTCAGTCACTTACGTAAGTAGGTACCTAATGTATCAGAATTTACAGTTATAATACCTTTAAAGTAACACTTTGGGAATTTACGTCACTGAAGTAACGAAATTACATACTGCCATTAAAGCTCAAACCTATGATTTCCAGATGTTGATTGAAAAACCCAGATCGTTAAATTGCCCGACCGTTATTTCAATATATGTAATGAAAAAAGAAAATAGATTCAAATTATGTATTTTTAACTAGAGTTTTGCAAAACTTTCAGAGAATTTAAATATAGGAGCCATACAATATACAAAGGTTAATGTTATATTTAAGGTTTTGAATTAAGAGAGAGTCACTTATTTTCTAAGTTAACGGAGTGTTCAAAACTGCGCCTGCTCTAGGACAAAATAGCTAAGTAATCAATAATTAAATCGCACATAATATATTTCAATTGGATTAAATCACTCCCAAATGCAAGTATCATTAAAATAATCAAATACCTTATAAAAGCTTTAGCAATAATTTTTGATTATTTTCCTACTTCGTTTAGTCTATCGACTCTTGTTAAGTCAACACTTTTTCATATGAATTTTCAATATCTAGTGGGCTATGGGAAACAATTGGCAGTGAGTTATTCTCTCTAGCTTTTCACTTCTAAATTCTCACAAAATGTTTGCATGTCCCACTGAACCAAATCGATGTACATATTTCGTTTCCGAAATTAAAAGACTTAGGTATATTTGAATAGCCATACCTACTAATAAACCAAAAATTACAAAACTAACAGAAGTACATTAAAAATGAAAGCCACATTGAAATGAACTCTTCTGTTTTCTACAACCATTTAGATCTTTATAATAGAGGTTCATTTTCTTTGAATGGATTCCGTGCGGTTAATAAACATTTATTTTTAACAAAAACTACATAAAATTACTAAGGAGGCGATAAAGAAGCGGATACGAATAACAACTTAATAAGGGCTGGTGTAACCTCTTGTCATTACAAAGTAATTATAAACAGTAATCAGCACGCTATCTAAGGAGGACAATAGACGGCCAGTCCGCTAAATCGGCAGATAACATTCACATAAATCTTTACACAGATGTACTAAACATAAATCAAAACTAATGAACATAATATACTACACCGATGCATTAAATATAAATTAGCTTTTTACAAAATCTAGCGAGAAAGAAGCTTTAATGAATATCTAGTACCGATTCATTTTAAACTTGCTACATTTCAAAATTCCAATTTCCATTTCGTTGAAGATAAAATTGTTTTCATTTTAATACGACCTCATTTCGAACGAGATAAAATACGAGGAGAAAGCGGTGTACATGTTTTAAATTGCTGGGAGCGCAATTAGAATGAAAAACAATAGACGGGTGACCAAAATAAATGTCGGTGTCGTGTTGTAATATTTGCATAAGTATAATTGAAGAGAATCGCGTGAGACTAATGCGAAGCTCATGAATGATACGGCTATTGCAAGACGAAAGTGCTGCGTGCGAATAGATGCGCTTGCGCAAGTACGCTCGACCTAAAGCAAGCCATAGACCTTTATTTCCGCTTGATAAATTGTTAAGATTACTGAAATATGTATTACACTTGTGAATTCAAATGTTTACACTGTTTTTTTTGGGCATATATGTATATATATTATTTAAATTGCCTTTTCCGGTAATATTGTCAAAGAAGATCGTATCAGTCGTAATAAATGTTCTTTAAGCACATATCAGAATTACAATTTTAAACGTAGATATGAAGTATATTTAAATGTTGATCTAAATAATAAAATATCTAAGTGGCAATTTTTTTTTCATGACTACTTACAGACTGAAAACGACGCCAAAAGTTTTAGATATGACACCCATTGTTTTCTTCCAACCCTTGACAAACTGGCGTCGGCGCACCCCTCGGGGTGTCACCGCGCGGTCCAACTCCTCGTACGAGCTAATCTTGAAGGCTTCCACTGACAACGGATCACTACACAATACAAACGTCATAATCCTTCACAGTACACCAGGTCTCGACTACCTGCGGCTGCTTTCATAACAATACATTGTACCGGGAATTCGTAGTATCGAAAAACGATTCAAAGACGGCCGTTCATTAGCGCGGTGTGAACAACACTGACGTCGGCAGCCGTAGATTGCTGCTACGTCGATGCTACGGGGGTAAATAAAGCTTTGATTCATTGGCTAGTAATTGTTTAGATTGATATTAAAATGTATTCAGGTTAATTCAATCTCTGTTCGGTACATGTTATAGGGAATTAATTTAACAAATACGATTGTCATATCTAGGCTATTCCACCGATGTTGCATATACCATGTAAAATGTGAATACTCTAATTATCGCGAGATGTCTTGTAAGGGAACTGAAATATTCTTTTTGTTAATAATTAAAAAATAAAGTACCTGTTTAGAGGTCTTGTTCCTTTCATACTTTTACAAAAACCATTAAACGATAGAGAGCAATTTTAACCATATATGTCGGAAGAAGGCCTTGGGCATTGAATCTGTTATGTGACACGCGAATCGAGTAGCACGCAACCTCATAACCATGAAAACTTGTCTCCAAGCTAATGCTGGAAGGCCCATACCTCGC
>JAOSYY010000007.1:5133860-5144130 GCA_025727935.1 Hebomoia glaucippe
ACGCGAATCGAGTAGCACGCAACCTCATAACCATGAAAACTTGTCTCCAAGCTAATGCTGGAAGGCCCATACCTCGCATGTCCTTTTTTAACTTTCATGTCAACTTTCTTTTGAATAAAACTTTATTATAAATAACAACTTAATTATTTTACATACTGTTTTGTTTACCATAGCTTCGAGAATAAAATCACATTATACCTTTGGCCTAGCACGATATCCAACTTATATGGCATCAAAAACGTATTCATGATTTTTAATTTATTCAAATTTAATTTTTCTTTAACACGATTTATGATTAAGTTAATACACAGATAACACATTACGTTTTTCACTAAAAATCTATAAACGACGTAAAAACAAATTTTAAAACCTCTGCTAATGCCCGCTGGTTATTTTTATATCTAAAACTAATTTACTATTCCGAGCGTCTATCGATTGAGTAATAAAAAACGATACGAAGACATGGAAAGTTAATTTAATCATGTAAGGCACTATGGCAATGAAAATTACTTATTCTATGTACAATTCCGTTAGTGGAAAACTTATATGTTGTACAGTATTTTCCATAAAAACTTGGGATGGAAAATGCAACTTATCTTTTAAGGAGCTTAGAGTGACGCGTCATATGAAGTTGCGAATGCATTGTATCTGTAGTTATATATGGTTATTTAAAGGTCTGTCGATCACACAATAGGTTAAACAAACATAACGTAAAGTCGTTACAAAGAAAATTATCTATACATACGACGTAAGTAGTTCGAATGAAAATATAATATTTGGTATAGCGAACGAACTAGGAGGCAACACATGACATTTTACAAATAATTAACAGTAAATTTATGACTAAAGTTGAAGTATCGTTTCTGTAGTAGCCTTTATTGCTATGACGTTGATGTCATTGTGAGATCATTATACATGAATCATACAAACTTTAGATTGTATGCAATTTATAGAATTATGAAATAAAACCCGATCAATGACATAACGTACTCGCTTGATGTCATAGAAACTATAAAATGTTCATATATTTCTAAACTAGCTTCTGCCATCGGCTTCGCTCGCGTTCATTTCAATTTTTACACCTAAACAACCTTGTTAGGTTAGTTAACCTAACTTTAGTTACTGCACAATTATATAATCTAAATGTCTCTAAGTCACTTGAACACATACTTTTAGTAACTGCGTCGTAATAATTATTTAACAATTGGAAATGTTTAAGTATGTAAACGAATCCTGAATTACTTGAATTGATTTTTGACATATCTATAAAGTGTGAATTGTTGTTCTAACGATAATGAAAGCCACGAATCAGTAAAACTCCCGATTAAAGTGACGTGAACTATACCTCATGGAAATAAATAATTATCTTCAATACCTCGTTTTAATAACGTCTGTTTGCGTGTCAATAACACAACAAATGACACAAATATTTCAAATTGCTATTCCGCCTTGCTGTACTCGGACAAGGATAAAAGCTGAATTTACAAGTAACCAGTGACTGACGCCAGTAATTCAGGATGAAAAGCTAAATGTCGCGGTCCTCTCAAACTCATGTCTATTATTAACAGAAATATTTCATGGGCTTAATTGTGGTTGACCATCAAAGTTATGTACAGTAAATTCAATCGTTTCAAAGTTGTCATATTAAAATATCAAAATATTTAAAAAAATATTGATAAACACATTGACACATGGTCTACGTGACTCAGGTAAGAATGGATTTATGTTTATTTGCCAAATACAATTGCTTGTCAGAGTATAGATTAAATCATAACTGCTTGTAAACAAAGCATCACCTCACTTATTGTCTATTTAAGAAATCATCATAATTCTGTAACTGTGGGCGTAACCCCGTTATCAATTATAGTATTAATACCCTTTTTCTTGGAATAAGACAAATAATTCTTAGACACGCAATTAAATATTTAGTATTATAATTCAAGCATTAGATTACATTGTTCTTATTATGCCAAACATAATCAAATGTTTGATTCAGCATAAAATTTATTTTAGAAAACAAGTACTAATTTAAGAACAAGCTTGATTTTTGTAAAAAATCTAAACTTTACCTCATTGTAAGTCAGAGGGTATATTACAATGTGTCCGCGCACGTGTTGTACCGATCCCATCTTATTGGGGAGCCATCTGAGGGACCCACATGACCTAAATCTATAAAAAAATTACGTAACACGGTGTGTAATTGGGAACAGAATAAATTTAGACTAACAGTCTCTATGGATCAGTTTAGATTAAACAGAAAGTTAAACATTATTAATTGCTTTGATTTTTATTTACATACAAACCTTATAAATAAAAGATGATATGTTTGTTGAGAGAGAAATATTACATAATTAAATGTAAAGAAATTCCAATAATACATTTTTAATATACTATATAAAATAAATTTCTTTTATTTTCTTGAAAAATGTATCGTTTATACTAAACGAAAATAGACCTTAACAAACCGAACGAATGTTAACGAATCAAAATGCTAATGTAATTAGATTGAACAAGGCCAAAGTTATAATAATTATCATATAATCAAATAGTATATATCAATGTAAAAATTACGTTAGATGATAACCAGTAGGAAAATAATTAATACTGAAAGAGTAAGTTTTATTGGTAATTAAACTAAGCCCATCCTCATTAAGGATAACACTTTCAATTGAAGTGAATCTAACACATCAAGCAGGATGCAATTAATATAGCTCGAGTATGTGGGCTAAAACGAGATCAATGAATAGTTCTATGCACTTAATGATAAGGCTAAACCCTGTAATTGTTTCTGTTCAGACTTTAAAAAAGCATATCTTGTTCCTTGCAACATCCGCCGTTACGTTATTGACATTATCTTAAATAAGAGAATAAATATTTTTTGAACGAAAATTCAAATCAAACTCGACCATACCTTTCGAAGATTAGCTTTAACCCACAGGTAGGAAGGACGTACCTATGATATATATATGTATGTATGTATTTAATATTAATAAGTAAATGTATACAAGCAAAAAATCTGTTATTTTGACATTAAAGATCACTAACGAGCCGTTTATAAATAGATATTTAGATTTTCTGGAGGAATTTATAATAATATAAAGATTAACTTGGAAAGAGATTATTACTAATGTAAATATGTAATATATTTCTTTTTATTTACGTATAGACATAGAAAAGTCAGTGTCAGTATCGTACGGGAATTTACTTTTTTATCAACACTGGTTTTATAGAAGTAAATATTTCCTACATAGAATTACCTATTCATTATTCTTGGTTTTTATCCCATTGTAATTGTCATCAGTACCGTAAATTCAACGATATTATCTAAGGACAAAACTATCCTTGCTTCCATTGCAACAACTCTACTATTTATGGATCGGAATATTAGTTCATACTTTTACTTTCACCATAAACAATAAATGTCCTTAGGGATTATTTTGTTTGTCTACTCATTAGCCCCTAATTACCTGGAAGGGAAAGGTGCATTGTAAAGATTTGTGTATATAAAGTTTGTTTAGATACAAGAGATTGTGGCGTGCGTCGATGTTTAAGAGCCTGAAAGTTCAGATACTAAAATTACAAAAAAATAAAGCAGTCAGCGACAGCTGAACATAATTATAATACGCACACGGCTTTTGAATTGTATATTCGGAAATTAACAGACTAAAAACCATACACAATTCAAAACTTCACGGCTTTTCCATTTCCAAATTTACTTACATCAGTTAGCTTGAATTATAGACTACTCTTTAAAAAAATACTTAAGAGTCAAGTTCACGTGAGCAAAACGTTGAGGAAAAGCAAACGTATAACATACAAAAGAAATCTTTATAACTGTATAAAAATGACAACAATAGGTAAAGGCAGCGACCATGGTATTCTACGATCAGCGGGTGCGCAAGCGCAGCCGCACCTACCTGCTTTAATTCGACCGAACCGCGTACCGTTACCTCATAATAAAATGTAGTTCGTACAGTTCGCAGCAAATTACTATACTACGTTATAAGTTAATATGCTAACTTAATATATCATTATTCATTTATTATGTAAAGTAATACCTTATATTACACAAGATTTAAAAAGGTACTTTAGAACAGTAGGTAAGTTGAGATTTCAAATTAGATTATTAAATTCAATTAATATTAAATGTTAACAAGTAATTTTACGTAATAATGTTCATTATACTTAACTAATATTAGAAATATAAATTGCCTTCTGTATCTACTGTTTACTGCTTTCACTTATTTATACAGACTGCATTTACGTCGATACAGAGCTACTAACAATGTTTTGGCAAACCTATCGAGGGTGTGGGAAAATTTTGACGTGAATACCCAACTTTTTGCTCTAGTAACGGGTTCAAATAACGAATGATCAAGAATAAAGTGTTTTTTTTAGTCGCATATGTTGAGAAGTATAACTGGTACATCTGACAATGAAATACAATTTCCAAATAAAAGTAAGAGCAAAGCGTGTTTTTAACGATCTACGTTTTATTTTATATATACTTTGTTCAATCCTAAACTGGAATTCGTAAAGATGAATTACAGACTGTCTTTTACAGATGCGTGAAAATTTCGAAAAAACCGCTAATTGTGATCCCAATACGTCGCGCTTATACATACGATCAAAGATCTGTATAAGATACCAGATACGTCTCATTAGACCAGATATAACTTCATCCGGTGTTCAATTCCTTTACAAATTAAAAGCTAGTGACAAAGGAGTGACAAGTATTTAAGGTGGCGCGAACGAAATTTTAAGTAAGATTGAGAAAGGATTTAAAGGCGCCGACATGGCCGTGGCGACGATATGAGTTCTATTAATAGTATTTTGAGTTAGTGTTATGTGGAAGACTATGGAAATTTCAATAAATCGACCAAATCGCCGATGATAAATTGTTTGTTTTTATCTCTAATTCTACTTTCTATAAACAGAATATGTGCACGGCTAATCGATTTCGAGCGTTATATAGGCGTAAGGAGTATCAAAAGTCTGTCTAAGTAAGGTCACACCATCACTGGAAAGGACGTTAAGGTCAGTACACCTTACGGACTCTGTCCGTGTCTCAGATCAACAGAGCATCATTGATTAATTAATGTCAAGTCTGTTATAATATTATTTTTCTATAACATTCACTCGTGTATTCGTCTATGTATTTCGTATCAAGTTCTAAAAGTCTAATTTGTATTTTTACATTATTAATCCATGATATTTTTGAAAAGTTATAACGTTTATTTAATTTGGCTGTTGATCGCTGGAGCGCGCTGGAAATAGATGTGTCAAAATAGCGACCTCCGCAGAGTATTTGTAGCTTTTTGTTGAGACGATAAATAATTTATCATAACTATAAGAAACTGTTCTATTTTGAAAGAACAAACGTGGAACTAAAGGCATTATTATATACTAATTTTAATACACTTATGCACTAATATGAAGAACAATCATTCAAATGTCGATTTTGTTTCTATAAATTACTTATCTCGATTTCTTAAGAATATAAATTAAAAAAAAGTTATATATACAACACAAACAATCAATAAACCGTTCGGAAATAAATGAAGTCTATGTTTAATCTAAATCCCGTACTCCATCAACGAAATACTAAAATAACGTAATCTCATTTTTACATATGTTTATTACATTCATGACTCATAACCCCACATTTGATCTCTGGTTTGTTCCACAATTTTATACGTTTATACTCATTTGTGAAAATTTTCTAAACAAAACTTATGTACGTAAGCAGTTAAAGTTTGCTATACGACTTGCTAAAAGTAGACAAGCGGTCGTAAACATAAAATCATTGTTTGAAACACGTCAAATATTCGTGTTGCTAAACAACGTATTATGAACGATATGAATTCAAAATACCTTTAATAAAAGTTAAAGGTTACCATCAACGTCACAATCGTAATGTTAATTTGAAAAACGAATCTATTGAGCTTTTATAAGGGTGATATAGATACATCATTAGATATATATTTCGGTTCTGATATCAATTTTGTTATGAGATCTTTACCATTTAGTCACAACGGCCTGCAACACATATCTAAGCTCCTTGATCTTGCTGAAGTCCATGGGCGCGGGTGATCAGTTACTACTAGATGCGCCGTATTCTTGTTTGCATCCATATACTATAAAAAACTGGTCGATATTAATCTAGGTCTTTTTATAGTCAAACCGCTTTTTTTTACAAGATCTGTGTTATAAACATAACTAATTACACAATATCACCTTTTTGTTAACTTTTGCAAACCAACGATCAATATTTAACGGCACATGATAGCGTTAAATTTAGTTAGTTTTTATTATATTAAAATAAACTAATGATTATATTACTTTTATGTATTCGTAACAGAAGCGTATTATAATGTATAAATTCTACTGAAATATGTGTCTCCTATAATACATAAAAATACTATGTTCAATCTTTGATTTGTCTATTTGTGCAATATTTCTAAATAGGAGTCCGATGTTTTCGATTTTTTAAATACATGTGAAGTCATAAACGATACCTATAAAAATAATCAAATTTTGAGTCCATCTGCTTGTCTAGTTGTTACGCTTTATCTCTGAATCGGCTAGACTAATTTTAACGGACCTTCAGTGGCTCATGATACAGAATATAGAATTCTGCTGACACCAAAATTATTTTATAGCAAAACTAAAGCTAAAGTTAATACTAAAAGTTTTATGCAATATTAAAGTTGTAAATTACGTAACAGAAATTATAAATAAAAACTATTCTTAATTACAAAAATAATTTTCAGGTATATTTCCGCTTAACTCAATTCACAACTGACTTATCCTGTGACTCATATTATAGACATTTATCAATGCAATATAGGCTATATTCAAATTTCAGCGTTCCTGCTCTGGAATAAAGATTATTTATTAAAAATAAGCTCCATTCACTTATGAATGAATTAAGCAGGTTCTGATGGCGTGTGAAATGTAAATCAATCTGTATTTAGTTTCTTTGTTACATTTTCGTAAGTGCAATTCATGGGTTCTCTGAATGATCTCAATTTATATCTGGTAACACTCAAGATTACTAAGAGTTGAGTGTTTATTCGTTGAAAGAAATAAGGACTCGAGGAGAGATTTAAAAGATTTTATTGGGTTATTGTTATGTTTAAAGGAAACCCTAAAGGATATTGTATTTAATATATATGTATACATATACCTCCACTCGTAAGGTCCTAGCAAAAATAGACAGTGATTATACTCTTTTCTATGTAAGTATATCCTTTTTTTGCTATCTCCGGACAAATCGGAACAAATACTAAACCTTAGACGTATAAAATTAAAATATTGCAATTTATTACTTTTTGAATTTAGTTTTATTTAACAATTAAACATTTCATTATGTATTAAAAAGTATAATACTTTTAGGAACAGGAATACCAAGGTCTACAATCAGAATCAGAGGAAACAACGGGGCTACAGTTATTACGAGCATATTTTAGTGCTGGATGGGTTCCCTTGATATAAAAATTAAGATAAGGACTCATTAAACATGCAGAGGCATTCAATGGGCCCAGATGAGTATGCCAAGGTCAGCAATAACTTGATAAAAATCACATGATTATTGTAATCCACAATAAATGACTAAGTATTATAATAATTGTTTCATGAAGTTGATTAACATTTCAATGAAAAAGCCTTGTTATTATTTAGCTTTGTGATGAAAATACAAATCGTAGGAGAGATAATAGTAAAATCTATCTATATAAAGACAAATATTTAAAATGCAATGGAAAGCAATATTTCTTAGCTTTTAATAACTATTGTTATGGTCAGTTAAACAACAAGACTTCTGAAAATTTAAATAAATAGAAATGTTCTATAGAAACACTAGGTAATTTTCCGTAAAGACAACTCTTCGATTGATCAGCATTGATATTTATTATACAATTCATACCAAATCAGTGTAGACTGTAGAGGCTATTATGAGACAACATAAAGCGCACAGAATCTTAATTGGCTACTTTTTGCTTATGCTCATACAATTATAAGTCATGGTTCGCAGAAAAAGACTTAGTTTTTTTATTTAAAGACACATTCCTGTTAGATTATTAATTTTGAATACTAATCTTTACTTTATTTTAATAACAATATACGGTGTACCAAATATCGCCTCAGTGGTGCTATAGTAATATACATTGCGTTAAGAAATTATTTCAGACGGATCTTATTTTCTTGCCCAAAAAACAGTGACGAGTAAAACACAAAAAAAGGTCTACTCTATGCTTTGTTGAGGGACCACGGGACTAAATTAAATAATAAACATATTTTGTCATAATTATCATTTCTGCGAAAACATCTAATATAGACTCACAAAGTTTTACGTTCGTAGAATCGTCAAGTATTCAAAGAAACTCGTAAAATATATTCACAATATGCCATTACTAAACACCATCAAACTGTCAACTAAGACATCGGTTTTAAATTTTGGATCCAATTTGAAAGTATTTTTTATAATTTTGAATAACTTACAATACAACTGAAAATACAATTTTGTATAAATTATTTTTAGTGTAAAAGGAACCCAACAGAGTCAAAAATTTGCAAAAAGATCCTGACAGAAAGAACTTCATGAGATTTCATGATTTTATGCGGAACTCTAATCATTTTCCTTAAATAAAATCTAAAACGAAGGAGATATGTACACTAAAATATATAAATAAACAAAGGTAAAATATTTTTATTTGAAAATCTAGAAAAATATGTATGAAGATCTGCTATACTCATATATTTAAATACTGGGCACTGTCAGATATTTTCAAATATAAATTTAAACTACAAGTCATTAATTCATTCAAAACAGCAATTATTCATTTATACATTATTCAATAATGGTGTTTGTCTCTGACGTCCTAGGATACTGTATAATTTTATTACGGAACATCTTATACAAATAAGATATATTATATATCTTATATTGTTTTATTTTCTATATCTACCAAGCAGCTGATTATAAAAGACATATTCGATTTTGGGCGATATGGAGATTAATTTCCACTAGATAGACTGTCGCGGTCTAAATTTAGGCCGTATATGTGGCATATTTATTTATATTTTTGTGATGATTAACGGCGCTGACCTAAATTTTCTTACAGAAAAAGCTTCCAATGTTTGCGCTGACTCAACGGACAGACGAGCTTTGCATAGAAGATAATTTAAGATGTTTTTGCAATACTGTAAGCAGAGTAAATCAACGGTATTATTCTTATAAATGTGAATAAATATATCCGTATGTATAACAAATAAATAATTGATTAGGATGAAGAATACATTTTAAAACATTTTTGGCTTTACCGATGAATTTAAATTCCAATATTCTAAATACAGCTTTTGCTTAATAATGACGTCTATACTATAAAACAATACATTATTTGGCGACAATCGAAGCTAATGGTGCGACGACCTATAAAATGCGAAATAAGTAACAAAAAGTGAAATAAAATAATACTAGCAATAATAATTCGTACCCGTTACTTATGCAACAAGAGTCAACTATAAATAAACAATAACGGGAATATTTGTCATTACGCACTAGGAACTGCTTGCACCGGCCTGAATGTAAAAGCAGCAGATTAAGAACAAGATATTCTCTAAAGTAACAAATATACAGTACATGATAATATTAGTTTAGTTTTACTGTTAGACTACAAATATGTAGGCATATTCGTGCCACTTTGAGATACAATGTCTTTCGTTTGATAACTTTAATACCAACTAGTGAACTCCCGGAGTTTAAAATATGAAAGCATTTGAGTGTGTTAATTAAATTTTTATTATAAGTTACTAGTACTCTTAAGGTGATTTTAGTCTGGAATATCGAAGTTATGTAGAAAATTATATATACGAAGTCTTGAGTAAAAGTAAGGTAATCTATACGTATATAATTCTATTTTTCTAAATGCATATAAACGTAGATACATACGAAACTTATAGCAAAAACGCAAAATTAATTTATAAAAATATTTCACTGGCACACATAACTTTATAATAAACTAGCTGACCCCGCAAACGTCGTTTTGCCACATAAAAATAGGGGTTGACTGTAGATGGGTGAAAATTGGGGGTTGTATGTATTTTTAAAGGCTGTATCATAAAAAAATAGAAATTAAAAATTTTGTCTAAAAAATAAAAATAAAAAATTTGGGGTGGACTACCCCTAACAATTAGGGGGATGAAAAATAGATGTTGGCCGATTCTCATAGATACCGGATAAGCACAAAAAATTTCATCAAAATCGGTC
>JAOSYY010000007.1:5146111-5175249 GCA_025727935.1 Hebomoia glaucippe
TTCATCAAAATCGGTCAAGCCGTTTCGGAGGAGTATGGCAACGAAAACTGTGACACGAGAATTTTATATATTAGATACATTCACGTATTATATTTTAACATGATCATCGCTATTATCATCTCATACTGACGTCATTAAAGTCTAAATTACGTAGTAAAAAAAAATACGTGCAATATGTAAAATTTACAAGAGTGGAACCTTGAGACGCCGTTAGTACAATCTAAACTAGTATAGAATGTTGAATTATCGAGAAAAAGTTATAATGTAACAAGAAAAATCATAGATACTAAATAATAACTACCGATAGGAGACGTATAAGAAAGGTTAATTATAACAGTAAATACGATCAGTAAGTTTTTCCAAAGACGTTAAATACCAACATGTTCTATAAGAATAAACTACTTTTCTTTTCCTAAACAGTTAAACGTAATTCTGATAAAAAAGTTGATAGATTATGCAATAAGAAAATACTTTGAAACTGGATTGAATAACTTGTACACCATGGGAATAGATCAAATTCTCTGAACTAATCTATAAATAGGTTTAGTTTACCGACTCTTGCCTTAACTATTTCAATCTAGCTTTTGTTTTGTGATGAAGCTTCATACATGATACATGTTGAATGAATTACAATTATTAAAACAATAAATATATGTATTCCCCTAATAAAAGTATTCGTTATAATTTAATAAGCTTTTGTTAATACAGCTAAACGAAAATTTTATACGTATATAAATTAGTGCTTATGTGTATAACTATGAACACCAGCACCTAGTGGAGCTTTTTGAAACTACGGATAACAAACAAAGGATATCGGAGCTTATACTGATTATAACAGATGGCGCTATAATTAACAAATTAGTACTCCATAAGTCCGTCGTATAGATATTTATAGATGCCATGAACTTTACTAACAATATCGTTAATTTAAAGATAGACGTAATTATCATAATATTTAATTTGTTCTATTCTCTTCATCTTCTTTCTGGTTATTACTCAAATGTGTGAGATTCGACAAGATAAATCTTACACCCAATACGATATTAATCTTATAAAGATCTTTCAAGATCACTCCTTGTTTTTTGCTTTACAATATCAAGAATCTAATGGAGGGCGAGTTACGTTAGGATTGATATTAATATATCCACTTACCTGAGTAAGCAAGTAAGTTGAACATCGTTTTGATAGCGCGCTAACGCGCTTACACCCTCTACCCGCACCGTGTTTACTTTATCACGTAGGGAGTTATTGCAGCCACCACATCTTTCACGAAGTATCGATATTATGTTAGGTTGACGGAGGAACGCTACAACCTATTTATAAAAGAATTGATTTACAGAAAATAATAAAAATCATATTTTGAGTTTTATCTTTATTTATCCGATAACGGACAATCTAGACCTTAGTATTCTTTTCAAAATCAAAAATATAGCAGCTCATTTGGATACCCTTTAAAATATTGTTATAAAAAATTGTTGAAGTTCAAAAATATATTTTCAACAAAAAGTTATAATTATACCATATTAAAATAGGAGTTCTTCCTATACAAATATGTTATAATTAAAAAAAAATGCAAAACATATTTTGCTTCTTTATAAAAAATTGGATTATTGCGGGTACTACTGTTATGTCTTCTCGCCTAGGTATATTAATACTAATACTGTTAATAAATGAATAAAGAAAAGTAAAACATTTACCTTATCATTATAAGCGACTGGTATCTCATGAGTTTGGTGTGTGTACGTATCCGAAGATGATATTGGCGGCCTTGGAGGAGGTGTCGGCGCCTGCAGGGCAATCGGTAAATAATAACTATGAAAAACTAAATATCCCATAATAATTATTACTACTACATATATTTTGCAACTAAAAGAAAACTACCCAAGACAAGTCATAATATAAAGACGTAAAACATCCCAAAAAAAAAACAAAACAAAATGCAAACTAATACCACAGAATGCACAAAACAAACAACTAACACATATAGCCACGATGCAAAACAGAAACATGCAGACAAACGATGAAACTAAAGGGTAGTCTAATGTTATCCAAAACATTTACAACACCAATTATAGAGGATGATGTAATAACAGGAATTAGAGGACTTTTTTAAGTTCTACACTTAATATCCCACAGAAGAGATTGAAGCTATTAAAAAACGAAAATGCATACGGATTAAAAGTAAAACCAAAAAGCTAATAGAGATGATAGGAACACTTTTCATCATTGTATTTCTATATTATAATTGTAATTCTCAAATTACTATTATTTTAATGATAATGCAGATATTAGATAACATTAGACTTGACAAAACGACGCCGCTGTAGACCTGATCGTGGTGTATAAGCCGTCTTCTTGGCGGCAGAAGTGGCGAGAAGGGGCCGACTTGAGGGGCACGCGGGAGACGCGGGTCGATGAACGTCGTACGACGCATCACGTGGTCCACGAAGAAACGCTGTTAAGTTAGGTTAGCCCTTAGATTTTAGAGTAAACGTAATGACCCCCTATACAAAAATTACCCGAAATTGATTAAAATTCCAGACATTTGAAACACATTTTACAGCTCTTGCTAATCCACGCTCTTTTTATGAAACTATAACATAAAAACATCTTTTTGCGAGTCAACAATATACTTTTAAATATTTTATTTAATCTATAATTTAAGTCTACATAATAATAAAAATAACTTCACATGTTTGCATCATTTACATATTATTATCAATGAATAATAATTAACGGGACTAGATTTAACTAAAACTATTAAGTAAGGTAACTTTAGGTTTGTAAGTTAGTAGTTTTAGTATGCTATGTATTTATGGCAAGTAATCTGTGTTGTACCTTTCCATTTCGATCGAGTTTAGTATCCCAGCCGAGGGGTAGTTCTCTATCGGATTCACTGAACATGTTGACCAAGGCCACGAGATCTCGGTTATGCTGGTAACGCTCAAAGGAGGTTGTATCACGCCGAATCTTTGATATCATATGTTTGAGTGTGGAGTTACCGTTATACAGAGATGAGGCCTCCTGAAAATATAAATATATATTTTTTTGTTTTTAATAACTACATACTACGTAGTTCATAACTATTGCCTTATAATCAATGTCTCTTTTCGGTAAAGTAGAGCAGTGAAAGCGATATTAAAATTTGTTCATTATTTTTAAATGGAATTCGTTGCTTTGATTATATGCAATATTATTATACGGTTATATTACGTATTTATTCATATATATTACGGCACTTAAAGACGTCAATGACCTCTAGAGATAATTCGATTCGTATGGATTTACTTTTTGCTTTAGTAAAATTTGTGTCATAAGGATTAAAGTTGGCAGTTTTTTAAAAATCAATTTTCTTACAGCATTCATGTGCAGTATTGAGTAAAAGTCAGGTCTAGCGAGGAACTCAGCTGCGGGGTGCGGCGCAGGAGGAAGCAGTGGCTCGGGCCGGGAGGTAGTTGCAGCAGGTGCTGGGGGAGGAGACGAGCTCACCGCACGCTCTTCTTCGCCAAGTTGCGTTCGCGTCATTGTACGACGTATTGACTGGTACCTGGATTAGTTATATGGATGAGTCCTGGCGTAATAAACTGAACGCTACCGAAGCTTATAGTTTTTATATTCGTATCAATATCACTTCAATTGCTCTACATCTTTACTAGTTAAAACTTAAGTGAAATTTATTATTTTTTATATTACCTTCTATCTAATTGACGTCTTTGCACTTCAGGGGCGGGTGATCTTGGTGAGGTCCCGTTTGCGGCCGGACGTTGCCAAGTTGTTGTCCGATTTATGTGGTCTATATAAAACACTCTACCATGACTATCCATTCGGGCTTCCCAACCTAAAAATATTAATATTTTAATAACATTATAGTTTTATCGGATATTATGATATGGTTGATAAATGAACTTCTTACCTGGGGGTAGAGGTTCTTCACATTCGATAATACCACCAATCATATTAGCAGGAAAATCTCCAGTCAACGCCATCTGCCGTGATGCTCTTTCAGGTATAGAAGGAAGTCTTATTCCAGCCATATGTCTTAAAGGGGTAGGTGATGCAACGGCGTTATCGTTGTCATCAATATCTTCATCAGGATGTGGCCTTCTTAACACAACATCATCAGGAGGGCCAGCATGAACTATTGTAAAATGATTACTATTCATAAATTCTAAGTTCGGAGATCTTATTTCCGATGTTCTTAATTCGTTGGTAAATTCGACCATCTCGAAATTGTCGTGTATTCTATTTTCTGTGCTCTGTATAGGTGGGGGATGTAAATCGGGAGGCGGCAAAGGTCGAGGCCGTCGAGCATGATGTGTAGGAGTAGGAGGACATTGCGGCACTGTAGACCCTGCCAGAGCTGCTACTCGCGTTAAAACGCGAGGGTGTGGTCTTACTGGACTTTCCGGAGTGTCTTTAAAAAAGTTTGTCCTATGTGGGGAATGTTTAGGAGTACTATCGCAAGCGAGATTTTTCAACAAATGTCTCGGTAAACTCGAATGTTTAGGAGTTGAACTATCACATGAATATTTTCGATTCATCATTAAAGTTCCTACACTGGGCATGCCTTTACAGCCTTCTTCGATAGGAGATGTTGAATGCGATGAATTACAAGAGCTTGCACCGTTGGGACTATTGCATTCGCTTTCTCTACTAGGTCCATCGATATGCGATGAATTAAGAAAAGCTGTCATCATAGTTGGTGTATTCGCTCGACCAGAATTTTGTCTAGTCAAAGGTTTGTGACCTTTCACAGTTATTTCTTTTTCTTCAATCTGATTTCTGTTATCGTCTTCAAAATCAGCGCTATTACTTATATCATTTAAAAAAGTATTTTGGGCCTTTTCTTCAGATTTTGCATGATTTGGTGTTAAATGAAAACCATCTACTACATCCTTTTCTTTTCTAGCAAACGTTGTTGTAATATAATTATCGGGACCTATATCTTTTATAAACATTATATTTTTCCTACTTACATTAGGCGTGCCTTCAGGTACTACGTTTAATTTCTTTTCTTCAATTATTTTAGAAACTTTCAAAGACGACAATGTAGAATCACATAAACTGCCTTCAGTTTCAGGCGTCGCTAATGGAGCAACATTTTGATTTTCTTTAATATTGGTTACTGATGCTAAATGATGCTGCTTTTCCGAGTAAAATTCACCAGGTTTGAAATCATTCATATTACCTTGCAAACCAGCCGATATGGATATATTTTTATCCGTAAAGAATTGCTCGTCGGTATCAATCAATTCAAATGTAAAAGCATCTTCTGGTTTCGTTATTTTTTTAGGTTTTCTATGCCTTTGTACTGCTGGAGGTAAAGCATGCATTCTCTCTAAAGGTTTGTGTGACTGTCTAGGCGGTAAAGGCGGAACTGGCGATTTTTGTGAATCATTAAGTATATTGGCACCTTCAACGTCATATACAAATTTCATTATTTTACAAGGATTTTGTGGTGACCAGATTTTATAATATTCCGTGTCCGGCGAAGACGGGGACTCCAATCCCATATTTAAATTAGTTTTTTTCTTAACACCATTTAACGGCTGGCCGCCTCTAGTGTCGACAGGTGGTGGACATTTCTTTTTTACACCAGACGAAGTCGGTGTACAGTCTATCGTACTTTGAGATTCACTATTTACAGAAGTAGAATGTTTACTTAAATTATTAACTAGAGATTGGCTAGGATCACATTTTGTCGGTTCGAGATTCGAGGTCCCGCCCCTTTCTATCGAACTAATTGAGCATTTATTAACATCTTCGCTCAAGTGCTTGATATCTTGATTCGGAGTAACGCGTTCAATTCTAGGACTATTTTCTGAATTCATTTCGAAGCTTTCATTATTGTATGAGAAGGGCGATACATGATCGCCGCTTCTTTTCCTCGAAATGCCTTCCTTGAGCCGGTGAGGCAATTTTTTGAGGTCCACTTTAAACCGAGGAGGAAGGGAAGACGATTCCGTCACACATTCGTCATCTTCTCCATTGTAATATCGAAAACAAAGGAGCTGCTCACAATCTGAAATTTAAAAAAAAACGTATTAATTTACTTATATATAATTTTAATCTGTCTCGTTGAGCATAAATAATTACCTTCATAAGGTTGATTGGGCTCATCAAGCAGCCACATTATGTGGCCAGTGTCGCATCCGGTCGCCGGCACGAGCCTGGCGATACCGGCGCTGCGGCTTGCGGGATCTGTAAATCAATTATTAATTGACATTATTATATTCAATAATAATATTATGTTATCAGGTTCGTCAAAGGCATGAAATTCCGCACCGGAAACTACGAGATAAGTTACTAATATATTCATTTAAATTAAGTTATTAAATTAAGTTCCAATAATAAAAAAGTTAAAAAACTTCACAAGTTATTTATATCTGCTGGGTATCAGAACCGAAACAAAAAGCAAAAGGTTACGCACAGGTGCAGGAGACTTGCAAAAACAAACAATAAGATCACTTTGATGAAGAAACAGACTACGGCGAACCCTTCCATTTTTTATCTAACAAAAATCAAGGCGTAGGACGCACGGTTCGGCGCAGGCGCAATACAATTTATGCGCCAGACTTAATCGCCGGATGCGGGAGTCGCCCGCACATTTTATGCGAAATAATCGCAGCCACCGAATAGTCAGTTAATTGAAAAGACATGTCCATAAATTACAGAGGAGGCAAATTAATACTGCACTGGGCTCAAACGGGAGCGAATTAGAATTAACATATTTTGATTGGATAAATATCGAGGCATGGTTAACATCTTCCTGCAGTTGATTAAGTGTTTGGTGCGCTCGTAAATATTGTGCTCGCTGGATGTTTACGTCAAACATTTGACTTTGTTCACAAGCGCGAGGTACATAATTTATAATAATGTTATAACCTGAGGAAATGAATATGTATAATATATCGCGATAACAAATTATCCGAGCTTCTTCGGTTCCACATGCAAATAAAATATATATTATAACAAGTGCAACTTACAAATATTCCCAATTTAAAAATGTATAATGTTTAAAGTACTTTACAACCTTTGTTGTAGATTTAGTTTTATATTATGATTGATTATTCCCATTACTTTTTATAAGCAGGCGTTTGTATCTAGACGCATCGTTTGCTAGTTAAGCACGTATGTTCTGAATGTTATTTAATGATTGTCATTTCCCGCCCGCCGTGGCTTTTTGACTTAAGTTGTCATATGTATGCGTGTTTAATGTATCGGCAACAAAAAGTAACACGATAGAAATATAAGATCATGTGTAATCATAGTAAACAGCTGTAACATTTAAAATTACTTGATATAATTGTATTCATATTATTAAAAGCTTTTTAAAATAAATCATAGTTGTTTGATTCAATTTTGCAAGTTTTAATAGGTTAGAGTGATAAACATTTGATACGGCGATCTTTTAATGGACACCCACTAATTGGATGCTTTAATGCCTAAGGAATAGCAAAAAATACTATTATGTTAGCCGAGTCACGCCTCTCCAGACTAGCTGGTGATTAGTCAAGTCGGTGACGATGCTATTGACGACATGCGGTGACACAGAGGGCGTCTATTTCCGGCGGTGACGCAACATCCGAACGCTTCCGCAGGATACCGCCGGAGATACAACGAGATCAACTGATGAGCTTCCGCGGGATTTTGCGGTTAACATGAATAATGCGGTTCGTTCAAACCATAAAGTTTAAAGTTGAATGAGGAACCCATGTATATAAGAGACTTAACAGTTATAATTCATGACCATGTTCTAATTTACGGGTTCCTAAAAATATTATGTCCGCTTTAATGATCTTAAAAAAGTAACAGTTTGTTCATTTTTATTTTATTAATTACCATATCTTTCAAGTGGTTAGAATAAAAAAATTTAATCAGCATTTTGCATACGTGAGAAGTCATTAGGCATATAAAAATGATGATGTTTATTTCTTCTGTGGCAGCAACTTGTACAGTAACAATTAGTTCTTTGTAATTACAATGATTACCGTAAAATCTTTTTCACTATAACTTTGCCTATTTTTGTTATATGAAGGATTTTTGAAAAATGTACAAATGAGTGGCGCATGTAGTTGGCAAAAATAAGCTCATTTAAGTGTGAAAGATGTAATTAGAATAACAGTGTTCAATGTCCTACCTACCATTGACAGGAAGAACGTAGTTAATCGTTGCTCAACAGGACCCTCTCTTTGACGCCTACACATAGTTTTAATCTCTTTAGAGCGATGATCCGTGACAATCACTTTCGTTCAACAATATACAAAGGCATAGCTTGTTCTTCATATGTAATTAGCTAAGTATGTTTTACAAGAAAAAGTTTAACTTTCGTTAAGAAGTATTTAGAATGGTCTCTCGTTTTATTTCAGTGACTATATAATACTACAGTAGAATCCTTAGTCTAATCTGCTCTACTTTCAATTGACACGTCGCATCTGTGTTGAAAAGGAATTTATCAACAAACCACACTATTTCCAGCACTTAAGCGTATCCGCGTTGAAATAACATTTGGACGCCAGGAAATGAGAGTTTAAAGGGGTCGAGTCGATGACAGACCCCCATTAGTGTAGTGACGATTTGACAGTTTCACGACGTTGTTACAAGATGACGACGAATAGATGTGATGGGTTCACACGGCCTTCCCTCACCTATTACATAAACCGTTGATGATGGATGTACAGCAGGTAAACATTTTTATGAAGTGCTAACCCCCTCTGTTGTGAATTAGCTTAATAAGTTATACATTTGCACTATATACGGGCAATAAATTCCACCGAATGTTTTTAACGTATTGTATATAATGCGGACTGATTCCGGCGACATTTTAATGCACTTTAAAAGAGGTTTTCCTGTAACTATGTACAACCATAAAAAACAACCGTACATATTTATATTATACGGCGAAATATGCAGAATTGAAACTGTGGATTTTTGTATGTAATACGATTTTTACAAGTCTCATTGATATTGATGATGATTTTGTGAAACTTACAGGTTTTTTAAGTTTTCTGCTATCCTGCTGTTTTTCACCTGACCAAGGAGTTTTTTAGATTAAAATATATATTTTGATTAAGTGTTGAATAAAAGGGTTAACAAAAAACCATACTCCAAGTATATTAACAACAATAATAATAATAATAATAATAATAAAAAGATATCTTATACATATTCTTATAGCTGTTATAAGTTAAGCAAAAAAAAGGATATAATTAAGATTCCAATACATTAATTCACAGATTTGATTTAAATCTTTAATAACTCTTCCTTTAAACCGTCCGTTTAGAATCCCTTAATTCACTCAAGCCATTATAGGACCGGTTAATTTAACGACTACAGACCACTTAACATTCAGATCGGGTACCGGATATTCAGTGTTTAAAATGATATAACACGCATTTGTACCTTCTCAGATGTATACTTATCCATAACTAATATTTCAATTCTATTAGATAAATTTAATAATTCATCCACATTCACTTAAATTTTTTCCTTGATTAGAATATTATGTCTTATAATCTAATCTTGTTTCCCATTTATATCTAAGTAGGAGCAGTCGTTTTTTATCTTAACGTTATATTCTAGGAAACGTTATTAAGTTTAAGTTTGCCTATTTAATTACTTCCAGTCGTACGATTGCTTCTTAGAAGTCACTCTACTCTTGTACTCTTCCAAGCATCGTAGGATAGTATCTAAACGGCTATTGCTCTTAAGTGACTCATTGGTTCATCGCTATTCTAGAATAGGACGACCTCTGGGACCTGTGACACTATAATCAGATTCATTACATTTGTTTAGGCATGCATTGGCAATAATCGACGAGTGGTTATATTAATAAACGTAAAAATGCAAATTGTTACGATAAAGTTAGTCAAATTGTAAGTAAACTAGTTATACATTTCTAATTATCACATTTCACGTTCAGTGTACGTATGGACAGCATGAGTTTCAACGACTGATACTGATAGAAGTAATTAAATAAATTTGAAAATGGGTAGGTAAAATTTCAACGAAACGACCGTGAACTGTATGTATAGCATCACATTTATCAATAAATAAAAATAATTATGAGTTTAGATTAATGAAAACTTAAAAAAAAATATAAAAATGGTAGTAAATATTGTAAACCAAGAGAAAGATATTTAATACAACAAAGTTTATTATTACTTTTGTATATAACTACGTTTGAACTTACAAGTTTTGACTTCTGAGCAAGCCACAGACAAGCTGCCCTCAAGATAAGGGCTTATTATGGTAAGCGAACCACACACACTGGCCATATTCGATGTAGCTGTAGCCAAGTAAGGAACACGAAGGAATCGCCCGTTATCACCATCTAGGGCGTGGTCTGATATGGCAAGCCAATAGTACAAGCTTATTAGGCTCGGGAGAAAATGTTTTTCGATGTGCCAAAATTTCACAATACGAGAATTGAATAGAAATGTACTATTATCTCATATCTCGTTTTAAACTTTAACAATCTTTACAGCCATAACTTGTAAAATTACGTAAGCATGTCTTTAAACATATGATCTTTAAAGGGGGAAAAATAAGTAGTTTTTAAAGCAAATACGTTTAATCATTTGGCTCATATCGTGAGATCAGCTTTAAGGTAATAAAATACAGTATTTAGTTCCGGGCTAGACATATAAAGAGCAATCGAGGAAATTTTGTGGTAAATAAGTAATATTCAAAGCTTTCATAATAAATCATATAACAGTTGAGCTACACTTAAAATTGAATATTACATAATTAATATTACACAATTAAATATTTGACGTTAAATAAAATTAAAATTACCGTAAAAAGATAAACGAGCCGTTTTACGCGTTGGTGACATAATTGCATCAGCCTCTAATGAGAGCATTTAACTGTCCATTATTATTATTGCTATCAAAGCCCAAGCAATTGATAAACGTATATAACGTATAGTGCTATTGTTGAAATGGAGCGATAGCACTTACGCAACAGAATCTCATTGATAAAACGCTTGCTGTGTGAGGAGACATAATACAACTATTTAACCCCAATTATTTGAACTGATTACATTTTTTTGAGAGCTCGTCTTGTAAATTGTTACAAAAACATCATTTTTTTTATTTATACAGGAATTTTTATATTAATTAGTTAATAGAAAGAATGTTGAAAATGTCTACAACATTTGTTTTTTTTCAAATACCAAAATCGTTCTTTGTCTTATAACATAAAAATTAAGACAATGACTATGATTCGACTTTCTATCGCGAATGCCGCCCGTGATCTAATTACCATAACAGATATCGACGATTGTTCAGCGCGTGCGGCTTCTTGATCTCCAAGCGTGGTGGGGGTGCCATTCATAGACCACCGCCCGCGCACCTTGCCTGTTTACAACATTTCATAATACCTCGTCTGTTACAGTACTTGTTTCTTACTGATTCTTGTCAAAAGAGGGCCTAATGTGAAGTCTTTTTATCGACTATATTATTTTTCTTGGATAAGAATTAATCATGAAAAATAGCAACACTAATATATAAAAGATATATTTATAATAGGTTACAAAGTATGACTGTACTATCTCAATATTAGACTTTAGTCTTAATAAATATTTAAACAAATTATAAAAATTAAACATTTATTGATTAACATCACCTACCCTTTTTAAGAGATTCCTATTTGCAGACTATGTTTTGGTTTTTCACATCTTTGGTTATGTCGAGGAAAGAACCTCATTCGAAGAAGTAGCTTAAGGTGATTTAGTACTTGTATTGTTTGGTTATACATTCTACCCACTACTTCCACTCAACTATACGAACAGGTACGACGTTACATTAAACAGATTAGGTAATAACGTAAACGGTATGGTAAATTGTGCAAGTATTCATATTTGCGGACACCTACATCCGACGACCGGTTGGTTTAGGCACCAACGGCACATTTGAGTACAAATGTAAAAAAAATTACAAGTCAAGGAAAACCTGGGCATTAGCATATTTTCTCAATGCTGGTACTACTTGGAGTATTTTTATTGAACATCTTTTGAAATAATAAAATGTCACTAACGGTATTTTCGAGCCGATAGTTTAAAATTATTTTACGGATACCGACCATAGCACCTACGATGGCTTTGAATTGTGGGTGTTTTATATTTCACTGCGGAAATCACTTAGTATAATAATAGGCATTAGCTAGTAAACGATAAGTCAAAGATATTCTAATAAAAGAATAAGTCACTTGAGTGGTATTTTGAATTAATACAATGTACTTTTATAGCAGCGTTATCTCACGAGCTTTAGAAAGCTCGTTGTCATTTATATTGAGAATTATAATGTGTATATGTGCTCGTAGACATAAAACAACAAGATTTTTGTAGTATACCCACTTTTAATAAAATGTATGCAAGCTGTGTATTAAATTAGTAACTGCTAAACTTTAAGTTTATAGAAAACTTTAGGTAGTACTTTAGGTTCAGCTAATGAAAAAATGAATAATAAATATCATAAAATCAAGAATATTTCTATTTGGCCGAGAATGACGGAGGATTTTTCAATGAACTAATTCGCCATATAAAACATCTGGAGGTGTAGGTACGTAGGTTTGATTATGCTCGATTATAGTAACTCTTATCTCGAATTATCACTTTGATTGCGTTTACTGAATTATTTATAGATTAATGTTTGGTAATGATATGAGAGCGACTTTGTTCAATACATGACCACACCCACAGAAAATGATATAAATTCAATAAGAATATCCTTAAAAAATAAACAAGCATCCGTAACAAGAAATAGGACTGAGATGTGTTATTGAATATATCCCGAAATTTTTTTTGTTTGATGATATGAAGTGATTATTTTATTATTTCACTATATCTTTACACAAACCAAAGGCTTGTTGGAACACAAGCATTTATTTATACGCATAACTTATAAGGCGGGATCGCAAATATAACAAACATAAAAATATAATGATAATTTACTTCGAAGAATACTACGTTCCAATAAAATTATTTCAGTCCAAGACTTTAATGAACACTACTGATGTGCACACAAAGTTAAGTTTTACAAAAATGTGACGAGCTAAATGATTATTATAAGTATTAAACGAAACAAAACATTAAACTAAAATAAAACATACAGTGAAAATTTACAAGTTCCTTACAATAACCAAACGTTACTGCTTCCACGTAGTGAAGTCGTCCATCAAGCAAGTTGTTTCTCACGAATATTATCGTATGATCTGCGGCTATTTCTGTTCCCCTATGACGTACTTATCGATGTTATATTGAAATTTTGCACTGTACAAAACACTTGACCTAGGTGCATAAGCATACCACGGTTAATTCGCAATAGTTCCAGGATATACCAGATAATAATCAATATTTGCACACTACTGACGTTAATGCTCACGAATATTCCCATTCATGCTTACAATTTTAACAAGATAGTAAGAAAAATGTGTATCATTCGATAAAAATTCAACAAGCGTTCGCGGCTATGTGCTAATACTATGCATACAGAATCAGGATTCCGCGAGCGGTATGCAAAAGAATAACTATGATCAGACAAGAACCGGGACGAACGACCTCAACCGCTGCGGAATGAATACAGAACACCAAAAACTTCAGTTTGAGTTTCATGACCCCAGTACTCGTATATGACAATTTCCTAAACAGACTGCAATATACTCGTATACTGTGATATATAAAAGAATTTCATTACCATGCAACTTGGCAAAAGCAGAAATAACATTGAAATTAAAAGAAATTCAAATTTAAATTTCGTATAAATCATGAAGGGCACTTTTAATTACGTTCTCGTAACATATAATAACATAATTGAGGTTTCCGTCAGAATTGTACCTAATTTAATTAATTTTTATACAATAGTGAAAGAGAATTCAAATATATATTAATAGCCCGATTGGTATCTATCTATAAGTAATTAAATAGAAAATTCATAAAAACAGTCCTATGTTTCATCTTTTAAATATATTGAAGTGGTTCTGTACTCAAAGTTGGATTACATGAAGATTGAATTCTTGCACGTACTTCCTGCTTTTGTCAAAATATTAGAATTACGTAGTACTAAGCAATTTAATAGAATTAGTTCAAAATTACATTGCATAGCATAATTAACGAAGAAACAAAATGCCAAGGGTCATTTGTAAGAATTTCCGTGTCGTTTATATTCCTATGGTTCGCGGTTCTCACGGATAGAACATTCGAGACAATCAGTTATTTTAGTGCACAGCAGAATTTTCGTGAGAATTAGTTCTGTATCAGCAAACAATGGTTGCGCAAAAAATTCGCTGTTTGCAATATGTATTCGGACAATTCTTTTCAATAACTCCTTTATTTTTATCATAACATTTCGTGCTAATGATGAAGCAAGAGACCATTTTAAAATTGAAATTTTTGTTGTGAGAACATTTTAAGCAATCTTATCCACAACAGGAGTTATTGTATTTAAATTGTTTTAGTCGAAATTGTCTCAGGTCCTAAATCATTAAAGACATTGAAAATATTTTTTGGTTTTGTTTCTTTTCTTATAGCCGTAAGATTATTAATTAGAAAAAAATAAACTTAATGGCAATCTGACGCATTCAATAAACCTTTAGACTACCTTGAAAACTGGTTGATTGGTAACTCAAACAAAAAAAATATATACAGCAAAGTTGTTCGTTTGCAGTATTGAATTTTCGACTCCAGCTTAATGTTTAAATGTAGAATAAATGACATGAAATATGAAAACTGAGACAAGTTGAATATTATTCTCCAGCTTTATCGAAATCCAAGTTTGTTCCCATATATTCCAAACTCAGAAAGTAAGTTCTGTACACCGCCAAAATATATCATTTCTTTGAGATAAAACAAACAGTATTTATTATATTGACTCATCTGCCAGGGATGCAATAAGAAACTTAAGCTTTAGTTTCATATTCTATTGTGGTCTGATAAGTAGAGCGTTGAGTTCTCACATGATAAGCGTCGTTGTCTACGTAGGGAAACTGATTTATCTTTGCACGATTCATTTCCGTTCAGCTCATGCAATCGCGTGAAAACCATGTGACAATTTATCAAGTTTGTACTTATAAAATTGCTCTCATTAGTGTCAATAAAATGCAATTCAGGAACTGCAATATTCGTTTGTCTTTTTTATTAATTCCAGTTTTATTAATAGGCGTGAAATCTTGAAAAATGGTGAAGGAAAATATTTAATTAAGAATTAATAAAGTACTATATACTTCACAGCCAAATGTCGTAAATTATATGTTCAAATAAAAAAATCGGCTTACATCTGCAAACATGCTATGTTGTAAATCTGTCACATTTAGGCCTTCGTGACTGGCGACTGAGCCGGGGTAATGCATCGAATTACAGAAACCTTATACGAACTTATATTGAAATATCCTCTTAGGTGAGTTGGCAGCATATATAATATATAATTCACTGATTGTTATATTCGAATACAACATTTATTGTTTCATTTATTTTGTAGTTTTTCGATAGTGTACTGCAAACGCTCACTACAAATAGTCATAATACGAGGAGGGATAAAAAAGTATAATAGTTAGAATGGAAATTGGCCTCAATATTTTGGAACTCAGAAAGGATATTGTTGTTTGATTACCTGGAGCGTAGAACCACTATTACAGGCCAATATTATGCAGCTAAAATTGTCAAAATGAGGAAGCCATCAAAGAGAAAAAGAGAGGGAGCCTTCGAAGAGGTATGCTGTTTCATCACGACATTGCACCCGCGCACAGGTCGGCAGTTGTGATGGCTGCCATCCAGCAAGCTGGCTTCGAATTGGTTTATTCACTTGATCTGGCGCCTAGCGAATTTTATTTGTTCCCCAAATTGAAAGGCGAAACAGGTACGAAGACGATAAAGGGGTGATGGATGCCTTGCAGAGCTTTTTTCAGGACCAAGGCACAACTTGTTTTTTTCAAAGGGAGTGACGCCTTGCAAAAGCGCCGGACTCGGTGTGTAGACAGACTCGAAGACTACTTAGAAAAATAAATTATTAAGTTATCAATAGTCATTATTATCTCATTCTTAATACTTTTTGATCCCTCCTCATATACCTAATCTAAATATAAGGCTTGATTTGTCTTATAGAACTATCAACAATTTTTTTTAAATCAATTGTTACTTATTCTGATAAGCATAAAAATAGCTATCCAATAATTTCTTAACCAGCCAGCAACTATTTTCTAGTCGAAGAAAAACTGTCTACAGCATAGTAATAAAAGATCGATATGTTTAAAATAGGCAGTTGCCCAAGGACGTACAGATCGCAATACAAACGAGGTTATGAATTACATAGCGGGGGCGGAAGTCAAGTGCCGGTTGGCCGACGTGGTCAATTGTTGACGTGCCAAGGTTGATCATTGATTTAGCTTCATCCGAGGGACAAAATAACGGAATTTGTACTAGTTAATGGCGTCGAGGATTAGGAATTAACGTGGATGACATTGTCCATTTCATAATTTTGCGTCGAATTTTCATTAACAGATATATATTAAAAGTAGATCATGCGTTGAACTGTACGTTCTACAACAGACATCGAGGCATAATTTGGCACGTCGCATCGTCACATCCGCCCTCATTGGTTGCGCAAACGCGGCCTATAGGCATTGTATGCAAAGCGCTTGTCCACCGAATAACGAAACCACTTATGGTCCGATAACTGTTCTTGAAAAAAAATTATAATACACATAGCGGTGAAATTTTTAGAATATTCAGTCAAATTTTTTTCATTATTGAGGTATACGATTGTTCACATGTGGTTTAATACTCATTATTCAAGCTTTTAATGTTGCTGCTATGTTTTAAAAATTCTGTCACAAGAACAATATTTATTACGTAACATTACAGTATATTTAATCATATTGAATTACAGGCAAATGCCTATGTTCTAGACTAAGTTAACAAGGCTATTTCCATACAGATTTTCAATCCTAGTGACGTATATTTAGCAGCAGCAATATTAACAATATCGGTATTGTTCGTATTATATAATAACAAAATTGCTCAAACTACTAATAACGAATGCTTTAACAAAAACTATACAAAAATGTAAAAATCGCATACAAGCCAACAAACGTTGTTTACTGAAGACTCAACAAACACGGCAGCCCTTTGAAAGCACGTACGACGCACCGCTCAGGACATATCAACAGGACCGGAAGGATTTTTAGCCTCGTTCATAATATCTTTACTTATTACTATGACAGGATTCTACAATTTTTATGTAAATATCCTATTCTGACAAGTAACATTTCAGTTTCTCGAGCTGACGATAATTTTAGCATCAAGCTATTAAAATCTTTAAACTCATTTATATGAGATATAAATGTCCTTTTTTACGAAGATACCCTCGCCAGGAATTTGAAAATACTTCAATAAATATCATCTTGGTATGACGCGAACCCGAGGAGTTGGTTCATGTGAAACAAATCCTGACCGGCACCGGACATCCGTCTTTGTCGATATTCCCGTTCTACATCAAAGGCACACAACCCAATTCGAATAGATTTCGACCTTAAATTTAGTAACGCAAAGATGAAATTAGCGCAATTGATATGGGAGCTCGTAAAACTGCCCTAATACCTCACTTGAGAGAAGATTAAATTGTAGTGGACAACACAATAGCGGATGCGGAAACACCTAGTACTATTACAAAATAGCGAATCAACAATGTATTTCATGTTACGTATTAATCTAATTCATTAACAGAAATAATTTTGCGGAAATTCGGCATGTTCATCAAATTTTCAATACATATTTGTTACTAATCGCCCTTGCTTTTCAAATATTTCTAAAAAGTATAGGTAATAAAAATGAAACTAAAGTAAAATAGATAGTGCATATCCTGGAAAGTCAGTTCAGAAAATTCAAGTCTAAGCTTAACTAATGCTAACGGATGTGTAGCCGTGGGAATGTGAAATAGATATAAAGATGTATTTCAAACTCTATAGATTTTAATATTGTACCAGCGTAGAAGCAAGACTACAATATTACATCATAGAGCAAATATCTCCGCATACATGTGATTTTTAGTTATTTTATGATCGAACATGCTTTTTAAACTTTTGTTACAAATATCGAAGATGTTGAGATAAATTTAAAGATACCACAATCATAAAAATAATATGGCTAATTTTTCTTTTTTATATAAGGTCTTATATGTTCTCTACCTAAATATCAACAAAATAGCAATTCTATGTAATTATGATTCACTATGACCTAGCGCTACATACAAGAATTTACCTGAGACAAATTAATACATAAATTCAATTTCGCAGCACAGAAATAGAACACTATATTAAACATGTCACATGATGCGTTGAAGTGTGGACAATCGTGTAACGTAGGCGTCGCCCACTACTGTGCCTCATCTTCTTAAAACTATAATATTTACATATTTATAGGAGCTCTAAAGGTATGAATAATATTTCTCTTATGACGTCAGAATTGTAATCAATATGTTTATTGTATAAGAATCATTGGCCTTCATCGAGGTCATATAGAGCGGACGTGGATGGTCGTAAAATAAAAACGAATTGCAGCCGCAAAAGACAAACAGACAGACGTCCATAATATATGGCGAGACGATTGATGGCCGATAGCTTCTCCGTCAGCACGTCGGCATCCGGCACTCAAGGTGACACAGCACATCCTTGCAGATCCGGTCTATAATGGCAAAATTATATTATCTTACTCCTGGAATTTTTCTCTGACTTTAATATAAACAACGCCAATTAACAAAAGCATATGTGGTACATATTCCAACTTTATGTTATATCTCAGCAACGATACGGATAGTACTAATACTTTCAATATCACCGAAATGGCCAATATGAATACCATATTGAATAATAATATAAAGAATACTCTTACTCATCTCATGTAAGGAAAAATACTATTAATTTTACAAGTCACTTCGTAACTGCACTCGATGCTGACATGACAGCATCTCCCACGATGCAAGCCATAAATTAAAGGAAATTGTTAGACACTTATTAATATTAAATTGTATTACTTTCATTAAGTTAATCCGATTTATCAATAAATTTACTTGTATGTAATTACAATAGTTTTATGAATTAAATTAAAATATTAATATGTCGCCATCGTTCAATATGGATTCTGAAATAAGCCTCCTTCGAATCTAATCCGGTATTTAATGATTATGTACCGGTTAAGCAACGCGTTGTTAACAGGAAAGCGGATTGTCGTCTCTTACGCGGTGGGCTGTTAAATTAAATTAGAGCACACCACCGGCATGCGCCCGCGCAGTTCGACGACCGTCGCCCACAATTCGTGTTTATTGATCTCGTTCAGATCGATCCTTCGTGATTGATAAACATAATAGTGGGTGTGACATTGTGTCGTGTGTCCAACGCGTCTGAAGAATGCTGCGGTTGTGTAAATTCCGTATACAACAATTACCACCTACGCTTTAATGTAAATCACACGAATAGTCTATTCGATGTGCATTCTCCGCGTAATTTTTTATACGAACAAGTGAAGGTTTTTCAGAGCTGCGAATAAGGTCCTATCGTGTATACGTGGAAAATAGAAAAGGCATAAACTAATAAGATTGCTCAATAATAACTCTTTAAATCACATTACAAAGTATGACGGAAACCGGGAAGTGTACACTGCTAGTTACGTAAACATTATATTTTCTCGTCGACATTGACGTCCGTGAATGGAGTTTTTGTCGACGAATATAATAATAGCCAGTAATAAATCGTACTGGCATTGAATTCTTTAAATAGTGGCTTAAGTTTTCATAATTATTTATTTATGAATATACATGACAATTGTACCAAATTTTTAGTACAACATGCATATTTTCCTGAAAATTTATACTATTTCACTAATATGTATAGTTTATTTGCTGTACTATGATGATCTACGAGGTAAATCTTCTTTTTCTTTATTATGTTCTTGCTGCAACTACTCTATGTTTTCGTTAGATGTAATTGTATATTAGTTACCTAAGAGATACAGAAATAAGAGCACTGACGCGACCGCCTCCGTTCCAAGTACTACAACAGCTATAGAACATTCAAGGTATAAGATGGCTACTTTACATAAATTAATACTATAATGAATAGAGTAAATACCTAGTTCCAACCGGAAATGTATCGTAAGATATTAGAATGTGTTATTTGCCTTTATATAATCCAATAAGGAATTACAACCAACATAAAGTAGAAGCTCAATAATTTCCACATTAATAGATCCATAAATGAAACGATCAATAAATAGTTATCAAAACTAGTTTTGAAACAGGAAAATCTATCAAAATATTATTAATCTCGACGTCACAAACGCAAAAAGCGAAGTATGTTTTCAGCTTTTAAAATTAATACTTTCATTTCTACAATATTAAGTTTGAAATCGCTAATACATATGTTGTAAGCGTACTTATATCGAAGTAAATTAATATTATTTAAACGCTTATTTTGCATTAAAACGCGGTAGTATAATAAAATATACCTATTATATCTTTGATACAACACTTTCTGATACGAAGTTTCAAAACATTAAAATAAACTATCTATATTGAACATACATGTTTAAAGTTGTTTTAAGCATGTAATACGTGTCATTACCACATGTCACTATTTATAATATTTAAATATAGAAATACTTAACATTAATAAGTTTTTCTATAGAAAATGCTATAGCATAGTGTGACAAAAGATGGCGATTGCAACACTAAAACTATGAAAGGTATTCACCCACGGACGAGACAAATAAATTCCCAATCGATGAAGTCATCTCGTAAGGAAAGCACCATGGCACTACTGATGGTCTTGGTTTGGCTGAAAGTGTGTTTATAGCATCCGTCTTCCTGCCGTAGTGCGACGAAAATACCGTTACGCCCGCACAACGAAACTCCATTGATTTACATACGCAAATCATGACGAATTGCCCGCATTGCACGCCCCAAATGTACATACATCACTCTTTGATATCGACCAATTTACCAAATGCATTTCTCTATGCATAACATGAAATCATAAATATTTTATTATCTATAATAGCTAAGTTGGAGTAATACTTTATTGGTTTTAGAATACGAATTAAATATTTTATGGACAGACAAAAATTTGCTAATTGAAATATTTTTTTTGGTTGTGAAGGAAATATTTTTTATAAACTTATCGCAAATTATCGTGACAGATGTCTTGTGTGAAAATATTATACATTCTAAACATAATCAAGTTTGAACATACAAAGCCTGAATACCATTAAATCCAATTCATTATGTAGAGTACGAAGATTGAGAGTAACTAAATGCTGATGTAAGCTCTTCCGTTTCTTATGATATTGTCTCGTGAAAGTCAACATTATTCATCGGAACCTGAAGAAATATAATTTCTACTCAACACGTTAATCACGAGGTCGACTGTACATTAGGAGCGATTTCTAACACTTCCAAATATGCACATAACAGTTATAGATGAAATGATAGAGGAAATGGACAAAACAAAGTAATGCCGCATGGTCAACCTTAAAAAAATTACACTCGTTAGTGCATCCGGTGAATTACGACTGCGCGTGATCTTTTTGCCACGAGCTCGATTGTAAAAAGATACTGATCGCACATCCAGCATAGCACAGCTACGGATAATATCCTGCCTCGTCGCGCGGAGGGAGGATGCAATCCATGAATGGTCTTAACGAACTCGACGACCTTGGGCCGACCAGCGCAGCGTCCCGCCGTGTCCCATACCGCGACTAGCCGATACAAATTATGCATGTCACAATTCACCAAAGGCCCAAAGTCATTAAAAATCCAATTATAGACTGCTATAAATTGTAAAAACCACAATTTAAGAGGAAATCAAATTGGTTTCATTAATAACTGTCTTACAACTGTGGCAATTAATTTTTCACGGGAATAAAATAGAAACAAACTTATCGATCATCTATTGCGTAGTAGAGCAAGTAGATAGTTACCACAACAGGAAACATTTGAGCTCTTGCATTATACAAATACAAACACGTAGAATTCCATATGCGGTAAACATCTCATTCACGAGCCTTTGATTGAGTTTGAATGAGTGACGTGCTCAGCGTATAGAATTCACCTCGTAACAGGAAGTAGAACGAGTCCAACTATATCAAGGACGATAATTTTGATAATTTAATGCAATTCGTTGGTACCACGTACCTAGAACTTTCTCTTTTTATTAAATCACTGGAAAGCACTACCACTACCGCGTCACTCCTAAGAACATTTCTTTTTGTTACATCCAAAACGAAATGTGTTTGTTCTAGATTTGAAGTACGTGATGTACCAAAATTTACATAAAAATTTGTACCACGATCAATTATACCGAAGCTATATTTCTCATAAGTTTTCATTATATTTCTAATATCTCTTTGACAACCAATTACATAACGATATGGCTCAAAGAGTATATATAAAAAGGATTTATTACAATTCGCCTTACATTGGAGCGTGTGGAAATAGCAGTCCATCATATCCACCCACTCCATAGGATACAAATTGTATGGGCATCCGTGGAATTGGACGGTATATTATCATGTAAATTGATGTTGCGACCTTGAGCGGGAGATCGACACGCTAACCCAATTCACGACGTGGACGCACATTAGTTTTTAAGATTAGTTCTTATTCTATAACTATAAATGCTAGGAACAGAGAATATTCCTCAAGCATGTTATGGAAATTCAAATAATCTCTACAGTTTTGTATAAAACAGTATTACAATTCATGTAACGAATTTTACAAAATATTACAAGGAACTCTGACCAAATCATTTCTTCTTTTCCCTCTAGAGTAATTCTCTCCACCCAGAGCAAATAAAATAAAACAATAGTACAAATGAATTAAGTAAATACAGTTACGGAAAGAAATAAAAATAACTATAAATAGAAAAAGTTCACAAAATGCAAGAACATTCTCGTTACTGACATTTCCATCTTAAAACTCGTTTCTCCAATATACATTTACAATAAGCAACGTTACCAGAGGTCCATAAACATCTTCCGTTCATTTATGTGACGCTCCATTACTCTGAACACCGTGGTCACCTCAAGATTTTATTTTTATTGTCACTACGCATCCGGGAGATTCTTTAATCTTTTTACATGAGCTTTATATATGATTTTAAAGTATTAAATAAATTTTTGTCAAATAAATAACTATAATACATAATAAATTTATTCAATTGAATCATTCGTGCGTTTAGAATAAATTTCTTTTAGGATCTTTGCATTTATTTAAAAATCAACAAGTGTGACCCGTTCTCAGGCAAAAGCCGGAACATACGGAAACCGTCACGCTACAAATATTCAAAGAAATAAAATATAAAGCTAAATGAATGCACTGTTAGTAGCTACTATTTAAATTACACAAACTGCAATCAAATTTTAGTGTGAATAATTTAAATATGAATGCGAAAAAATGGGGTCAAATCGTGATCTATGATTGACTACAGCGCTTGAAGCGACCTCACTATCCAAGCACGAATTCCGTTTACTGCACTCCAATGAAATGCCACAGACATTATCGTTTTGTGTCAGTTAAATTACCATCCGAGATCCGTGAACGGGTGTCGACCTGAATTTACGACAACTTCTATGCAGTTTGGCCGTTAGAACAGAATTTAGTAATTAAGACATACTCATCAACGCGGTTCGGCATCCTGAAGGCAAAATAAGATGCTAAGGGTTGCAGCCTTCCTGACGCTCGAACAATGCCTCATTATAGCACTGTGTTACCAATAACTAAACTAAGGAAGTCGATATCTATTCGCAAAGCACAATAGGTGAGCGACATCCGAACCTCATTACTGCGCTCGTTTCCGCTTGTGATTTACACGCGAGCCGGTTTATTGAGCTGTCCACGGGCTATTATGAAGTATTCCACTAAATCCTAGCACTAATTATGCATGATAATTAAAATATTTAATTTTGAGATCTGAAATTAATAAGCTTTCCTTATGGGTAATATTTTTTAAATTTCGATCAGAATTACGATGGAAGCACCAAAAAGAATTATTTATTGGCTATGTACAAAAACGTTTTATAATTATGAATAACTAAGATAGAAATATAGGGATATCGTAAGCTCACTTGTTTAACTACTATCGACGTGTAAACACGGACGGCCTTGACGTGAATGTTCTGCGGATGTTCTACGATTTGACGAATGATGTGGACGCTAAACTTATATTTTAGTACAATTCAATGCGAATAATCTGAATTGATTGATTGCGCTATAAACAAAATGTTTTTTAGAAAATAGTTAAACGTATTTATTATAGATCGTAAAAACAGAACCTATTTACAAAATATAATAAAATAAAAATTGTGTACATATTTAAAAAACCTACAAGATTTTACCGAAATTCTGTTACAAACTTATTACTCTCTCAAATTAAATATATAAGGTTTTTGAAAGTTTATTCCTGAACTTTCAAAATGATTATATAGGTATTTAATTTTTTGTATGTTGTCTTAAAAGAAATAGATACATATTGAATGTAATATTAGATTCTTTGAGTAAAATATAGGTCTTTGTTTTAGGTCAGGACAGGCCAAACTAGGGTCGCTCAATGGTTAGAATCTCTAACGCGCATGCCTCTTACCTTACATAACTTCCGATGAAAATATTTACAAAATTAGATTTCATTGAAATATGTTTAAAAAACAACATTAATTTTCGATAGTAGTTCTAACAAGCCATTCATATATTACAGAAAATCAGGAATAACTCCACTCCTTAGCACAACAATATTAAACACCTAGGTTAAGTCGATACTAACCACATAGATATTGTGTAGAAAACTATTTGAACAGTATCAAATACAATATCCACAACAAAATAAATAAAACGTGAGGATATAGCACTATAGCTACGCGCAAGATCCGTAAGGGCAACTCAAGACACAAACTGTGTAAATACTAAATATTGTGTTCTGTTACGTGCAAACATTGAGTTATCTCGGCGGGTTTATCTGTGAACCTCCTCCGCATGGTGGCATAAGAGAAGAGCGTGTTCAATGCGACAAACATTTGTCAAGTAAATATTAGCCTGCAGAGCCCACACCAGGCCGTTCTTTAAAAGTTTCCTCCACTGCGTAATCATGCAGTGAACAGTAGGAAACTGCATACTGCAGTAATCAATAGGTATTTTTATAACATTTCTTTATCTTTTAGACATGTCTGTTAGATGAATAAATACTGTTAGAATGAATCTATCATTATAAAATAATTATTAAGTTTCTGATTGCTCAAATGAACTCGATTGGTCATAAATAAGCAAGGAGACACGAAGTAAAACCCCTGGTCGTTGTTTTAATGAATATATTTATACAGGGCACTACAAAGCACGACGGAAAACGCATAATTACTTCCGCAGACCGAACGTCGAAAACAACGAAAGTAAATCTTTCGAAGACCTAAACAACACGATACGCTATTGATAGTAACGTCACTCATAATTTGTTGATCTTAATCATATTTTTATTATAAATTTTAAAATCTTGATGTTTGTTATGAGAGACAGACACATTCCTGTACCTACTTTACTAGTTTTTTTCTTTACGAGCAAATAAATGATACTGTGTTGTTCGATTTCGCAAATTTATTAAAATACACTATAACAAATTACAAGCTCCGCGATTTAGAATATAATTCCGCACCTTTTTTACGATACCTAGAAAATGAATTGAGATCGATCTTTCTCCCAAAGTACAAATACCCAGATTTGATTCTATACAAACATGTTTATTGCAATGTAATTTATTTATACATAAATCAATCATCTTTTTAATTTGACTTAAAAGTTAATATTATTAAAAAAACTCGAACTCCGCATTTTGTTCTAAACGACCCTACCATGATATTTTCAATAGCTACACAAAGTATCGGTTCCAAACGAATACATTGAAATAAATAATTCCCTCTCAGAATATATTACAATAGCAGGCAAAGACAGCGATTTTCGTAATTCCTAGACTAATACTGCCCCTATTTCGTGTCATACATAGCCCATGGCAAGTCTTCTTTAAAGCAATCAAAATGACAAAATGCCTTGACAAATTTTTAAATTAGATTCGAAGTTAATATGAATTTTTAGTCGGAAATATAATACTAGTAGCACATATAAAGTTTTAATTTAAAGTTAAATTAATATTTACGCGGCCAAGCGCCTCGTATAGAATTTAAAAAAGATCCGTTTGTTAATATAATTAATTGACCTTACATTGTTTAAAACATCTATTGCGTATCGCTAATAATACAGACACTGCGGTATGCGAGCATCAATACAGATGTAAATATTTACTTTTGTCGTGAACAAGATGTATAATCACTTAAAAGGGCCACTCACCATACCAGTAATATGAGGCATTAATCAATTATTTATTCTGCTAGCTAATACATTTAAACATATTTCTTAAAATTCAGAGTAATCTTTACTATATAAAACGTCACAGAACAAACTAAAAAACTTAAAAATAAAAGTCAAATTACAATTATAAATAATACATAAGTTTTATTGTAATGTAGGTATAATGTATTTGTATAAGTTTAAATCACGGTGCAATGATTGTAAGTACGAATAATACCTCACTCGGTTACACTCTAAGTTTTCGTTATGGGAAAATGACGTTCACATCAAAATTATAGCAATAAAGGAAATGTATAATAATATATCAGAAAATCTGAGCAATCGTGGGGAGTTCCACATGACAAACTAAGGCGCAAGTTATAAATCATCGCGAATAAAAAAAGACACGAAAACAGCAAACAATAAATTCTATCAGAACATGTTCATTAATGCTGCAAAAAGCAGATCACTCACGTCATAATTCATAACTATATAATCAAGTTATTATCTAAGGACTAGACTAGACCTTGATTATAGCTATTTCAAATTTGCTGATGCTATAAGACTTTTATTGATGATTGTATTTTTTATGACAGACGAGTAGGCTGACAAGATAATAGGTTGCATCTCATGACATTATTAATGAATCAATAACAAGCTGTCGATTTACTTTTATTTCGAGTATTCTGAAGTTTTATAGAGATGTGAAAGTTTATAAATGGTATTAAAAAAGACAGACGTTCGTTATATACATAATATAACCTTTATTTATTTTTAGGTCTCAACAGTAATGAATGTGGACAAGAAGGATTTTTGTCTAAAGTGTCGCCCGATGTGTCGCGAGAAAGGATGTTGAGGCGGGGGTTACAGGGGGATACACGATATCCCTTTTACGCGGACCAATTAACGGTCACCGACGGACCGGATGTGTGTACATATATGCATTAGCACCTCTGCCCTCTTTTAATCTTTTTATGTGAACGAAATCGGCTTGGGAAAATTTACAGCGCCCACGGCGAATTAGGATTCGGCGACACTAAGAAAATGCTTACATTTCGTTTGATGCGCCGTCGATTTTTTTTTTATTTTAACAAAAACTCATAAAAGGATATTCAATTATTACAAATTGCAACTACATGTTTATGCGTGTTTGTGTTTTTTCAATAAAAGATATATATGTGCTAATTATAATTGGGTTATATTTTCTTGTTATTACATATATTATAAAATAAGGTAAAGTATGTTCATACAGTCCTTGGCTTTATACGCCCGTTCATCAAGAAGCTCATTGATAACACATTCATGTACAATGCACTTATATTCAACACGCGTATCAATATTCTTCTCAAAGGACACGCATAATGGGGTCTTATCACTTATGGCATGAAGAACGTCTTGTAGAGACCAAATTCAATAGGACAGCTAGGCAACTCCGAGCCATAAACATGACGTGATTGATAGATCAGTAGGTATTTATATTGATTAGGATTCCCATTGATCTATGAAAACTTAGAAGATCTAAACTGTATGTATATGTATGTACGTATATTCTTACATAATTTCAATGTAAACTCAATACACAAGTCTAATTATCTATGTAACGCACAAAAAGAATCAAGTTTATTTTTAATCTGCACAAAACGGAAATGCAGGCCCGTGCCAACAATTACGAGACAGTATGGTGAGCGTATGTTACTTCCGTTTTCGCTTGAGTGCATTTCACCCCAGTTTTAAGGGCTGTTCCGTTTCGGAAGGGATGAATTTTAATAATTTTAAAGTCAACAGATCTCTAGTTCCGCTTGACTTCCGCTTAATTGTTACAAGGTTTTCTGTTGTAAATAGGTAATGGTCAGGTAAGAATGTACAAAGTTTTGTTTAATTTCCTAATCGGCTTTCGGTTTGTTTAAGTTATCTTTACGGTCTTTCCCACGGTTGTTGGTTATTGTACAATAAATAGCCGATGTGAATTTTCTTTGTTGTCAAAAGGGATAGTTGTCATCTGTAGTTAAGAGGTTTGCACCTGCAGATAACTTTAATCACTACTCGGTAGTAGAAACAATCAAAAAGGTTGATTTGATAAAATTTTAAGCTGAGTTCAGAATCGAATAAAGGTAACTAAAGGGTTCATTTTACACATAGCAAGACGCCGTCGGGCGAGGACTCAAACCGTGGTCATTACCTCGATCGTATAAACTCCGAACATTATTTATCGCTTCCTCTCAATGTTTTTCAGCCGGCAACAATGCTTTCGAGCCATCGTGCTAATGCTTTTACGACGTGTCGAGAAGTAATTTGCTTTAACGACTGTTGTTCGAAGGAAAACGATCTAAATGTTATCAACAATACTAGTCCTTATTTAGAATAATAGACACTTTCTATCATTCTAAACAAGAGATACTTTAGTCTTAGGAAAGAGCAAACGATTCGAGATGGATTAACATTTGCCTGTTTATTGTTGAAACAAAATAAATTGATGTAGGTATTATTTATTTTATTATTTAAATCAAGTTAACAGAAACGAAACGACGAAATTAATAAAAGTTATAAAAACTCGATTGGTTATATAAATAAAAATACCTGTTCTGTATAAAACTTACCATGTACCTACAATTTATTTTGAACAAGGTTCAAGTCGGTAACTTTACCTTAAAAACAATTTAATAAGTTTGTAGTAGTTTCCTGTATTATATAAATAAACAGTTATTACCGTAAATAAATAATTGCACACATAAATACTATTAAGTGTAAATTATGTATTCTGAAATATAA